>CM062292.1:133313850-133913850 GCA_031216915.1 Pictodentalium vernedei | reverse complement strand
CGTGCAGGGTAGCATCGCCAAATTCACCCTCTGCGGACCTTATTTTGTAGATGACTGTCTGCTTATTTTCTGGCTTGAATCTCACGGCTCTTCAATTAAGTTGTAAATATTACACCTTCTTACACCCATAAATATTTTCTCAAGTATTGTATTCGCTTATCTGTTTGAACAAGTCAGAACGGAATCAAAGTAGTTTCGGTAGCTGGACAACCTTGAACTCTTCTTTTATCACCAGGATGACAGAAAAAAGAGTTCAAAGGGGACACTAAGTAGAATTTCGAGAACATCTCCACTTTTCGAAAATTTCCGAATCAGCGCAAAGTAATCAAAGCAATTTTGTTATTTATTATTGTAGGGGAACGAAACTTGTCCTAAGTGAAAAGCACTTGGCTTTCAATCCCCATTTACAGTTTAAAGGCTAATAACATATATTTAGTTTAACGTAATCAAATCGAATCGAATCGAATTTCGCATAGTCCTACAATAGGGACCTGCCTAGCTTCGAAGTCGATTCGATGTTGAATTTTAAATCGGTTCGATTCGAATCCGCTGCTCGATTCGTTTCCATTCCATCTTCACTGAAATAAAGCTTGGCGGCAGTCATCTTTGACTTTCACAGTACCGGTACGTATAGTTCTAGAGGAAAATGAAGGTGAATAATATTGACAATAAAGACTGGGTTTAGTTTCCGCTATCTAAACAGAAACAACATCTTTACCCATACCACCAGCTTTGTTAATTCCAGTATCACTAGACACTACCACTGTTGAAAGAAAATTAAAGTTTCCAAGCAGTATCAACGATTTGCGGCAAGCCCTGTCCAGTGCCCAGTAACAATGATTCTCGTACTCGTTTCCGTTTTTGAACATAATCCTTGCTGGGTAATATTACGAAGGCATACCTTGGTGATGTAGCTGGACTATTTTATCAGTCGGACTTGAGCCACCACTGTCGGAAAAAATCAGGTTTACAGCATCTCCATCCCGCCACTTCTGTTTCGATTCGAGATTCAATTTATATTTCGAATATTAGTCCAGACTCAATTAAGAACTGAATGCAGTTTTTAAAATCTTTATTGGAGTATGAACGAGTGGGAATGGGTACAAATTATGTATGAATCCCGATGGAAAAACTCAATAACTTTTGAAATAACTTTTGAAATACTTGATGGAATGACTTTATATTTGGCATGTAAGTGTATCTTATTGATGTCTAGCCACTGTTCAATGCATGTGTTGTTCCAAATATTTTTTTTGGAGTTGTCGGTCGGTCGGTCGGTCGGTCGGTCGGTCGATCGGTCTGTCGGTCTGTCTGTGTCCAACGAGTTTCAAAACTAAATAACTTTTGCAATACTTGATGGAATGACTTTATATTTGGCATGTAAGTGTATCTTATTGATTTCTAGCCACTGTTCAATGCATGTATTGTTCCAAATATTTTTCTTGGAGTTATGGCCCTCGATGAACTTACAATTTTGTGACATTGCACCACCAGTTGCAGCTACGGCGTCGATGTCGCGATTTTTTAACAATGCATGAGAGAATATTTTTATTGCAAAAAACGAAGAGAGTATTTTTATTTTCAATTTCAGATGAGTTAATGTAAATAAGGAGTAGGCACACATTCAATTCTTAGCTTATGTTTTCCAAAAAACGAGTAATAATATTACAATCTAAAAACAATTTACAAACATAATTTTAGGCCTAAAACACCCCAAAACAAGTAATGACATGATGAAGAAAATGACCGTGGATGATCCCGAGAGCCTTCTATGAAAGAATACCATTTTACACCAGGCGCTGTCTCAGCATTCCATGGTATCAGGGTACAGTACAGTCGCCGTGGTCACAATCCGCGCGTGGACAGTGATGTCCACTTATGCGTTTACCGGGTAATAAAAATCACCATCATCAAAATTGTAATTAAGAATACAACTCGGTGCTTCATTAATTAAATTTTTGATGATTATTCCTATAATTAGTGTTTGGAATCTAATATTATTGCGTTCGTGGAAATATTGCACACCCATGGAAAGCGACCAGTGCACTCCGACCTTACTGTACTTTGGGGGAATACCTTGGTGTTACATGCTACATATCTACAAAGGAAGCGGGGAAGTTTTACTTTCGCAGGATTTTAATGGCCCTGAAAACCTTGAAAATTTGAGATGGACTTCCACACCCAGTTCCTAGATCCTCCGTGCAAGTAGTTTGTTTTCAACTCTTTTATCCCTGACACTCTGAATGGTATCGTAATTTATAATACTACATCCAGCAAAATGGACGAGTCTATCTTGCAATGGCGGGGAGGTTCAGTAATAATTTAGTAGGACTCAGTCATCCGTACCTATAGGAAGGTTGTAGGGTTAAATTATCACTGATATCCAGTCTAATCAGATGTTTACTGTATTGTTCACTAGCGAACTGACGATTTTTGCTTTGCGAAAAAATTGATGCGCATCGTTTTTTATTGGGGTTTAACGACACCTTTGACAGCCAGACTCACCTCGTGTCGGACAGTTTTATGGGCGGAGAAAGCCGGAGTGCCCAGAGAGAACCATCGAACAGCGACAATCAACTGCGGCACTTCCCGCAAGGAGGCATCGGTTGAGAAGTTCACCATCGGCGTACAGTACGCCCAAGAACACAGTGCCACCACACTACCAGGCGTGCAATCAGGATTAAGTGCCTTGCTCAAGGACACAAAGCAATTACTCCTGTGGGGATCGAACCCTGGAGCTTTCAGTTTGAAGCCCAAAGCCGTACCCGCTGAGGCAACGCGCTAACTGGCATACCGGGCTGAACGAATGTATAAATTAAATTTGTACTGATTTGCATAAAATTATAGACTAGTTCTAACTTCGCTTAATAAACAGAGACGTAGGAACCGGGGAGAACTGGGTGCACGTACCCTCTCCCAAACTTTTACCAGAAATACCTGAGAGAGAGAAAGATAGAGACAGACAGACAGACAGACAGACAGACAGACAGACAGACAGACAGACGGGAATGCACATGCATATACTCTTTAAATTTAAAATGTGACCGAAGATTTTCTTTGGATTTGCTATGTCTTAGCTCTCAAAGCCAAGAAACATTTAATTTTTGGCTTCAAATCTAACTCATTTCCCCACCGGGCCGAAATATTTGTGAAAATATGGATCCAAAAATATGTATTTTTCTCAATATAGAGTTGCGGGAATCAAAAACATAGTTTTGTGTGTTGCACTCTCACTATGCCACAAAAACCGATTGCACTCTAAAATCGGTTAGGTGAAAACTTAACCCAAATCAACTGGGTTGAGTGAATATGAACCCAACTGGGTTCATATTCACTCAACTCAGATGATTTGGGTTGCTTTTTAACTCAACTGACTTTAGAGGGTGGTCTCCATTGATATGTATCCGTCTGTGGGAGCCCTTATATGATATACCCCTTCCTATTCTCGCCCCACCCATCACTCATCCACCTCAGAAATGCTTCATACGCCCTTCCAACTAGTAATGAAGCACGTGATAACAATCAGATTGTTTCGACAAAAACAATGGCATTGAGAAAGTATGGTGGCATACATTGCACAGTGCAATAACCCACGCGTGAACTAAACGGACAGATAATCTGTATAAACGAACTTACCTGAGACATTGCTGATAGCTTCCGTCTATTTGTTTGATTTTTCTGTATCGCCAATCTACTGGGCAATGTTCCTAGCAACATCCAGCTGTGTCTAAATCTCAATGGTCATATCGGATGACTGTTTATTGAAGAGAGATAGATAAGTATCCCGTGGTGGACAAATATTAACCCTGTAAACGCTCATATAAAAGTATCAGAATTTTAAGCCGCAAATGTTTTCCATATTGCTCTTAGGAATTTAAGAGATGGTAGAGGCGATCCAACTTGTAGACTGTGGGAGGGCACAGGGAGAACCTGCCCAAAGCCTTCCTGTATGATAACACAAAATTTTAGAGCATTTAGATGCACCATTATACGGGTCTTCCCGTAATTTGTTATCCACAAATGAAAGCAGTTTACGCGTTTGATCCCACGTTGTGTCCTTGGGCAAAGCACTTAACCTCGATTGCCTACATGGAGACACGATGACGCTGTGTACTAAGGCGTACTGCGCATCGATGGTATGCATGTCTTCAACCAATCTAACCCCGCCTGTACCGCAGTGCAGAGTTCAGTGTTACGATGTTGGAGAGCTGACAGCTGCTCGTCGTTGCTCGGTGGTTCTCTCCGGGTACTCTGGCTTCCTTTACCCGTAACACTGTCCCCGACATGATATGACCCTGGCTGTTAAAGTGTCGTTAAAGCCCAATAAATAAATAAATAAATAAATAAATAAATAAATAAATAAATAAATAAATAAATAAAATAAACAAATAAATAAATAAATAAATACGCGTTTGTCCAGTTAATTCCGTCTTCAACCTGTCCGATCTGTTGCATCTTCTCCAATCGTCCTCCTACCAGACTAGCCTTCGATATAAAAATGGTTGAAGTTGAAGAAATGTACCAAAGCATAACATACACACCAACAAAGAGTGGTTAGCGAGACCCTGTAGGCTTGCTGGTCTGTCTATAACCTGCATCTATAACCTGCACCCATGTGGCTGCATGTTAATCCTTTGAACCCAGGTGTTAGCTACCATTTCAGTTCATTGGCAGCAATTGGACGAGTCCATATTTATTAATTCAAGGGAGACCTACTCATATTTTCAGTCTGCAGCTTTAAGGTTGCACGTTGAAAATATTGATTGGTCTACTCCACACATTCACTTAGTAGCCATTCTACTTAATGAAATTTTGACGTATCGTGTTCCTGGGTCGGAAAAAAGTGGGCTCACGGGCTCAAAGTGTTAGGATATGAATTAGCCTTCTTTAACCCTTTAGCCAACGCAGATATCAAAATTTATTATTTTAAATATCTTTTTTTCAAATTTTTCAAAATATTTCAACACAACCATATCATGTGACCCCTCGTTGGAACGAGCTCGACGATCCCAGACTCCCAGACATGGGCGGACAAAACACCAGGCAATATTTTTTCACAAAAAAGCGGACAAAATCCCAGGTAGTATTTTTTTTCTGGCAAAAGCGGACAAAATGCAAGGAAATATTTTTGATTTACAAAAACAGTGTTTTGGTTGTTGTTTTACTCAAACTTCTCACTTTGTTTTAAACCGCCTGTCCGCCTATTTTTTCATCAATGAAACTTCAATCATGCCAGTTCTCAAACTTCTCACATAGTTACAGTGCTTATATTAATTCTGCTGTTAATGTTAATATTATTGATATTAAGAAATAAAAGTACTTGAATCCAATGGGATAAAAAATTGTGTCTTTTTATTTTTTATACCCAACTGGGATTCTGTCCGCCCATGTATGGGATTTTGTCCGGATGGGATTATATCCGATGGGATTATGTCCGGCGTTCCCACATGATATGGTTTTGTTGAAAGTTTTTGAAAAATAATATTTTTTCAATTGCTGAATTTGCATATTACAGGGGCGGATGCGGGCGATTCGTTGGGTAAAGGGTTAAAAGATCAATAATAATTAATAATAGACCTCAATTCCTTTCTGTTCGAGCAGAGCGGTATGAGCGTTTTGAAATAGCCATATCATTTCAGCAGTGCGTCTTCTATCCGTATTTGTCGGGTCGTCTGGATCACAGTTTAAGATTTGTATTATCCTATATTCTACATTGTGGACTTGGTGATTTTGTTGATTGAAATGATAGGAGACTGGTGCGTCTCTCTGAAACCTGATGTCGGTTAGATGTTCTCTAAGGTGATTGTGGAAATGGCGTTTTGTTTCACCCACATATTGTTTACCGCATTTTGAGCAATGGATTAAATAGATACAATTTCTGGACATACAATTTGTATTGATTTGAAGGCCGTCCCAGAGAACCAAACCAAACTCTAAACGGTACCGTCAGATGTAACCCTACCATTCAGTCCACATATACGTCACAGAAGAAACAAAACGGTACCGGTAACGTCACTCACGCTTAAACTGGTACCGCCACACACATTCTAAATCGGTACCGCCATACATATAACGGTACCGCCATACCAAAAAACGGTACCGCCTCACCAAAAAGTATTTGAAGGGGAAGGGTGACTCAACATTTCGCCTCTGATGAGTTCAATAAAGAACGAAACCGGTCAGGCAACATAGCTCTCACAAAGTGTATAGCCAAGCTATTCACTCTCTCGGGCTCTACCAAGGGCTTTTATTTTAATAAACTTTTTTAAAAGATCATTTTTCTGGAACAGGCCAACATTCGACGTGGACGATGCCATTTTGAAAAAGCTGGAACAGGAGAGTTGAGTGCGTTCGTTCTGAAAAAAAAACTTTGTTCGACTGTACATCTTCACATCTCCATGAAGCAGTAACAGTCGTTGCCGTAACATCTTGTATCTTGTATTGTTACGAAAATTGACTTTCGATAACGTTATCTCCCTTGAAATTATTGGAAGAGCCAGGAAGGTTTAATTAAGAAGCAAGTAATTGTTGAGAAAATCGCTATGACATCAGTTGAAAATAAAGTCAAATTTCATTTTGTTACTTTTAATAAACGAAAACAACAGACAGCTCTCAGAGCTGTCTATTGTTTTCGTTATTAAAAACAACAAAAGGAAAACTTGTCTTTTATGGCAAGCTAATTGTAAGCAACTAGTTTCACAGATAATCCGTCATTAAGAATATCTATCAGTATCACACGCCAATACTGAACGTTTACTTTGGCTCTTTGTTTAGCGAGTGTGTTTTTCCAGTAATTTGCAAGTTTTTATTCTTCTCGGGAAAATAATTAGCAAATCTCAACTCCAGTACATTTATATTAATGGAAGAGACGGTGTCTGCATATGTCAGAATGTGCCCAATGTTGATATAATGAACAAAAAAAAACAGAACCTCAAAGATGGTGAAAATGCTGGGGTTTTTTTTCATTTTTAAACGGCTTTCAGCAGAGAATAACAGAAAAAACGTTCAAACTGATTGGGAAAACAATTGTAAAAAGCCAGCTTCTGTACTCTACAAGAAAATGTCCTACGTTTGTGAAATGATGTTCACATCGATGATACAAATTCGCAAACATTCCGAAATTTCAGTCTTTATACGAAATTCCCATTCGCTTAGAATTAAATATTCCGACAGCTTTGGGGAATGAAAGGGGGGGGGGGTGGCTAGCTTTTCCGCCGTAAATGTCTTCCAGCGACGAAAACTCTCAGCCAAGATGGCGTCAGTTGTGATACTTTTTGTGACCAAATGAACGTTCCAACAATTCACTTATCTATTACATAGAGGTTAGCGATATTCACGCAGTAGTTTATCCGGTGTTAGAAATTAATAAAATACTGAAGGATAACAGGCCTGGAAATAACCCTCGAACGATCGTTTCGGTTACAAGAATTGTAAAATACGGGAACGAACCGTAGATTGCTATTTATTTATTTATTGGGGTTTTAAGGTCATATATTTCTGCACTGTGGCTGATCATGACCATGACAGTTTTACGGGTGGAGGAAGCCGGAGTACCCGGAGAGAACCACCGAGCTACGGCGAGCAACTGTCAGCTCCCCAACATACTAACTCCACACTAGCAGGGTTAGCATTGGTTGAAGACAAGTGCACCATCGACGTGCAGTACGCCTTAATCCACGACGTCACCGTGCCCCCAGATGGGCAATGGAGTGAAGTGTCTTGCCCAAGGACACAACGCGGTTGCCGCAGGTAGGATTCGAACCGAGGACCTCTCGGCTTGCCGCCTGCACCTCTACCTACTGAGCCACCGCCCCCCCCCCCCCCCCCCCCGTAGATTGCTACAAAGTAATACAACATAACTTTATTAAGTTGCTAGGCTCGCATTTTTTTTGCTATAGAGACTTGGCAGTGGTTCGGAAATCTCTCGACTCAAAGGTTGAGCATTGTATCCACATATGAATAGAATGGCACGCTGTTTCCATCTTTAAAGAATGTTCGCCTCAATAAATGGCCACAACTAACGCGAGATCTCGCTTTGGCGAGATCACGCGTTTGTTGTGGCTATTTATATTGTTGGAAATCCCGTTCAGATAACATGAAGGTGGAGCAGCATCGCAACAGCCTTTTTGTCTTAGGGTTTACCATCATATTAAATTGCGCAATATAGCGAAACCTGCCAACTGGTTACGATATAAGCCCTTTAAATCCAGGCCTGGATAACCAAATATCTTACCTCCTACAAGTATCTGGGAATTTCATTGGTTCAAAGACGTCACATGCAGACTGCAAATAAAACCATATACTGCCTCTTAACATCAATATACGCTGACAACTTTGGGTACTCTCACCTTTGTTCATTGATTATTCAAAATGGCGGCAGCCGATAAACGCTTCAAGTTGAAAGATTGAGTGTTGTAAGCCCATATTTGGTCTGAAGTGCAGGTTAGGCAACTCAAAGGGGTTCATAGTCTGTGGATGTGTGTCATGTTACCTTCGAAATGAAACTGTTTGGTATGTGTGAATTTGCCTTGTTACAATGTATGGGAGAGTGCTCTCCCATAAATTGTAACAAGGCAAAGACACGTGAATACATTGTGAGAATTCTCTCATTTAATTTTGATCGCTGTTGTTATTAGTTCTGTGCATCGATGCAGCAGTCGGTAAGATATATTCGTTACACAGTTTGTTGGTGGCCTAATATGGTATATATGGTGTCAGTTAATTCCATATTGGACTCGAGCGAAATGATGTCAGTTAATTCCATATTGGACTCGAGCTTCGCTCGAGTCCAATATGGAATTAACTGACACCATATATACCATATTAGGCCACCAACAAACTGTGTAACTTCGCTCGAGTCCAATATGGAATTAACTGACACCATATATACCATATTAGGCCACCAACAAACTGTGTAACTAATAATATTTTCTGCGCCTCTTATCTTCCACTGCCAATAGTAGCAACACCCATGCCGAAGAGTACCCAATGTCATTTTTTATGTCTGTTCAGGTAAGAGTGTCTCTATCGTTGTACGCCCTTTAATTAGTTTAATATCTACATACGTGTGTCACACCAATAGATATATTTGATGGTTCCGAGTCGTTGCAACGGATACATGTTAGACAGATTCTTTTTCAGCGTTAAAGGAAAGTAGTGGTCCTCTACAAACTATTGACTAAATATTGCACTGGTTTGTGCGAAATAAAAAAATCTGTGCCGATAAAGACACGATATTAAGAATAAAACAAAATGTAAACAAACTGAAAAAGTATCATTTTACAATAAAGACACATTTGTGAAGTAAGTACAAATAAATTTCCAAACATATCAACTATTCCACCCGACATCAAGTAAGCTTCGCGGATTGATCGCTTTTCTTCAATTTTAATAATTACAGCATGGCTATTCTGCTCTGGTGGGGAGAGGGGGGGATTACGTGGGTTTTTTTTTTCAAGTAACGTCAGGTAACGTTGTTCTAATTGATATTTATAAATTCATCCCGGTAAAACGCAATAGTGAGTTGTACCCATCACTTGTATAGCCCGAAGCCATGTGATATGCCACCCATTGCAGAATCCGCGAACCTCATGGCTGGCTTGCCGACTGGCCTACAAGAGCAATATGTCAATATAAGTGTTGGGGGAACGAGCCCGCGTCCCCCGGTACCTACATCCCTGGTTTTTACATAATACTATCTAATCGGCTTTAGAATCGCGAACTCGATTTTGAATACAATACAACAACCTCGTTGAGATCGGGAATTGATCTGACACCATGCCTCTTCCCAACAGCATTTAAACCTCAGATAAACATTAATAATTAAATTATCCTTTTTTAGCATAGCACAAGACTGTCAAAAAATTTCCAGTTTAAATAAATAAAAAATCTCGAGGGTATTATAGTTCGGTGTCCTTGAATTAATGAAAATATTCTCTTCAGTGCAAACAATGGACGCATTACAAATTCAAATATCTTCGCAAATAATTTGATAGTAGTTTTTAAGTTCTTGTTGATCCGATCTGAAATAATACATCGCTGTTTACTTTCAAGTATTGATTGATTTATAAACTCATACTGCATGGGATGAGGTATCAGAAAAACACCCATAGAGATATTATTTTTACAAAAAAAAGCCTAAAAGACACGGTAAAACTGCAGGGTTCGATTCGAGCATACGCCGAGAGGGAACTATACTAAATCACGTACACCGCTCTGAAGACGGAGAGGCGAGTGCCGGTTCGCCCACTCTAAACCATGCACACCACCCGGCCCGCTGTCGACCGAGTGGCGTGCATGGTTTAGAGTGTGCGAACCCGTCGCTCGCCTCTTTTTCTACTTTTTTTTTTTTTTTTTGGTTTTGTATTGTTTTTGTTTTCTGGGGTGCTTTTTTCAAGCCAATTTTTAATCTCAAGCACGGATGCTGAGGAGCACGCATTAGCCACGACAATTCATGGATACCCACTGCCGGATGTGGTGGGTGTCTATATGTTATCGCGGACAATACAGTACCACATACTTACATCTAAACGCATGTGCGAGCCGTTGTAAATTGAGTTCCTTTTTCAGAATTTGAAGTATTTTAATTAAAACTGCGGGAATATTTTCCAGGAAAATATTGTACTATGTGCATAGACGTTATTGGATGGCCGCATTGACCATCCATTTTTCACACTTTCCCTTGAACCCTGCAGACAAGAATGGGGTACCTCCTCTCGTGCTTAGCCCTGACTCACCATTAGGCGCATTGGATGATGCCTCTCAGCATGGCGAATGATTGAAATGAGGCGCCCGCCCCATCCCAGCCCAAATCCAGAATCCTACAATCAGCACAGATTAGTATAGTTTCGCTGGGCTGTTGATGCCGAAGGAATCTCAATCAGCGTGGGTTTCAAACTCCACAATGTCATTTGCCATATAATCAGCGACCTTTCGTGATTCTGTGGCACTCGCAAAATATGAAAAGAGATGTTCTCGCTGATATCCACTGAAGAGCGGTGGTTTGAATGGGTGAAGTAATTTTCTGTAATTGTAGGTCCACTGTGTGAAATATTGCTTGTGTTTTCAACTGAAGGTACTTTGTTTGAAATTCTTCTTGACGCCCTGATTTTTCATAAAATTTCAAGGCCAGCGAGAGGTTGGTTTATTAGCAACATGCTCGCGAATTTGGAGTTCGAGCCTGTACCAGAACTAACAACACAAGTTGCCCATTGAATTGGAACAAACGTGACAACCGTTACTTATTCCCAGTGCCTTATTTGACAATCGTAAGCAATCGATTTTGTCGGTTGATAACGAATGCCAAACAAGGAACTATTAATATGTAACGGCGGGCACGTCCCCTGAATATTCAAACTACATTTTAGAGTCCTGTGGCAGCAAACAATCTGTTAGCTATAAAACACAAATACAGGAAGATCTTGAATTGAATAACACATCAACATCGCAGGAAACAACAAACTCCATTCTCGGATTACTCCGCAGAACCTCCAACACTGTCCAAGGAAATGCCAAAAAGAAGAGCACACGTTACACCCGTAAGATTGATAATGGAATCAGAAGCTATCTGGGACTCATGCACAAAGCAAGAAATCACAAATCAAGAAAGGATACACCGAAGACGTGCAAGATTCATCACGAAAGACTATAAGTCAAGAGAAGAGCGGTGCTTGATACAAATGCTGGATGTGACTAAAATAACATTCAGTACAATCCAGAAGGCTGAAACAGCGCCCTACTTTCTTCAATAAAGTTATTGAAGGACAAATACCAGCAATGCCTCGAGATAGATTTATCAAACTCCAAACCCAAAAGCGAAGATCATGGCTAAAAAAATTCCAATTGTATAGTCAACATCATCATGTCATCTTCAGTAAGAAACAATAGAGGATCCGAAACCCCAGCTTGTAAAACAGACTTAGTACAAACATTCGCTCTTGGTTCACACAGTAATCGATTGGAGCCATCTGGGCGAAAAAGCTGAAAAGCTAGCACAGTAGAGAGCTTCCAATCTGACCAAGTGGACCATGAAGATGACGCAGTGTGATTTATCCCGGCATGGACTCTATGGCATGTATACAAATTGTACTGGAGATGCCTTTATTCGTAATCGGCAGGCGTCTCCTGTCTGGAAACACTTCGATCACTGTGAAGGCAGAACAAATCTCCTAGTTATGTCACGTGTTAATTTGGGGAGGGGGGTTCTCGATTTGCCGGCTTCTATTGTTTACTAAGTTGGAGTCAGTGGTGCATGTTGATTGTTAAAACAGCATTTGTTGTGGAAGTTTAAGACAGATTACTGTTATAGTTTAGTTCTAATAAGTACAATAAATTATACGAAGAAACTTCATTTATAAAAGTTTCATTAAAATATACAGACATAAGGCCATAAAAAATCAATACCTCCATTATCACCGGAATTTAATCTAAATTCGGACAGAAGGGTGGATTTTATTTTTTATTATTTATTTGTTTTTGTCTTGTTTCAATATATGGGAGAGTGCCTGTGGGTCTGCTGTTGAAACTACTAATACATATAATGCTTTAAACCATCGCCTGTTTACTGTAACGAGTGTGCAATGTTGTGGAGAGTGCTTAGTTGACCGGCAAGATAGTGTGGGAAAGAGTATCCATACCCCATAGGGTCTATTATTAGCCTGTAGTATTTTTACAATTCTATGGTTGGTATGCGGTCATGATTAACACTGTGCTGAAATATGTGACACCAATAAATAATGGTTGTTATGGGTAGTTCTTAACGCAAGGTCAAGTAGCTTTGCGTTAGTTATTTGGTGAGATAGTATAGTGGACTATCTGTCGCCCCTGGGCTATTTTAACCAAGGCCGATTAGCCATTCGAAAGCATTTTATTTAAGGAATAGTGCATGGCTTGGAGTTGACTACGCCCATATAGTGCCCAGTGAGGTGGTGTAGTTCCCGCCGCGAAGCGGAGGGAACTACACCACCTCGCTGGGCACTATATGGGCGTAGTCAACGACAAGACGTGCACTAATCCTTATATTATGTCGAACACCCATCAAGAAAAACATCTGTCCGATTTGTTAATCTATTACCAAGGTAGCAGCCCTACCAACCAGCGTTATATAGAAAAAAATACCATGTAGTTTTTAAAAAACATTTTCTTCTTCCAAAACACGGCTAACTTGGATTACTGATATGAGCAGAAGACTGATTTTGAATCGGTTGGCAAGGGTAAACAAAACATTTCCCCCAAACGGAACTGTATTCTAGAATCACGCAACTCGCAAATGAAAACTAAAATTTTCGAAATTTGACAACGCAGTTTGATAATTTCCACACATTTGTCACACATATACATTACCGAATGGGTCAGCACGGGATACAAACTCCGAAGATTCAATTGAATTCCATTATTTATTCGTTTACTGCCCAAAATATAGAATTAAATAGCGAAATAATATGAGCAGCGAAACAAACGATTTTTCATATCCGGCCGCGTTCTCATGAAAGTTGGACCCAGGTATGGATCATTCTCTTCGAAACGAGATATGGATCATCTTCTCGAGGAATAAAATGAACGCCTCGAAAAATGTGACTTCAACAATGGAAAAGCGATACATTTTTCTACAAATATTTCTTTCCGGGTCGTTTTGTGGATGTTGTGCCTCTGTGAATCGACTTTTAAATTTAGCCTGATTAGTTTTATTCGCCCAGTATGAAAAGAAAACTGATATAGTAGTGTGCTAAAAATAGAAAACGTGTAGTGCCTGAGTGTAGTGCCTGGTCAGTTCTGTGGATGCAAACTACACGAAATAGGGTATCATCTTTTAGCCAATCAGAATGCAAGGAAGTCACGTGAGATATAATATTATACCATATTCTGTGAGTATGTCGTGTCACCGAGAACGACCCGAAAACGATTGGAATTACCAGTCTCTATGGGAAGAGAGTTGAAGCGACAGTGATTGAAGATTGAAGTAGAGGTCATATTGTCATCGTAGAGCCGAGTTTAGCTGTCGTAGTCACCGGAGACAGTGCAGTGGGGTAAAAAATAGAAACAGCGATAGAAGCTAATGGTAGTGGTATTTTTACTCGGAGATAGTGAGAGAGATAGTTGATGTATGGTCGTTTCTATGAGGGAGGGGTCTCACCATCCCCCATCATTCGTCAAAATTACAGTATTTTTATTGGGGTTTAACGACACTTTTGACAGCCCGGGTCACTTCATGTCGGAGAGAACCCCCAAGCAACGACGAGCAACTGTCAAACTCCCCAACGTACAAACTCCACACAAGCAGGATTAGTATTGTTTGAAGACAAGTGCACCATGGTCGTGCCAAACGCCTTAGTACACTGCTATCGTGTCCCCGGCACATGGGGAATCCTGATGAAAGGCCCTTCCCAAGGTCACAACGCAGATAACTCTGGCGGGAATCAAACCTCGTGCACTTTTTGGGTTGAAGGTCAGTAGTATGTAATGTGGTTTTGAGGTGCAGGTTGGATGACCCCGGTGGATGACCCCGGATGTGACGTCATGTCACGTGACCTAGTGGCGCCATGTTGTGTTGTCATGGTAACCCACGTGAGCGGCCATCTTGTGACGTCATCTCCATAGTGATACGTGTTGTTAATGCGCATGCGCAGCGCGTGTTGTTAGGGTGATACGAGCTTCCGTCGTCCATTTTGTATACAGGAGGCCGCCATCTTGGTTTCTATGGTAGCACGTGATTGCTATGTTACCAATGGCTTCTAACAAGACAGTGGTATGTTCCGTGGGTATGTTCGATTGAATCGGAGTAAATCTGATTACCACAAACAACCCGACAATCCCCCAAATCACCAAAATCCATCCAAAATCACCGAAATTGACTTTATTTCCCCAATTTATCAGCTTAGCACGTAGTGCTATAGTACTAAGGGGTACAAGGGGTGCATTCGATTGAACAGGAGTAATGTTCTGGATTAGAATTCTTCCAGAATCCCTTTTTGGTTCCTTATCCCATGACGTTTTTCCCCTATTAAGAATAGCACGTAGTGCTATAGGACAAATGTATCCAGAATTCTCTGCTTCTATCTATATATGCAATAGTTTACGTCTACCTAGACATGTTCCTTTATTCTAGAGTATACTCCAGTAGCGTAGAAGAGCCTATTAATTGGAACAGCTTTACTTATTATTACTATATTTAGCAATTTCTGGTCTATTCTTGTTAGTCCTGACCCTATTCCGTGTACTCTTGTTGTTTCATATATCTAGATCATTTATATAAATTATAACCAACCAATCAGATTGCTTGATTTCTGATAATGCAGTTATCTCCCTTCTGTATAATAAAAGCCTATATCCAATGGCCATATCCCACGGAATCCCATTTTTGCAAAACACCTGTGGCTATGGAATCCCTTTTTATCGTATGAGGCCATGAGGGCTATGTAAAAGCCCTCAATGAGTCCTCATTTATTATCCCTCATAGCCTCATTGAATTTTGAGGTTATGAGGACCATTAAAAATCCCTCAATGAGGTATAATTTACTACGACTCTTATCCTCATTTCAGTATTTAACAGGTATATCCTATGGAATCCCATTTTGGAAAACGCCTGTGACTGTGGAATCCCTTTTTGTCGTATGAGGCCATGAGGGCTATGTAAAAACCCTCAATGAGTCCTCATTTATTATCCCTCATAGCCTCATTAAATTTTGAGGTTATGAGGACCATTAAAAATCCCTCAATGAGGTATAATTGACTACGACTCTTACCCTCATTTCAGTATTTGAGAATACCTATGGCCTGGTATTGTATTATTCGAGGATACCTATCGAGGATACCTTCTGGAGAATCCCCTTTTGTTGTATGAGGCCATGAGGGCTATGTAAAAGCCCTCAATGAGTCCTCATTTATTATCCCTCATAGCCTCATTGAATTTTGAGGTTATGAGGACCATTAAAAATTCCTCAATGAGGGACTTTTTAATACGACTCTTATCCTCATTTCAGTATTTGAGGATACCTATGGCCTGGTATTGTATTATTTGAGGATACCTATTGAGGATACCTGTCGAGGATACCTTTTGGAGAATCCCTTTTGTGTCGCATTAGGTTATGTAAAAACCCTCAATGGGTCTAATGTAGTCTTATCAACCGCTTCCATCTTGTCGCCAAAGCTCCAAGGCCATTACAGGTTTATGGCCTATCTGTCCTATCATTAGCTTCTACAGCAGTTTTATTCCATTGCGACCTTGCACCAGTACTATTGGCTTCTGTTATTCTGCCCCATAGCTCATCCATTACTTCCTAGCTATACCTATCTCAGTCTCGACTATAACATTGATCAAGGTTGAATCAGATTTCCCCTGTATACATATAAGGCATTCCGTAAGTGGCCCAGTCCGTAAAAATTGGATTCCGTGTTTTGACATCGACACTCGAGGGTATGGAAAGGGATTGATAACCAATTCAACAATGACTACAAGACTCTGAACAGATACAACCAGTCACTACAAAGCAACGAAGTAAACAAAAGAAAGTGAAAGAATGTCAAACTAGTCGGATTGATCGAACTAGATGGACAGACTGAACAGATCTGAATTATGAACAGATACAAGACACCTGTTCGAATGAAGTCGTAGTGAACAAAGATCCAATACAACCAAGATGGATGGGAACAGAACAAAGTGAACAAAGATCCAATAAAGTTATCGAAGTGAATTGACCATAACAAAAATTTCAACTGAATGAACTATAACCCTTAAATATAACTCAATGTTAACCCCCTTAAATTGAACAAACCTGAATGACCCCTTTGAACTGAACAAAGTTTTCAACTGAATGAACTTTTTATATCTAATATAAATAAACACCCTTTGAACTGAATGAATGAACTATAACCTAAATGAAGGTATTAACCCCTTGAACTGAATGAACTCTATTTTTTAACTATATCCCAATGTTAATACCTTTTGAACTGAACGATTTTTTAAACTTCTTGACAATATAACGAAAGGTGATATGAATTTTTGAACTACAACCCATTGAACTGAATTCTTCCAATAGGGAAGGGGAATACCTTCGAGTGTCGATGTCAAAACACGGAATCCAATTTTTACGGACTGGGCCACTTACGGAATGCCTTATATGTATACAGGGGAAATCTGATTCAACCTTCATCAATGTTATAGTCGAGACTGAGATAGGTATAGCTAGGAAGGAATGGATGAGATATGGGGCAGAATAACAGAAGCCAATAGTACTGGTACAAGGCCGCAATGGAACAAGACTGCTGTAGAAGCTAATGATAGGACAGATAGGCCATAAACCTGTAGTGGCCTTGGAGCTTTGGCGACAAGATGGAAGCGGTTGATAAGACTACATTAGACCCATTGAGGGTTTTTACATAGCCTAATGCGACACAAAAGGGATTCTCCAAAAGGTATCCTCGACAGGTATCCTCAATAGGTATCCTCAAATAATACAATACCAGGCCATAGGTATCCTCAAATACTGAAATGAGGATAAGAGTCGTATTAAAAATCCCTCATTGAGGGATTTTTAATGGTCCTCATAGCCTCAAAATTCAATGAGGTTATGAGGGATAATAAATGAGGACTCATTGAGGGCTTTTATATAGCCCTCATGGCCTCATACGACAAAAAAGGGATTCCACAGTCACAGGCGTTTTCCAAAACGGGATTCCATAGGATATACCTGTTAAATACTGAAATGAGGATAAGAGTCGTAGTCAATTATACCTCATTGAGGGATTTTTAATGGTCCTCATAACCTCAAAATTTAATGAGGCTATGAGGGATAATAAATGAGGACTCATTGAGGGTTTTTACATAGCCCTCATGGCCTCATACGACAAAAAGGGATTCCACAGTCACGGGCGTTTTCCAAAATGGGATTCCATAGGATATACCTGTTAAATACTGAAATGAGGATAAGAGTCGTAGTAAATTATACCTCACTGAGGGATTTTTAATGGTCCTCATAACCTCAAAATTCAATGAGGCTATGAGGGATAATAAATGAGGACTCATTGAGGGCTTTTACATAACCCTCATGGCCTCATACGATAAAAAGGGATTCCATAGCCACAGGTGTTTTGCAAAAATGGGATTCCGTGGGATATGGCCATTGGATATAGGCTTTTATTATACAGAAGGGAGATAACTGCATTATCAGAAATCAAGCAATCTGATTGGTTGGTTATAATTTATATAAATGATCTAGATATATGAAACAACAAGAGAACACGGAATAGGCTCAGGTCTAACAAGAATAGACCAGAAATTGCTAAATATAGTAATAATAAGTAAAGCTGTTCCAATTAATAGGCTCTTCTACGCTACTGGAGTATACTCTAGAATAAAGGAACATGTCTAGGTAGACGTAAACTATTGCATATATAGATAGAAGCAGAGAATTCTGGATACATTTGTCCTATAGCACTACGTGCTATTCTTAATAGGGGAAAAACGTCATGGGATAAGGATCCAAAAAGGGATTCTGGGAGAATTCTAATCCAGAACATTACTCCTGTTCAATCGAATGCACCCCTTGTACCCCTTAGTACTATAGCACTACGTGCTAAGCTGATAAATTGGGGAAATAAAGTCAATTTCGGTGATTTTGGGTGGATTTTGGTGATTTGGGGGATTGTCGGGTTGTTTGTGGTAATCAGATTTACTCAGATTCAATCGAACATACCCTCCGAACATACCACTGTCTTGTTAGAAGCCATTGGTAACATAGCAATCACGTGCTACCATAGAAACCAAGATGGCGGCCTCCTGTATACAAAATGGACGACGGAAGCTCGTATCACCCTAACAACACGCGCTGCGCATGCGCATTAACAACACGTATCACTATGGAGATGACGTCACAAGATGGCCGCTCACGCGGGTTACCATGACAACACAACATGGCGTCACTAGGTCACGTGACATAACGTCACATCCGGGGTCATCCACCGGGGTCATCCAACCTGCACCTCAAAACCACATTACATACTACTAAGGTCAATGCTGTAACTACTAAGACACCGTAACACTTCCTCTTCAATATTGAGAAATTTGAAGCCCTAAAATGGAAAGAGGTCTGAAATTTCCGACAGGGTGTGGATAGATTTTTTACAAACGGGTCTAGAGTATGCTCGAAATATGGAGTTTTAGACTGAAAAGTAGTGTCAGTGCCGACTGAAACTTGGTACCCCCCCCCCCCCCCCCCCTCCATTTACACACGTTAATTTGTAGTTGGAATTTGCGACCATCGAGAGCTTCAGTTGGATAATTTACAGTCACTGGTGGTGTACAAATGGAAATCTACATCTTAAATCCTGTACTCGGGGAGGAGTGGACGTTGGTGGACATGCGAATGGAATGTCCCCATCAAAGACCCCTTAGCAAGCTGATAGGTAACGTTTATATCATGGGTGTAAAGACTGGTGGTAGCAGCAGCAGAAACCTAGACGTAAAACCATCAGTCTGTCTAGCAGCTTGGAGCCAAGAGAAGACTGCTTACAAATTCCTTTTCGAAAAATCCCTTGTTTATTCTACCTGTGCTTGAAGAATTCGTGCGTGGAGTCACTTTTTGGCGATTGTTAGATAAGATATTCGAGTCGTCAGCGCAAAACGTATTTCAGTCACTGCTTGACTGGAGATTGGACTCATTCGAACGCGGGTTGTTTACTGCAGTTCGAGTCGTTGTGGAGGGGGAGGGGGGCGTTCTCGGTAATTCGGAAAGTGGTATAGTAAAGGGCTTTAGAAGGCCAACGGGTAGAGAATAAAGTGGACCAAATAGTAACGGATGTAAAGAGAATATCTTGTGTTATTGAGTGGATACCGAAAATTATCTCATGAGTGAAAGACAAATGTTTATTTTTCGCGAGCGCTTGCACGAGCGAAAATAGCCATTAATTTTGTTTCGGTCACAAGTGAGATAATTTTCGATATTCACTCAAAAACACTAGATTTTCTTTTTATTATACGCTTTTTATAAGAATCTGATAAGTCCACTCGTTTCAACTGTGAATTGATACAGGAAAGTCATTGAAACGCGGAAGTGATTTGATACTCGGAACAGACAGCATTTTGCAATCTGATTCAGTTGGCGGGTTTCTAGTCCAAACAAGGCCTGAACGTCCGTAATATAAGTCAGCGTTGTCCTTAGCACCACGGTGTGGTCTGTCATTAATTTTAAGTGCACGACTAAAGTCCACAGACACACCCATCAGATGATATTGCAGCAACGAGCATATAAATCCGAAGATTTCTGTTTTGTTTCAGGTTAACGCGGCAGATGTTTAATACACACTGTATTTAAACAATAAAAACGGTTGGTATGTATTCAATTATTTGTTTATTTATGTTCGTTTTTTGTTATTTATCTTGTAAATAACATTAGTGATGTTGATTTGTCTTTACGAAAGGGGAACCGCAAATTATAGAGATCGTATATTTAGTTTCCTGATACCCCGGTACAGGGGCGTCACGAAGATAAAAGGTGGTATCCATTGGAGAAATGTTGAGGCTCGGAAGAATGTTAATCTTCCCCAAATGTGGTTCGTTATCTGTAGTGGCATTGGCTGCTGCCCACAGACATCATAGAATTCTGATTTTTATGGGGTAGTGACGATTTTAGGTGCCCATACTCCCCCAGCCCCCTTGGGTACGCCACTGCACTGACGACCACAGATTCGGCATTGTCCTTAGCACCACAGTGTGGTCTGTACTGAGGACAACAATCAGATCTGTCCGACTGTGATGACTCAAATCCCGACTGACTTACATTCCGACAATATAACAAAGGCATGCACTGATGGTGCAGTTGGGATATTAGTTAGTTGGGATTATAGTAAAAAAAAACTTTATTTGTGGATTAAATAAAAATATATATCTCGTAGGCGTGACGCTACTTCTTATTCAATTAACACGTAAATTACAGACACTATCTACATTTGTATTGACGAATCATTAGCATTTTAAAAGATATAGCAATTTACGTGTTTTGGAGTAATGGCCCCTGGTCATTTCAGAAAGTACACGAATACTAGCAAGAAAGAATTAATAACTTAGACTTTAATCCTGACGATAGTGTCCCGACTGGAAATATTATCAATCTGGTGACGTCTCTGCTCCCGTATTCAATGCAGAATGCAGAAAAATGGTATTATCCATACAATAACATGATTTTTGAGGGCACTGGGCTCCATTATTGGACCCACATCAGTGATTAACAGCCCGGTGTGACAGGAATGATAGTCCGTAGGAAAATTAGTCCCTCTGGACTATTATTCCGCGGAATTATAGTCCTAGGTCTAACATTTCTAGGAATAGTAGTCCGCCGGACTACTATTCCTAGAAATGTTAGACCTAGGACTATAATTCCGCGGAATAATAGTCCAGATGGACTAACGTTCCTACGGACTATCATTCCTGTCACACCGGCTGTCCGTTAGAGACTCCAGGCGACAGCCGACGGTTGCTAATGACTGTAAGGCTGCTAATCACTTATATAGGTCCGATAATGGAGCCAAACGCCTGAGAAAATCTTGTTATTATTCAGTTCAGTTATTTGAACGTAGTGGCTACTCCGCAACGTTCAGATTCCTCTCATTCAAATCTGTTGTAAAATTCCCCAATAAGTTTTATTGGGAACTCAAAACATGAAAATTGGAATATATATCAAGCTTTCGTCCTTATTACCCATTGCATTCGATAGTACACGTGTTTCCTTACATTTGGGCAGAGTTATTGATCCAAACTCTGTGTTATCCTTTACTTATTGAGTTTTGAACACGGATGAAGCGTCAACTGCGCTTAGATATCACCCAGGTGTTTTGCACAACCCGAAGTTGCAGCCAAAACAAATATCGATGCGGAAACGGAAATCCGATCGCATCTGCGCGGAGGAGGTCGATATGATCATTGGTAGGGGCTTTTCATTAGGAGTTACCGTTTCCGCATCGATATTTGTTTCGGTATCAACTGGGGGTTGTGCAAAAACATGGATGATATCTGTGCGCTTCTGACGCTTCACCCGTGTTCAAATCTCGATAAGTAAAGGATAAAGCGTAGTTTGGATAGCGAATAAAGTAGACCAAAGAGTAACGGATGTAAAAGGAATATCTAGTGTCATTGAGTGGATACCGAAAATTATCTCATGAGTGAGCAAGACAAATGTTTATTTTTCGCGAGCGCTTGCACGAGCGAAAATAGCCATTAATTTTGTTTCGGTCACAAGTGAGATAATTTTCGGTATCCACTCAAAAACACTAGATTTTCTTTTTATTATACGCTTTTTATAAGAATCTGATAAGTCCACCCGTTTCAACTGTGAATTGATACAGGAAAGTAAACAGCGCATTGAATCATTGAAACGCGGAAGCGATTTGATACTCGGAACAGACAGCGTCTTGCAACCCGATTCATTTGGCGGGTTTCTAGTCCAAACAAGGCCTGAACGTCCGTAATATAAGTTGGGTAGATTAGTAGTTCTAAGGGTTAACGGTAGAATGAATAGACCAAAAGGGATATAAACCCCCATCACTATACTTCCCTGTTACTCTAGTACGAAAAGCCCGACAAATAACGTCATGATGGCTTGTACACTGCACTATAACAACGGTCAACGGGTGGGGTGATTTTGAAGTCACCACGTCGTTGGCAACGTGACTGGTTTCGCTTGGAAATGTTTTGAGAAAACTCAGCTTCTTCATCAGTCTTGTATTACATACCAATAGATACACCCAATGCCATGTACATACAATTAAAACTAGAAGTCCTATCATGAACTGTGAGCTTATGCAGGCTTAATTGGGCGCCGGAATTGCGCGCAATTGTCATATCGAATGGCATCCAAAGCACGGCAGGTTCTCCTGGTTACTCATTGCAAACTTATGCAATGTTTCTGCCAATGGTTACCTGGAGGTCCATTGGCTGAAGCATTGCTTGTGCACAGGCCGTATGTACAGAATTTGATAGCCTTGCTACGGTCATAACGCGTAGATTAACGCGCAGATCGACGTGCTATTTGTGCGCTTTTCATGAAAGGACTTCTAGTGTTAACTGTACATTCATAAAACTACACATACCCTATTATACTATTGAATACATGCAATGCGTAGACTACAGAAGAGCAGGATTCAGTTTTTAGATGGAGCGAAAAACACGTCTCATGGGAGAGGAATCAACGTCGCTCACAACTGTTCATTTTTTTGTTACGCATCACCCCACGCTCATCCATATTTTACACATGTCTACTCACTTCATGACATCCCTCTCGATTCGCTTTTATTCCTTGTACATGTTGCGTACAGCATATAACAAGACTTCAGCAATCTATGCCCACAGATGGGGTAAAACACGTCAGATTGCATTCTCCCTATTGACGTTGTTCTCGATTATCTATAAAGATTGGCTTCACCAATCATCAGATTTCTGCGCTTTTGCCCAGAGAGTCCGACTGACTGCATATAGAGTCCGTCGATTGCACAGAGAAGCCGCCAGTCGATTGGGCAGTGCACTGCATGGACGTTAAAACTAGTCTCCTTTTTTAAATTTGAATTACACTATATTTATATTACATTTCGGAAATATTTTGGCTGTGAAACACTGTGGTCATGTACAAAAATACCAGAGAAGGCCACGCTGACCTTTTATTTTAAAAAGTTTCCCACGGGTAAGTCCCACGAAGGGTCCAGGTCCCTGCCGATAAGGGTTTGATACCTCTCTCGTGCCCATCCTCAAATCGCCGCTATACGCGTCGGGTGATAATTCGCATCTGACTTGATTGAAATCTGGCGCCCCCAAACACAGAGTTCTGGCTCTTCCTGCTGCAGATTCCAGGCTGTAACACTGTAAGTTCCATGCATTTATGTCTACTACTACAACTACTACAAGTGGGACCACTAGCATCTTCCATTGGTGGTGCTACAATTAATTAATATTATTACTTTCCAAAGTGTGATTTACTGGGATTTCCGGGATTGATTATAAACGATAACTTCACAAGTGAATTATGCAATCAACAATTGTGTCATGTATACGTGCGCGCAAACGAAGACGCTTTGCCGTGGGTGTAATGGGGATTTCATTGTTTTTAGTTTTTTTTTAACCCTTTACCTAAAATGAAAAGCACACGTCACTTGGAAAAAAAATCTTAAATAACTATTATTTTCATTTTTGTCTCAAAAACATAGGTTATGACCCCTCATTGGAACGAGCTCAACGAGCTCGTGTCCAATGAGGGGTCATAACCTATGTTTTAGAGACAAAAAAAAATGAAAAGTTAATGAAAATTAATTGGCGATTTTTGAGAATAGCGCTGGTCGGTTTGGCCGTTACGTTAGGTAAAGGGTTAAATAATATAATTATCGTTAATAATGAAATGTAATAAACAGAGTAATCACTTGACTGGACTGGTTACGTGGAATAATTCATTCGAGGCGAGGGACTATGTTGTAAAACACTCGTGCGCATTTGCGCACTCGTGTTTGTGCAACGTCCCTCCCCTCTCATGAATCATTTCACGTAACCAGTCCAGTCAAGCGATTACTCTCTATGTAATAGATTAATGCAGGCTGCATATCTGTAGTACTCTTTCAGTCGTAGCCCGAGGTCGTGGGCTTGCAGGATATTGTCTTTCAGTACCTAGATGAGGGGCGTGAGGTTAGACCTTAGTGAGGTACTTTCCAATGGCAACGCATACCCTCACATGAGGGAAAAGGGAAGAGCCGAATGCCAGCCGCTTGACAGGTAGGTGTGATGAAAGTGGGGTGCCACGAGACGTGAGCCATTTAATACTCAAATGTGGGTATGAAGCCTATGAGAAAATATCTCGTTGACATCTAACCTCATGTCCCTCAAATACCCGGTATTAAAAGACAATGTCCCACATACCCATGCGTTCGGCATTTAAGAGAAAGGGTGCTACGGCCAGGCAGTCTGCATCAAGCTGCCAGTTTTATTCGTAGGACCATCAACAGAATAACCAATGCTGTAAGAAGTGGTAGCAATGGACAAATACGCGTAGGACTTACAGTAATACAAACTGGGAACTGTACATGGAGTGGTTTGTAGAGTTTTTGATAGAAGACAGTAGTAGAAGAAATAAGTGATGGCCATTGTATGGCAAAAAGCCAGTAATATTATCAGCACTAGTGATTACAAGACTGCTCCAACTGGAAAGTTGTGCCGCCCTACCGGAATACCTTAGAACCCAGAAGTAGAAGAGTAACCACAAAGAGAATGAGTCAGACAGGCAGGTCGCAAGCTGATATACTACTGTTCCCTTCCTTAGCCCTCTTCTCCCAGAGTATTGCTCCTAAATCGAGGTTTATCTCAACAACATATACAACCGAGGTGGTATTACAAAATATCGATTTCTTAATAACGGATTAGCTAAAGACAAGCCCCCAGATGAACAGAATAATGATACATGTCATTAATTTTAAGCGCGCGACTAAAGTCCACAGACACACCCATCAGATGTTATTGCAGCAACGAGCATATAAATCCGAAGATTTCTGTTTTGTTTCAGGTTAACGCGGCAGATGTTTAATACACACTGTATTTAAACAATAAAAACGGTTGGTATGTATTCAATTATTTGTTTATTTATGTTCGTTTTTTTAACATTTATCTTGTAAATAACATTAGTGATGTTGATTTGTCTTTACGAAAGGGGAACCGCAAATTATAGATATCCTATATTTAGTTTCCTGACACCCCGGTACAGGGGCGTCACGAAGATAAAAGGTGGTATCCATTGAAGACATGTTTAGGAAGTATGTTAATCTTCCCCAAATGTGGGTCGTTATCTGTAGTGGCATTGGCTGCTGCCCACACACGTCATAGAATTCAGATTTTAGGGTGTAGTGAGGATTTTAGGTGCCCATACTCCCTCAGCCCCCTTGGGTACGCCACTGCACTGACGACTACAGATTCGGCGTTGTCCTTAGCACCACAGTGTGGTCTGTACTGAGGACAACAGTCAGATCTGTCCGACTGTGATGTCTCAAATTCCGACTGACTTACATTCCGACAATATAACAAAGGCATGCACTGAATGTGCAGTTGGGATATTAGTTAGTCGGGATTATAGTAAAAAAAACAACTTTATTTGTGGATTAAATAAAAATATATATCTCGTAGGCGTGATGCTACTTCTTATTCAATTAACACGTAAATTACAGACACCATCTACATTTGTATTGACGATTCATTAGCATTTTAAAAGATATAGCAATTTACGTGTTTTGGAGTAATGGCCCCTGGTCATTTCAGAAAGTACACGAATACAAGCAAGAAAGAATTAATAACTTAGACTTTAATCCTGACGATAGTGTCCCGACTGGACAAATCTCGATAGTAAAGGATAAAACATAGTTTGGATCAACAATTCTGCCCAAATGCAAGAAAATACGTGTACTATCGAATGCAGCCGGTAATAAAGACAAAAGCTTGATATATATTCCAATTTTCATTTTTTGAGTTCCCAATAAAACTTATTGGGGAATTTCACTACAGATGTGAATGGGCGGAATCTGAACGTTGAGGGGTAGCCACTAAGTTCAGATAACTGAACTATATAATATCATGATTTTCTCCGGCGTTTGGCTCCATAATCGGACCTATATTAGTGATTAGCAGCCCTACAGTCATTAGCAGCCGTCGGCTGTCACCTCGATCCCCTAACGGACAGCTGGGCTGTTAATCACTGATATGGGTCCAATAATGGAGCCCAACGCCCTCGAAAATCATGTTTTTGTATATAATACCATTTTCTGCATTGAATACGGGAGCATCCGTATAGAGAATTGTCTTATTTTAGCCAAATGTGTACGTTACGTTTGTGAGGCTTTTGTGAAAACGTGCTTAAACGGAATTTATCGGGCGTGTGGGGGGGGGGGGGGGGTAATTCATTTTTATGAATACCTTATTTGCGGTGTAAAGTTACCACCTTTTGCGGTTTAGACAACACCGCAAATCAGGTATTCTAAATGTTCAACACCTCTCGTCGAAGCTTCCAAATAAGGCAAATGCAGGACTTTTTATTAAAGCTGAAGCTGACCTAAACTCAAAGACAAAAGTCTGAAGCAACAGAGGAGCGAAGGTTTGACCTTCTATGTCCTTGATATTCACGGAGAGAACAAATTTTGTCGAAAATTTCCGAAAGAATGAGGATGAACGCTAATGTATTTTCAATAACAGAGCTCAGTTCCTTCATAAAACAACCGACACAATGTACAAGAATGCAATAACATTCCATAGATCGCCAGATTAATTTTTTTTAGTGATATACGCAAGTTGATAGCAGTTATACCATATTTTATGACACCTGCCTTCAACCGTTTCCGTGTTATATATATTGTGTTATATTACAGTTGTATGCACTTATGCTCTCAGTTTTCGGAATTAAATGAAGATTATTTTCAAAAAATGGAAAATGAATCTAAACCGGCAAACACAGAAAGTGAGACAACTTATGAAATAAAAGTAATGGTAATAATCTCTATTTATCGGAACGTATCACCTCGGAACACTTTGCGGCTATTCTTGCGACACTAAATAAACGAAGTGTATATTTTTTATGTAAATCGAATTGTCTAATTGGTGGCCGGGATTTTCTGCCACCATTTGGATAAATTGTTGCTTTGTACCTTTTTATAACCAGAAAATGCATATAGTACCCGCGCTAAAAATAGAAAACATATAGTGCCCGCATGTAGTTACCCTTCAGCTCTGTGCTGGACAACTACACGGAATAGGGTATCACCTTTCAGCCAATCGGAATGCAAGGAAGTCACGTGAGGTATAATATATGATATTATATGGCCTGCACGACAAGTTCCAGATGAATTGATAATACAGTGTAGCCCACTTAACTGGATATCTCTTAATTGTATATCCCTGTTAATTGAATATAATTTTCAAACACAAAACCATTTACCATACCTTCAGTACAAATTTTGATCTGTTAAATGCATATGGGTTGTAGAGTAAACTCCTCTTAATTGTATATAAAGTTTTGTAATATGGTGAAAAAATTACTGTGACACGCCCCAAATTCCCCTTATTTATCAACCTTTTTGGCCTCACTACATCCAATACAGGCATTTATTCTATTATATCTTGCTTGACAGAGCTCTATGAGCTCTGTCAAACAAGATATAATAGAATAAATGCTCAGTTTACCTCCAGAACACAGGAAACTGACCAAATCCCTGTTAATTGTATACTCCTGTTAATTGAATAATTTTCACTGCCAAAATGGATATTCAATTAAGAGGATTCTACTGTACTATTGGATATTGGAAATAAAGTAGACAGCTTTTTTCCAGTGGTGGGGCAAGACCATAAATTATCCTTCAAATGGTAAGAAAAATTAGAGGAATGTATTATATATATAAGCCAATGTAAGAAACTGGGAATATATTACGGCTGCAACGTCAGTAGAATTTTACTTCATGATTCCTTTAGCGATTTAATATTTCGATTATTGAATGCGAATATTTGTCCAAATACTATATCACTCTCGACCTCAAAATATAACAAGGGGCAATGTCGTTTCCCTCAAACAAAAGAAAAACAATTTGAATACTTTGTTCAAACATGAAACCTGCTGTCAGCTCGACTTGCCTGACATTCTAGCAATGTTCTTAGATATTCGAGTCAACTTCGTCAATAGATAGGTTTTTTTACATAATTATACAGTTATTATGTATTGGGGTTTAACGACACTTTCGACAGCCAGGGTCACCTCGTGTCGGACAGTTTTATGGGTGGAGGAAGCCAGAGTACCTGGAGAGAACCACCGAGCAACGGCGAGCAAATGTCATGCTCCTCAACATATTAACCCTTTACCCAACGTAACGGTCAAAACCGGCCAGCGCTATTCTCAAAAATCGCCAATTAATTTTCATGATTTTTTCATTTTTTGTCTCCAAAACATAGGTTATGACCCCTCATTGGAACGAGCTCGTCGAGCTCGTTCCAATGAGGGGCCATAACCTATGTTTGGGAGACAAAAAATGAAAAAAATTAGTTATTTAAAAAAAAATTGTGCAAGTGTCGTCTGCTTTTCATGTTAGGTAAAGGGTTAACTCCACACAAGCAGGGTTAGCATTGGGTGAAGACAAGAGCACCATCGACGTGCAGTACGCCTTACTACACAACGGCACCGCGCCCCCAAGTGGGCAGCGGAGTGGAGCGTCTTGGCCTAGGACACAACACAGTTGCAGCAGGTGGGATTCAAACCGAGGTCCTCTCGGCTTACCACCTGCACCTCTACCTACGAAGCCACCACGCCCCCGCTTACATAATTTACCTCCGTTTACAGCTGTCATGCAAAGGATTCCCTGGGACCATATTCTATCACTTTAGTTGTAAATATGTATTAATTCCGGTTTCGTGAAAAACAACCTTTATTTAGATATATAATATTCAAAGAATAGACGGATTTCATAATCAAATCACTTTTGCCTAAAATATGTTTTCGTTACGTGGATCTAGCCTTTTATTGTGTATCATTGACACGTTCGACAGCCAGGGCCACCTCGTGTTTAACCCTTTATCCAACGCAGACGATACCAAAATTTATTATTTTAATTTTTTGGAAAAATAATATTTTTCCAACTGCTGAATTTGGATATTACGCGGGCGGATGCGGGCGATTCGTTGGGTAAAGGGTTAACAGTTTTACCGATGAGGAATTTGGGAAATTCGGAGTACTGGAAGAAAACCACCAGACAGCGGCGAGCAACTGGCAGACTCCTCATAATCAGGTTAGCATTGGGTGAAAAGTGTACAAGTGATGCACTGTTGCCTTAGAGGACAGCACCACCGTGCCCCCACGTGGGAAATCAGGATTTAGTGCCTTGCCCAAAGATCAAACCCAGTTACCCCTGATGGGGATCGAACCGTGGACATTTCGGTGTGAATTCCGAGGCCGTAATCACTGATCCACCGCGATCCCTACTGCAATCAGACAGTAAACTCAATTTAAACAATCTTTTTATTTCAAGCAAAATCATATTACAGGTATACACCCGAAAATTGACCGAAATCAACTGGGTTGGGTGAATATGAACCCAGGTGGGTTCATATTCACTCAGACCAGTTGATTTGGGTTGATTTTCAACCCAACGGATTTTAGAGTGTACACCATTACTGAACAAACAAGAAGGTGTCGCAAAGCGAAATGTATATTAACAGAACCATTACGAAATTTGCGTGGGTGCAGTATAGAGAAACTGTTCAGATGTCTCGACCACTCCACACGGGCACAAGGTGGGGTGGGGGTGGGGGAATGAATGTTTATCTTATAAATGGGCGTTAGGATTACTGCAGCGCAATCGCAACCAAAATTGTTTATTTGTGCTGAAGGAGATTTGTTGGTACTATAAAATAGCAGAGGCCGCAGGTTGAAAATAAAATTCTTGAATAACTATTTTTTTAATTTTTCTCCGTCAAAAATAGCTTATGACCCCTCATTGGGTCCGACTCAGCGAACTCGTTCCAGTGAGGAGTCCGAAGGTACGTTTTCACCCGCAACTCTAATTCTTTGAAGCTTGTATATAATATAAGCATGTTATACCTTGCCAAAAGCCAAACTGACATAAAAAAAAATGAAAATTGAATGGTGATTTTCTCGAATAGTGTCGGCCGGTTTTGACCGTTACTTTGGGTAACGGGTTAACAAAGCTAAACGCGACCAGGCCTTAGAACAAATATACTACTCAAAGTTTGCTGAGGTCTTAGTATATCCAACTACCTGTTTTACGTTTTAGTTGAAATATTGTAATGGAAAGTGTATATTTGTTATGGAATTATATCTTTGATGATTTAAGTACAGAAATTGAGATTTTATTTGTGTTTGGAATTATTTTTTAGCTTTTGAATACGATAACCATGGAAAATGGATATTATTGGTAAAAGAGAAAATTTTTTCAATTTGCCAAAAAGTTGACGGAGCGGACTGGTATGGATTCAATATCGAGTATGAGACCCATGACTGTTAATTACAGCTTAACAACGCCTTCTCATGCTCCCAATCAGGTTTCTGGTGGCCCTCCTGGACACTTCTTGGCTAGACTGGACGGGCTGAAATTGCAAGCTGCAACTCATTCCAGACATGTTCGACTTGATTGAGGTTAGGGGATCTTGCTGGTCAGTCCACACACTCAATCCCCTCCCTCTGTCGGTACTCCCCGACAGCATGAGCAATATGACGACGGGCATTATCGTCCATCAGAATGAATCTATCACCCACTGCACCTGCATACAATTTGACGTGGGCATCCAGGATCTCATCAATATAGCGTTGTGCAGTCAATGTACCACGTTCAAGGACACAGAGCTATGTATGTCCATCCCAGCTGATGCCGCCCAGACCATGATTGACCCTTCACCATAGCGGTTATGCTCAGTAATGTTGGCTGCATGGAATCGCTCTCCTGGTCTTCTCCATACCATAGAACGCCTCTCTATGTGGTCTAGGCAGTACCATGGCTCATCTGTAAAAATGACAGGTCGCCAATTTTCTCTGGTCCATCCAAAGTGGTCCATGGCCAATTCATATCGTGTCTGGCGGTCGTTCTGGGACAGCGAAATGCGAATACATGGTCTTCTCGATCGGAGACCACCTTTGTGCAACCTTGTCCTGATAGTCTGCGTCGAAGCATTTACCCCGGATGCATTCTGAAGGTCACTGCGAAGCTGGGTTGCTGTGGCAAAGCGGTTCCTACGGGCCTGAATGATCAAAAACCGGCCTTCAGCTGCAGACGTTGCCCCATGCTCCACCATCCCTACATCCAGCCACATTTCTGATTCAGACAAATGTCTTCTTACATTTGCATTTGCCATATTCAATCATTAAATCACAAGGGTTTGTGTTGAAATGAAGATTGAATACCCTACACATGTCTTGTACATGTAGACAGTACACGAAAACATCATGAATATCAAGGAGTACATGCTTTCCATGACTGTCACGAAAAGTCTGCCTGTCAAGAGAGCTAATGTAAACACCGGGGACCATCTCAATACATTACTCAATCATATCCACCAAAAATATCGCAAATATGTCACAAGAAAATTTCACAATGATGTGTCAGATATTTGGTGCTTAGCAAACTTTGAGTAGTAATATGATCAATTTGGTCATTCCACGTACAAGTATACTATTTAAAATTATTCCAAAATGCTTTTCATTTTTAAGCTCAGAAATTTGAGTACCGCCGAAGAGTAATAGTGGGTGTGCAGTGGGATTATAGTTGTTTGATATCATCATACTCTCAGTTTTGTGGCGATTGAACTCAAATAATCACGTTTTATCCGAACGTTCAGCGGTGGCGAAGTTATGGTTCACTGAGATCGAAGCGTCGTCTGTATTTTGAAAACCAACGCAGAACGTCGCGATGCGTGAATGTGTTTGTCAACACGGAACGAGTGCCAGCGTGGAGGGAAGAACGAGGGGCGCAGCCTCGCGTTCTGTCCTTTCACGAAAGCATGAATATCGAATTGAGAAAGGCATTCACACATTGTAGCGCCCTATGTTTATTACACGCCTCTATGTCAAAGGGTCCATTAATTAAAAAATTCAAACATCACACAGTTCTGACGTTTGCTTGATTACTTGTGACAGATCGATACTTAAAATGAAATATATAAATCCAAATAAGTTATTTGTTCGTATTTTCAAGAAATTAGCTGCCGTTATCCGAGAGACATTTGCTCCAATATCAAAACGTGAGTGTTTTACAATCGCTTCCCATTGATACAATAAACTTAATTTCGGTAATTTTCGTGGATTTGAACAAATACATTTTCTAATCGACATTCGATTTGTCGTTTATCATTGCAACATCGAACTGATCTGGTTAGAATGCAATGTTTCGATTGGTCAGTTACGAAAATGGGCGGGGTTTTCTTATTTTGATGGATCCTTGACGCCAGGTGCAAAAATAGTCCGTCAACGGAAATCCGTATGGTACACGTGTTTCATGTGCATTTGTAAATATGGAACTGGAGGAAAGGTAACAGGCGTGTAATAAATAGAGGATATCTAGTGTTTTGAGTGGATACCGAAAATTATCTCATGAGTGACCGAGATAAATGTTTATTTTTCGCGAACCATTTATCTCGGTCACAAGTGAGATAATTTTTCGGTATCGACTCAAAAACACTAGATTATCTTTTTATTATACGTTTTTATAAGAATCTGATAATTCCACTCATTTCAACCTTCAATTGGTGCATGAAAGTAAACAGCACATTGAATCATTGATGCGTGGAAGTGATTTGATTGATACAAGGAACAGATGGCGTCTTGCAATCTGATTCAGCAGGCGGGTTTCTAGTCCAAACATGGCCTGAAAGTCCGTAATATACGTTTTTGGTTTGGTACGTCCTTTGAAAGGACGTACCAAACCACAAACTTATATTACAGACTTTCAGGCCATGTTCGGACTAGCGGGTTTCATGCACCAATTCAACGTGAATACGTGTTGAATTCTTGCTAGAAATGATCGGTATCCACTCAAAAACACTAGATTTACTTTTCATTATACGCTTTTAGAACAAATTGATCATTTCTAGTGATAATTTGACTCGTATTCACCTTGAAGTGATGCTTTGAAATCCGCAATTTTGATTGATACCGTGAAAGTGAAAATTTCTATTTCTTCACAGTCGGGGATACGATTTCTATCTTTGCGCAATTTCTTCTATAATCTATCGTTTAACGTATAATAAAAGTCGGTATTATCAACAAAGAGGCGTATAGAACTAAGTATTTTTTAGTTAAATCGACGAAGTATATACAAGAAAAAATAGGGTTCTGAATATGCAACCTTGAGGAACGCCGGAGTTAATATGTCTCCAGGAGGATGTTTCAGAGGCTATCACAACTCGTTGGGACCTTTCCGAGAGCTGGAACTTCAAAAAGTGAAGTAGAGAATCCGGAGCTCAAATTCGTTGAAGCCTGTGAATAATACCAGCATGCCATACGTTGTCGAAAACCTTACTGACATCACGAAACCAGCCCTAACTTCTTTATCTTCGTCTAACACTCGGTAGGCTTCACCTTATAAATCACTCAGGTCGGCTGAAAAACCGTTCAGTCTCCAGGAGTAAAGCCTGATTTCAACTGACTTAGAACAATATTGTCAGCTAGAAACTCGACTCGTTTTCGGGGGGGGGGGGGGGGGGGTCTGCTTGTCGCGCAAGCGCATCTTGAGGCTACATGTCCCACAAAACGAGTCTCTTCGCGATAAGAGATTTTGTACAAGCGCAGTGTGAACACGACACATATAAGCTTTATTACGTGTGTTGGTAAGTTTTTATCACACTGATATTTCACCTATTTTTTAAATAATAGCTTAACAGTGAGGAGATTTCTATCTTAAAATTACATGTATGGATTTCAAGAAAATAATACTTGTTTTGAAGCTCATAACTTGTGTGTCTCACATAAACGGTTTCATTAAACACTGTAGCGTTTGAAATTTTTCTCACGAAGTTCTTTTTAAACTAAATTAATAATAACCGCGGCGTCTCAAAGACGAAGTAATGTTAACTACGATCTGAAAACTTCAGTTCGAAAAACGGTTTCGAAATTTTCGGGGTGATAACTATTTACCGGTTCGGGTAGTAAATTATAAATTACAGTGTCTAAAATGGAATGTTTATGATTCAGAGGGTACTAGATATCCATACTAGAAGCGAAACTATTAAAAATAAAAATGGTATACCAGGATTTGAACCTTCGACACTAACACTAACCGCATAACCTAACTATACAAACTACACAAACTGCCCGTTCACTGACAATGACCCTAGCGAAGCTATACTTTATACCAGAATGAAATGGTTTTAGCGCGCCGAAGGCGCGCAGGGACGGTGTGGGGCAAGCCCCTTTCGACCCCTTCAATTAAGGTATCATATTATTTCTTTTACTTTGTCATACACCATGTCTGATCGTGTTAAAGGAGGAAAAGGAAGGAAAGAAAGTTAACGGCGCCTGTGTTTCTTGGGTTTTTTGTGAGGAGGTGGCTGTGAGGTGAAAGGGTATCTATGGCTGTTGGTGTGGTTGGTGTTTCCCTTGGCGGTGCTTGTTGTTGTGCTGCCCCTGGTTTTGTTGATGTGTCCATTCCTTAAAATAATGCCAGTAGCTTTTGATGTTGCCTTTCGCTTTCAATCGCGTACTTTTCACTCTCTTCTCGGTGTTTTTCCAGGTCGTACTTGAACTTTTCGGCTTTCTTTTGGACGGTTTCTGACGAATGGCTTCCAGGTATCGAATGGAGAGGTGATTGGGGATCGAGAAGTGGCGAGAAGACAGCATCCGTCTCCAACTCAGTCTCCACAGAGTTGTCCACATCTGGCAACTACAGCTGTGGAGTAGGAGGCAAGATGGGTGTCTCTGTGGGAGTAGGAGCGGAAATGGTGACTGCTACTGGCTCCTCCCTTTCCTCACGCTTCTCTTTCTTCTTTTCCAGGAAAGTCTCCAAGCGACGGGAATCCCTTCGCTTGGTTGCTGGACTCGTTTTTCTCTTCTTCTTTTCAGGGCCTCCTGACCTCCTCAGGCGAGTACCATTGTGAGAGGGGATCCTCTTAACAAAAGCGCTACCTCTCCCCGAGGAGGGTGGTGATTGTGTCTCTTCTTCGACCTTGAACTCAAGAGTCAGATGAACGCTCTTACCTATCTCCTGGATAGTCCAGGTGATAGGGCAAGAGACGCCCAGAGCTGCTATGGTCTTCTTCAGTCTCGCTGGTAGTTCCAGTGTCTCTATAATTATGATCTAATTAGAATGTATGCGCTCTGAGGTCAGAAGTGCGAATGATAATGGATAGTGACCTATATTACTTTATACCATGATTACCTATTCTACTATATATGAAAAGCCTATGACATAAATGAAAGCTTTATACAACAACCGTGATGAACACACCAGCAATAGGATTTCAATAGTAAAAATTTACACTTGCAGTAGAACTACATCCCCGTTGACCTTTGGTGACGTCGACCTGAATGCAAACTTGTCTAACTTTATCGCACCTCGCCTCGCGAAGAATGAAATGGAAGCGGCAATTATTTATCACGTTTTTAAATGGGTTTACCTCATAAGATGCCAAAAATGAACAAACTTGCACTGTCTCATGTTAACAAAGCATACATAACTCGAAATAGTTTTTTATTAAAACGAAAAAGGCTCAGTTTTTTTTCATTTTGTTTCGGCGATAAAATTGACAGCGGAAGTACCGCGCACCGATGCTCGTGTAAACAAAAACAGATTCGCTCGTATGTACGTCTGGTGTTCAGTAAATTCGAGAAAAAATAATAGCCACTCTTGATAATCTGACGATCATGGTATAAATAAAATATACCCAAAGTAGCTTGGTGTACCAAATGTTCACCACTCGTGGTGAAGTGGTGTTAACCGCGCGCCGTAGGCTCGCGGTTAACACCACTTCACCACTCGTGGCGAACATTTGGTACACCAAGCTACTATGGGTATATTCTACATAACCACGCATACCACTCACCCACCGACAATCGCCTTGCGAAACGATACTAACCGCGCACGCCACTCAGCCACCGGCTGTCTGTGGCCGAGTAGTGTGCGTGGTTAGTATAGTTCTGCTCAGCGGTTCGTGCCGAAGGAACCTAGTCCGTCTTGGGTTCGAACCCCTGCTATGCCATTTGCAATATAACAAGCGTCCACTCGTGCACTCGGGAAGTTTGAAAAAGAGGCGTTCACGCTAATTTCCATGAAGTGCAATTGTAGAATTTAGTAATCCAATCTTCTGATATTATTAAAATGGACAGAAGTGGGATGTATATGTTCATACGAGGCTATTTAAATTGTAGTTTAGTTATTAAAAGAAGAAAAATAGTTGTAGCAGGGAGTAGCATTGTACGTGGGATTGACAATGTGGTTTGTGGTCCCGATGGTTCTAATCAAACAGGTGGAGGATCTGAGGGGGCAGGTAGAGAGTATTGTGGCAGGTTCAGGATCGGATCCGGTTGTGGTGGTACATGTGGGGACCAGCAATATTAGGGGAAGAAAGTCAGTATGTTTGGTGGAATTGTACAGAGGTTTAGCCAGCAAACTGCTAAGTAGGAATGCAAGAGTTGTTGTATCCGGTGTCCTTCCAGTCCTTGGGGATGGGGGTGGACGAAGCTCAAGGATTTTGGCGCTGAATGAGGAGTGGGAGGACTACTGCGTTGACCTGGGAATAACCTTTATCGACCATTGGACCGCGTTTTGGGCAATGCGAGCATGTATGGGCCTGACGGGCCGCATCTTAGCAGGATGAAGAAACGGGTATTGGGGGATAAAATTCTACGGGTAGCAGAGCCTTTTTTGGAGAGGAGCGGGGGTAGGCCAGAGGCAAGTATAGCAAGAGTGGACACAGGTGGGGTGAACAAGAGTGAGGGGGGGGGGGGGCAGAATAAGTTTACCCAGAGTAGCGTCAGAAAACAATGGGACCAGTAGGCGGAAGCCAATGAATATCGGTACCCTGAAAGTGGGTTATAGCAACATCCAGGGTCTCCACCGGAAAGTAACTGAAATTGCTACATTGATCGAGGCAGAGGACTTTGATGTCATGAGCTTAAGCGAGATGTGGCTAAGACACGGGGAACGGGTAGACCAAGAGAGGGGTTACGTGTGGATAGGTGTAGGGCGAACGGAAGGCCAGAAAAAAAGGTGGGAGGGGTAGGCATGTACATTAAAGGGATTTAAAACCGTCGCTGATCACAGACCTGGAAGATGTCAGCACCTCGGTTGAAGTATCAAAAGAAATTGGATGGGTAAAGATCAATCTAAGAAACAAAATTATTGCCCTTGGGATTGTGTGCAGTGTGGTGGATGAAAGCAAGCCCGATAGGAATGACTCGATATACTTAAAACTAAGGTCTAATATCAGAGAACTCGAAAACAGGGGGCTCGGTATAATTTTGATGGTGACTTTAATGGACACATAGGTGATAAGGAAGAAGGCATAGAGGGCGGGGACAAGAAAGTAAACAGGAATGGAAGGAAGCTGTTGAACTGCACTAATGTGCTCGGTCTGAAGATTCTGAATAGGGACGCGAGGTGTAAGAGAAAATGGACCTAGGAGAGGAACGACAGAAACTCAATAATAGACTACATTCTCACAGATATTAATTTTTGAAGGGAGGTGATATGGGTAGAAGTGGATGATGGGGGCAAAAGGGTGTCGGGTAGTGATTACAACTTGATTACAGTGACGATGAGGGCCAAAAACCTAGTAAAAAAAGGAAGCTTTCAGGAGATTTAGGAACTAAAAAAGCATGCTGACTGGGCGAAGTTCGAATAAACATTTAAACTAAAGCTTTCAACCGTACACAAGAAGGTCAGTGTCCAGAAAATGGCAGATGCCCTAGTTGCGAGCCTAGCGGAGGCAGGGAAGGAAAGTTCCAACACGGGAACTTGGGTACAGAGTGAACGAAGAACTGAAAAGGGCCATAAAGGGTACAAAAGCTAAATGTGCTGCATACAGGAGAAGTAGAAAACTCAAGGGGGCGGAAAGCAACGAGGCCATGGTAGCAAAGGAAGAATACCAACAAGCACGAAATAAAGTAAATAAGATTAAAGACGATAATCGGAGAGTGCGAAATAGCAGTCTTGTTAGGACGATAAGAATGACAGGGGGGGGGGGGGGGGGTCGAGTTCGAACGTATTTTGGAAATGGGTGAATAAGGTAACAAAGGAAGTAATCTACAGAGTATTAAAGTAGATGGCAGAGGTACAGAACTAGTCAAGCACTGGGAAAAGGTAAACGATAAGCGATGGGGCATGGGGAACGCACCGGAGTGTCCGAACCAGGTCGAAGAAAAATCGATCACACTTCGTGTGCAGCGAAATTAAAACGGAGGAGGTGCGAAAGGTGATTTCAAAATTAAGGAATGGAAAAGCGGGAGGGGTGTACGAAATTCTTAACGAGTTTATCAAAGAAGGGAGAGGGGAACTCTGGGAAAGCCTAACTGCTCTATTCGATTTAGCCATAGAGAAACAAGAGGTCCCAAAAGAGTGGAGAGACAGTGAACTAGTCAAGCACTGGGAAAAGGTACACGATAAGCGATGGGGCATGGGGAACGCACCGGAGTGTCCGAACCAGGTCGAAGAAAAATCGATCAAACTCCGTGTGCAGCGAAATTAAAACGGAGGAGGTGCGAAAGGTAATTTCAAAATTAAGGAATGGAAAAGCGGGAGGGGTGTACGAAATTCTTAACGAGTTTATCAAAGAAGGGGGAGGGGAACTCTGGGAAAGCCTAACTGCCCTATTCGATTTAGCCATAGAGAAACAAGAGGTCCCAAAAGAGTGGAGAGACAGCAAAGTGACATTTATTCACAAAAAGGGGGAAAAAGACGTTTTGGATAATTATCGAGGGATCTCTGTCGGTAGCAACATAAGAAAAGTTTTCTGTAAAGTCTTGTATTGGAGACTAGAGGAGGTGATTGAAGAGAAGGGTTTTTGGGAGATATCCAGAATGGCTTCAGGAAGGGAAGGAGAGTCACTGACCATCTTTTCACTCTATCCCAAATGATAGAAACCGCAAAAGCAAAAAAAGAAAAATATGTTTATGGCCTTTCTGGATGTTAAAAAGGAATACGATAGAGTATGGAGGGAGGGATATGTGGCGAAAGCTTGAGACTCCTGGCTTGGAAGGCGAGTGTGTTGAAATTCTGAAAGCATTATATAAAGATGTACAGAGTGAGCTTAGCCTGGGTAACATAACAACAAAACGTGTGCCTATGGAAATAGGCCTAAAACAGGGTGTATCCTTTCGCCAATTCTCTTTGCATTGTATATCAAAGGTTTAGGAGATGATCTCCTGCATAGCGACGAGGGGGGTAGCAGTGGGGGACTTGAAGATCCCAGGGCTATATTTTTCAGACGATATGGTGCTAGCGTCAGAAAGAGAAGATGGGCTAGCGAAAATGCTGGGAATTGTTGGGAAATATAGGAGCAAATGGAGACTCGAACTTAATGACACCAAGAGCAAAGTCACACCTGTGGGCCACAAAGTGGACCCTACTCGAAGGTGGAGAGTGAGGTAGTTCTGTATTCCCGAACGTATTAGCAAACTTCTAAGTGTAGGAGAGACAGGTGACTACGAGTATCCGGGGGTAAATATAAACATTACAGGGAGAGGCATCTACCGAAACCACACAAATAAATTGATTCTGAAGGGGGGGGGGGGGGGGCGAACCCTTAACCAAATGAAACTTATAGGGAGAAACAGTTTCAATAAGGTTTTCGTGGGAAAAACCATTTGGGAAATGGTGGGTCTGCAAAGTATAACATATGGTACGGAAGTGGTACCCCTAAACCAGTCGGCTGTAAAGAGCTTGGAAACCCTGCAGAACGATGCAGGCTGATGGATAAAGGGGTCGAGTAATGCCGCAGCACTAGAAGCAATCAGGGGTGAGCTTTGGTGGATGAGGATCAAGGACAGGATAGACTTACTGAAACTCGGTTATCTTAATTATTTGGTGAATCTCTCCGACAGCCGATAGTGTAAAGTAATGTTCCAGAGAATTTTCAGCTCAAATATCAAGACAGGATGGATTGTCCAAGTGAGGGAGCTAATAGAGAATTACTCATTGGCGATATCGGACCTAGACGTTGGGGCAAACCAGGGGAAAAATCGTCAGGGAAAGGGTCATGGATAATGGTAACCTAAATTTTGAAGAGAGGTCAATCAAAGAGGTCTTTGGGTGGCCTGCGTGATAAAGAGAAGCCTGGTTTTGAAGAGTACCTTGATGGCACCTTTGGGGGGGGGGGGGGGGGGGGGGTCACTGTTGTTCAAGCTGAGGTCACGGTCCCTGGAGCTGAGGGAAAAAAATTTGGAAAACAATGAAAAGGAGTGTCAGATGTGTAATTTGGGAGTGGTGGAGACCTTGGAACACTTTTTTCTTGAATGCCCAAAACACCAGTCTAAAAGGATAAAATTCACTGGGGGAAAAATGGGGAAGTGGGATGGGAGAATGGAGGACATGTGGTTATTGAGAGACTCAAAGAAGAGGGTTAATATGCTAATCGGAGTGATTTGGGAAGAATGGGACAAGGGATTTCATCAAGCAGTTCGTCTCCGAGTGCAGGAAAGATAGAAGAAGCGTGGGAATATGGAGGCAGTTGGGAGTGTAGGGGTCAACAAGGCCTTCTCACTGAGAACCGCGACAAATCAGCGGCTGGCCAAAGTGTTATTATTATTACTCAAGTATACACTCCCAAGTTAGTGACTGATTGATAGTTTTACTGTGTTATAACAGTCGTGGAAATATATAATATACCCATAGTAGCTTGGTGTACCAAATGTTCACCAAGAGTGGTGAAGTGGAGTTAACCGCGAGCCTACGGTGCGCGGTTAACACCACTTCACCACGAGTGTTGAACATTTGGTACACCAAGCTACTTTGGGTATATTTTATTTATACCATGATCGTCAGATTATTAAGAGTCGCTATTATTTTTTCTCGATTTTACTGAACAGCAGACGCACATACGAGCGAATCTGTGTTTGTTTACACGAGCATCGGCGGGCGGTCAATTTTATCGCCGAAACGAAATGAAAAACAAGAAAATACAGCAGTGCTGTGCAAAAAAAGGACGATGATAATATACCAATGCAGTTTCCTGAAAAGGCCATCTTTAAAATAATAAGACTGAGTATCGTAAATGTAGTTTCATGATTCGGACCGGATTTTTATATAGGACGTTTCGGTCCCAGATCTATGGACGATTCTGACCATATTTCTGGCCGATTCGGACCAGACTATTGGACGATTCGGTCCATGTTTGTGGACGATTTGGACCAGGTTTCTGGGCGATTTGCCCAACAGACACAAACTAAACAAGCCAGTACAGACATACGCTCTTCACAAGACAGCACAGACTTGTCATTTGAAGTAAATAGGCCTAGAGCTTTATGTGACAGTTTCAATAAGCCATTTTCATTAATTTCACTGAAAAAAATACCGACGTACCGGTATTGTTTGTAGTTATCACAACAGATAATTCTGAGAGTAATTATGAAACAGCTAATCCTGTGCTTCTGGGTTTTTGCAATGCATTTTGGGTCCGCATACCGAATTTGGTCAAAATCGGACCAGTAGTTAGCCCGTTGCTAATGGGGGGTGCTCTGGTTGCTAATGACGTCACGCGGCGTCTACATTGATCTATCTGTTTTCATTTGCAATGCATTTTGGGTCCGTATACCGAATTTGGTCAAAATCGGCCCATTAGTTAGCCCGTTGCTAAGGGGGCACTCTGGTTGCTAGGGATGTCACGAGACATAAACTTTGATCTGTCTGTTTTCATTTGCAATGCATTTTGGGTCCGTATACCGAATTTGGTCCAAATCGGCCCAGTAGTTAGCCCGTTGCTAAGGGGGCGCTCTGGTTGCTAGGGAAGTCACGAGACGTCACCATTGATCTATCTGTTTTCATTTGCAATGCATTCTGGGTCCGTATACCGAATTTGGTTCAAATCGGCCCAGTAGTTAGCCCGTTGCTAAGGGCGCGCTCTGGTTGCTAGGGGAGTCACGAGACGTCAACATTGATATGTCTGTTTTTATTTGCAATGCATTTTGGGTCCGTATACCGAATTTGGTCAAAATCGGACCAGTAGTTAGCCCATTGCTAAGGGAGCGCTCTGGTTGCTAGGGAAGTCACGCTACGACACCATTGTCCTGCCTGTTTCGTTTGCAATGCATTTTGGGTCCGTATACCGAATTTGGTCAAAATCGGCCCAGTAGTTAGCCCGTTGCTAAGGGGGCGCTCTGGTTGCTAGAGAAGTCACATGACGTCAACATTGATCTGTCTGTTTTCATTTGCAATGCATTTTGGGTCCGTATACCGAATTTGGTCAAAATCGGACCAGTAGTTAGCCCGTTGCTAAGGGGGCGCTCTGGTTCCTAGGGAATTCACGCGACGACACCATTGACCTGTCTGTTTCGTTTGCAATGCATTTTGGGTCCGTATACCGAATTTGGTCAAAATCGGCCGAGTAGTTAGCCCGTTGCTAAGGGGGCGCTCTGGTTGCTAGGGAGGTCACGTGACGTCATCATTGATCTATCTGTTTTTATTTGCCATGCATTCTGGATCCGTATACCGAATTTGGTCCAAATCGGCACAGTAGTTAGCCCGTTGCTAAGTGCGCGCTCTGGTTGCTAGGGAAGTCACGAGACGTCATCATTGATCTATCTGTTTTCATTTGCCATGCATTCTGGATCCGTATACCGAATTTGGTCCAAATCGGCCCAGTAGTTAGCCCGTTGCTAAGGGCGCGCTCTGGTTGCTAGGGAAGTCACGAGACGTCAACATTGATCTGTCTATTTTTATTTGCAATGCATTTTGAGTCCGCAGACCGAATTTGGTCAAAATCGGCACAGTAGTTAGCCCGTTGCTAAGGGGACGCTCTGGTTGCTAAGAAAGTCATGTGGCGACACCATTGACCTGTCTGTTTTCGTTTGCAATGCATGCTGGGTCCATGTATCAAAATTGGTCAAAATTGGCCCAGTAGTTTGCCCGTTGCTAGGAGCGTGCTTTACTTGCTATGGACGTCACGTGACATAATCAGTGACCCATTAATCTCCCCCCCCCCCCCTCCCCCACACCCAATGTATTAAGGGTCCCTTGACGCAATGAGGGTGAAAGCAATGGTGGAGAGCCATCACTTGTTATAGTGTCCGAGTATCCTTGAAAAAGAGTAACCTCATTTGTTCCCGGTTCCTTTGGGAAAAATCCCTGAAAGTTTAATCAGCCAGAGTCATTCTCGTGAAGTCTCATCTTGTTAACTACTTCCTACGTTAAAAAAGGTGTGAAATTAGTATAAAGGACTCACGAGTTTCGACGTCGGCTTCGCCTCCGTCTCAACTCGGGCGCCTCCGGCGCCTTCGTCCTTTATAAAAAAATTGAGCCTTTTTCGTTTTAATAAGATAATAATATACTATTTCGAGTTATGCATGCTTTATTAACATGAGACAATGCAAGTTTGTTAATTTTTGGCATCTTATGAGGTAAACCCATTTAAAAACGTAATAAATAACTGCCAATTCTATTTCACTCTTTGCGAGTCGACATGCGATAAATTTAGACAAGTCTGCATTCAGGTCGACGTCACCAAAGGTCTACCGGGATGTAGTTCTATTGTTGGTGTAAATTGTCACTATTGAAATCCCATTGCTGGCGTGTTCATCACGGTTGGTGTGAAAATAGTCCAGGCACATTAGACATAAAAATGAGAAAGTAAGGAAAAAAATCGGAGAAAGCTGATTTTTTTATATGTTTCCGGGACACACATTGCGGATAAAGTGTGAAAAGTCCCCGCGAATCCGAGTTGAGCTTTTTTAGTTATAGCGTTTTTTTTGATGAAAAAAAAAATTAAAAAAAAATTCGACCCAGCTCCATATTTCTCATTCTTATTCGCCTTAGTAGGGTGAGAATCATAAATATCGTGCTGAATTATATTGAGAATACATATCCCCAACAGAAAATGCTAACTTTGTACCAATCCTCACATTCAATGGTGAAATATTCACGAAAATATACAAAATTACGAAAAAAAATTTATTGTTTTCATACACACAACGGCACACAACGTCCATTAAACCAAATCTACGACTACTTTGGGAGTTAAATTATATCAAAAATTGCAGAAAAGCAGTGGCTTTATAATGATATATAACAATAGTCATTAATTCCATAATGAACTGGTGAAACGTGTGAAATATTAACCATACCCCCTAAACTCAAATTCAAACGGCATCGACTTTTCTCATTCAAATACCGTATTATAGCATCATTGTTTCAATTTCCATGTTCGATTAAATCACATAATGTGGTGTTCGCCTACACTCAAGATGCATTGGCATGTAATGTGTGCACGCCCTTGATGTGTACTCATAAACAAATTTGTATTGTACAGACAACGCTCTTTAATTTGATGCAAAATAGCCTTGAACGACTTTCATCAGGAAACGCTGTTTAATTCCGCATTCCAGGTCTGTCCATTGCACAATTTGCTCTGTTCAGTATTGGACACTCCGCATTTGATGCCTAGATATTGAAACCAATGATCCCTTGATAGATATATATGTAATTTTGCCTGCTGTTGATTATTAGAGTCTTGTGTTATTTGTAGAACTGATCAGTTATGTTGTTGGCATATCACTTAGCGTTACCTGTTGATACCTTACGGTGACAACGAAGCAGGTCCGCACATTGATATCTGTTCTGTGGTATTGTACTTGAGTTTATTGTGTCTATCATATTTTTTCTGTTGTGACTTTGGCAATGGATAAATGTATCAAATGTAACGATGAGTTGACCGGCTCGTCCGGAATAACTACACTTGGTGAGCGGGGTATAGAAAAGTTGGTTGCTGTAAGCGTCGAGCTTGGCGATAATCTTTTTGCCGGTTCGAAGAAACCCACAGTTGGTGAGAAAATTCACAAATTCTGCTACAAGAATTATACACGGGAAAGTTCTGTAAGAAAAAGTAAGAGAATGTCTCTAGATGCAGCTGAATCTGACGAAGCTGGTCCATCTATGACAAAAAAATTGCGCTCTGATCAAGATGCTTTCAATTTTAAACTCCATTGTCTGTTCTGTGGAGAATCCGCCGACAAACAAACTCATATACCCGTTTAATGTAGAAGAGAAGTCCACACCGTTGAAACATTGACTTTTGTTGATAGTATCAGAACCCGTTGTTTGAAACGTAGTGATGAATGGGGTAAGTCTGTACTTACTCGGATCGGTCGTGCTATCGATCTAGTGGCCGAGGAAGGTCGGTATCACCATGATTGCTGGACAGGATTTGTCAGAGATAAGCCTGAGCGAACTCTTTCACGGGGTAGGCCTGTTGCAGACAAGAAAGCACTTGCATTCCATGAATTGTGTACCTTTATGGAGAACAGCGATGAGTGTCAGTTTTCCTTGAGCGAATTGGCAGAGACGTTTGAATCGTATCTTGGTGACGAAGTCGGTTACACAATTAAACATCTTAAAACCAAACTGCTTGAGCATTTCGGTAGTAGAATCTCTATTACAACACCGAGGTCCCTAAAAAATGTTGTCACATTCAGAGATTCATCAGACAAAATACTATATGATTCGTGGTACTCAGACAAATGTACCAATGAAACTGATGAACGTATGCGCATCGTCAAGAAAGCATCGGCTATAGTCCGCGATGATATTCGGTCAGCCTTTTACGAGTGTGACGTTTATCCCAAACCCGATTCGTTATCTGTATCTAGTGATCTACTACCCGATACACTCCAAACCTTGTTACAAGGGATTGTTGCTCCGTCGCAGCGTGGGCAAAACATCCAAGCCAACAGAGACGCGTGACAGCCATAAGTCAGTCTCTAATAAGTTCTTGTCGGCCCCGTTCATTCTTGTCACCAGTATTATTGTCGGTAGCAGTTTACATACATAGGAAATTCGCATCTCGGGAATTGATCGACATTCTGAATGGACTAATGTTCTCTTCTAGCTACCGGGAAGTTCAACAATACGTTCATTCTGTCATGATAAGCAAAGGTCCGTCGCCTAGACTTGCGAACTTCACACAATTCGTTTTCGATAACGCCGATTGTAATGTGCGCACGCTAGATGGCAAGAATACTTTCCATAGTATGGGAGGCATCGCCTGTATAACTCCAAGCAGAGATCACACAGAAGAGTCTCCGATAAAACGACTAACTGGAGATCATTCGAATATTGGCTCTGGTGAATTCGGGTACATCCCTTTGAAAGGTTACAGTAAACCAAGCAAATCGGGTCTTGACGAAATTGTGATGAAGGATTTATCAACTTTGGGTGAATCTGATCCGAAAAATTTGAAACTCGCAAAAACAGTCGACAGTCTTTGGTCTTTGACGCATGTACTGAGAGTACCTTGCCCATCTTGGGCTGGATATATGCATATTGTCACATCATCAGATGATTATGAAACAAGTGATGTCGAGATACTTCCCTTTACTAATTTTGATCCATCCAACCCGAGCACAATTTACACTGCTCTCATGTTTAAACAAACTGAATGTGAGAAACTGGGACTGAACGTTTGTCCAGTGACGTTCGACCAACCACTTTATATCAAAGCAGTGGAGATTGTGTCTTCGTCAGATAAGTTGACAAAAGTTTTCGTTAGACTCGGCGGCTTCCATATGATTATGTCATATTTAGGGGCAATTGGTTCGACCATGGCTGGCAGCGGCTTGGATGAACTTTGGGGGACTGTTTATGCTGGTGCTTCAATCCATCATTTGATCAGTGGTCATGCATATTCAAGAGCAGTTCGTGCCCATTTGCTAACACAAATTGCCATTACAAAACTTGTGTTTGAAGAAAGCCGAACACAAGATAACATAGACTGCACAGAAGTCAATGAAATATTCTGTGGACTTGCCAGAGGTGACTGTACAACAGCTGACGCTGTCAATCAAGAAAGTGTCAACCATCTACTGTCCAAATTACACGAACTGCTCCAGAATGCGTCCGTAGGACGCACAGGAAAGCTTTGGGTACAATACTACGAGCAAATAGGTCTTCTCCAGTTGTTCTTGAGAGCAGAGCGCACAGGCGACTGGGAACTCCACACATATTGTGTTCGCAATATGATTCCAGTATTTCACGCAGGTGGTCATTTTGCATACGCAAAAAGTTCTCATCTCTATTTGCAGCAGATGAATGAGCTAACAGAAATAATGCAACAGGATGATTTGAAGTTGTTCACTGAGAAAAGGTTACTTTACCATAAGGCGCTCAGATAAATTCTGGGACGGGATATATTCTGATCAGACCATAGAGCAGTGTTTAATGAGAATGTTCAAGCTCCCTGGTGGTCTCACACATGGCAGGGGAATAACCTATAGCACTGTTGCGAAATGAGTACATGGACTACCTCTTTGCCTTCCGATATGTAATGCTCTCGAAAATTTTATTCATGTTCACACTGGTCATGGCGAACAACATCGGGATCTCCGTCAAAGTTCACAATTGACTGATGCCAATGATATCACCAAATTATTGAACTGGCTCAGAGTGCATTCCCCCTTTCAGAATAGAGATCCACTACAATTAGTCTCTATAGCGACCGGGCTTGTGGCGACGAAACTGTGAACTGTGACCAAGTTCGCAATTGGTGAATGTTGCGTATCGAATGTTGTAAGCAAAACGTTCAACAGCATCAAACTACGACGTGTTGACACTGTGAAGTCTTTCGCATCGATGGCAAATAGCATCAAAGTCCGTGGAAGTAAGGTAGTGATTGACCCCACAATTCTGTTCAACCGCATCACATGTGTTATTCAGTCACAAGCAGAGATGGAAGAGTATCTCAAATATGAACTCGCCCGAAACCACCAGCATTGTTTGATTCTGCTGGAATGAGGAAGACACAGAAAAGCACGCTCGGTAAGATCCTCAAAACATACGGTTCCGAGCAAACTAAAATCCCAGAACATTCTCTGTTTGTTGTAGATGGTGGATTTTTATTGAGGGCAGTTGTATGGCCTAAACAGTCGTCATATAAGGACATATGTACATCATATTCCAATTATCTAGTGAGACATTTTGGGGCGAACGTCGTGGTTGTTTTTGATGGTTATGCTTGTACAATGTCGACAAAGGGCATGGAACAAGCCCGTAGATCTAAAGACAGGTATTCCATTGATATCAATATCTCATCCGAGTTACCAGCCACCACACCCCAATCCGATTTCCTTGCAAATGCCAAGAACAAAACCCAGCTGATCGATCTTCTAATGCAGGAGCTATCTGCTATCAATATTCAGTCCAAGCAGGCCGAGGCTGATGCTGATGTACTGATACCTGAAACTGCACTTGACATCGCTCAAGATGACAACAATGTTGTCGTTGTGGGAACAGACACAGACTTGTTAGTCATTCTTACCTCTCGAGTTCAACCGGGATGTAATATTCACATGATGTATTCCATTACCCCAAACTTACTAGTTTCAGTTAGTGAAATAGCAACCAAAATGGGTGACCATGGAAGCAACCTCCTTGTAGCACATTCTATAAGTGGTTGTGACACTACTTCTGCACTCTTTCGAGTTGGTAAGAAGAAAGTATTCAGTACAATTGTCTCCGATGTTACTAGCGACTCACAACAGTATGTCAACACAATTTTGGCGGATGACAGTACACCAAGTGCAGTAGCCGCTGCCGGGGAACAACTTCTCCTGATCTCATACGGGAGTAAAACTGTTTCCTCTCTCGACCAATATAGATATGTCACTTACAAGCGTTATGTAGCAAAATCTAAACTGAATAAACCCATCGACCTAGCCTCACTCCCACCAAGCAGCGATGCTGCACAACAACATGTCTACAGATGTTATCTCCAGGTCCAACAATGGCTGGGCACTTCGCTTCCTCCGACGGATTGGGGGTGGTCGCTAGACAATGGACTTCTTGTACCGACTGCAGCCACAAAGCCATGTGCCCCCGATAACCTACTGAATCTGATCAGTTGTGGTTGCTAGAGTGCTTGTACAAAAAGGTGTGGGTGTAAGAAGGCAGGACTCTCTTGCTCAGGTTTGTGTAATTGCAGTTCGGATTCTTGTAACAACCACAGAAACACTGTCCTGTCGGAAATTTCTGAGTTCGATGAATAATATGTATTTAGGTCATGTCATTTCTGTATATAGCGTTGATAATAGTCAATGTAACTTAATCCATGTTGATTGATTTGTACATTCTGTAAATATTATTTATTGATTTTTGTACATTCTGTAAATATTATTTATTGATCTAATGCTGCCAGACACAGACGTGTCTGTTCGGTCCCAAGCCCGAAAATAGTTGAGTTCTCATGCTGACGAATTTTATGCCAAAAGGGGAACTCGGCCAGAAGCAGAGGGGGTCTTCCATAATGTCTATTTTGTAAGCAATGATAAAAGTCTTCAAATGGTGGTGGATTTTTTATCGTCTGTCCAACTAACATCCCGTTCTGTACTACGACCCTTTGGGCAAATCCGTTAGGAAAATCGTCATTTTTTGCGTAAATCCGATACTTTTTTGTGAATTTTCAATAATTTTTCGCAGAAATTGTCACAGAATGCACATTTTCCTCTAGGTAAATGTATATTAGACATTATGTAGCTCGAAATACGCGTAAACAAAAAATACAGTTGGATCAATTCGAGGTTACAAAGTTCGTGCGATTTTTTTTTTTTTTTTTTCAAACGCGTTTTCGAAAAAAGGCTGTAGAAAAAAAGCTCAACTGGGATTTTAGGGGACTTTTGTTTGATCGTTCAGTGACATGTACTCGACATTCCCTGAAAAAATCAGCTTTCTCCGATTTTTTCCCTAGTGAAACCTAATGTTCTTGGGCTAAAAGCTAAATTTTATGTCATAGGCTTTTCGTGTATAGTAGAATAGGTAATCATGGTATAATAAGGAATATGTGATGATGACCATGTGTTAACACCAGGCTAGCAATCGGCCTCCGCTGTTGTTCCCTCTGTAAGCCTGCTATTTTAAAGCTCTCTTTTTAACTCTCTTAATTTGACTTACTAACACCAAATCATTTATTATACCTTCAGTACTTACCTGTTATTACTGCTTATAGGTTTTATTGTAAACTCCAATTAATTGAATAAATAATCTTTTGCTCTGTCGAAACGCTTGAATCGCCCTTATTTATAGGCATACATGGGCTAATTAAATCCCATTTAACCATTTAATATATTATTTCCTGTTTGACAGAGATCCATGCGCGCTGTCAAATAATATATGATGGAATAAATGCTCAGTTCGTCACAATAATGTAGGAGAAGAGACAAACTCCTGTTAATTGAATAAAACATATTTTGTTCTGTCGAAACGATTGAATCGCTCTTATTTATCCCTTTACCCAACGTAACGGCCAAAACCGGCTAGCGCTATTCTCAAAAATTGCCAATTAATTTTCATTATTATCTTCATTTTTGTCTAAAAAACATAGGTTACGATCCCTCGTTGGAACGAGCTCGACGAGCTCGTTCCAATGAGGGGTCATAACCTATGTTTTTGAGACAAATAATGAAAAAATAATGAAAATTAATTGACTATTTGTGTGAATAGCGCTGACCGTTACGTTGGGTAAAGGGTTAAGCCTTCAATAAATACCCAGGATAGCATAAGTTTTTCCTCCGGCGAAGAGACTGGACCTGGGCTGTGTGGGTGTACTCACACTCTTAACGCAGTTGGGAAAATATTTTTCTGCTGCCAGTGGCATATACATTTTGTCTCTCTCCCAGCTTCATTTTGCCAATGAAGGATTATAACCTATATTTTTGAGATACAAAATGAAAAAAATTAGTTATCCAAAAAAATGTTTTGCAACTGTCGTCTGCTTTTCATGTTAGGTAAAGGGTTATAGACATATATGCGCTAATTATATTCAATTCAATCATTAAATTGATTGTATCCTGTTTGATAGATATCCATGATTGCTGGCAAACAATACATAATACAATAAATGCCCACTTTGCACAATAATGTAGGAGAAGAGACAAATTTCTTTTAATTGAATAAACCCGTTAAATGAATATTTTCCAGTGGCAAAGTGTATATTCAAATAACAGGGTTTCACTCTATTTCAAAATTGTTTGATGTGATTATTTTTTTATACACAGGTCGTCCTTGCAGAAGGTATTATACTTATTTGGCAAGTGGTTTTTCAGAAGCTAAGGAAGGCAAAGAAAGAAATATGCAAAAAAGTCACGTAAAAGGTCCAACTGGCGATACCGGAGTGTGTTATATAGACAATAAACATATAGTGTGTTTTTATATCTGTGTTATACAACGAGTTGAAGTATGGTTTATTTTTTCGAGGCTTCGCCGAGAAAAAATAAACCATATTTCAACGAGTTGTATAACACAGATATAAAAACACACTATATGTTTATTGTTTTTATCTGATAACAAACAGACATCCGTCTCGTGCGTCTACCCGACTTATATATGCTTCCCACGGGCCTCCAAAGAAAACCAGTCTACGAGACAAAAGAAATAGGACAAGACGCAAAGAGTTGTGTCCCTTACATTACAAAATCGATGACGGCGATTGTAAAGTGCGATTGCACTTCTTGCATCTAGTAACTGCGCTGGAACAAAATAAATTTCAACTATTTTATTAACAGTAACAAAACGGTGTTTCAGTAGAGTTATTCTTTTTTTGACATAGTTCCAGTTTTCTTCCGTGTTTTATGCTGTAGTCCCAATATAACAAATAATTTTGCGTTTGTTTACAATTTTTACGAAGTGTTTTTTTTTCAGGTAGAGCAGACGAACTTTTAATTAGCGCAGTTCCGCGAGTACTTTTGATCGAGGCCGTGACTATAAATAGATCGCAGTCGCCGCATACTAATTACTATTAACATTCAAGTAATTTCTACAATGTTTTGAAGCAAAATTTTAGGTTGCCTTTATTGAAGCAAAATAAATAAGAAATGACACCATCAGAGGATTTTGACAAAGTGCAATAAACGTACAATTAAAACCTGCCCTGTGATATAACGATGTTTGATGAATGAATGAATGAATGAAAATGGAATTGAAAGAGGTCAGAGGTCGTTCGCATAAATTATAATTATATACAACACCCGTTGTATATACTTCAAGTATATACAACGGGCGTTATACTCTATGGTTATCAGATAAAAATCTATTACTGATATCTTGAAACATCAAGCAATTCTTATACCAGAGAGAGAAGCATTTGTCATCTATCACAACAAGACACAACGAAGAAGTATAAACTTCTCTACACTATATGAGGATAGCAGAAAGTTTGCAGCTTCATTGACCGCCTTGGGTATAAAGAACCGAGATAAGGTAGTTTTCTATCTAAGTAACTCCATCGAATTTGTAATAACGCAATTTGGACCGCTCATGATAGGCGCTATTCCAGTAAATACTTATAAAAATACATACGGAAATTCAGACCTAATAATTGTTCTGAAGAAAATTAAACCCGTTGCCTTAATACTGGAAACGAGTTTGTCAGGTCCGAATACAGATGTCCAAGATTTGAAGGCTGAATGTGCATCTTTGAAATACATTATTGCCACTGATGTTGACAAGGACGATAGCGTGTGCTTAAGTTATCGTTCGTTGCTTGAGAAGGATTCCTTCGTCGATAGTAAAATTAAAAATCAAATAAATCCACGCAACGTTGCGATGGTATTGAGAACATCTGGTTCCACGGCAAGGCCTAAATTTATTTCTTTCTCGTATGAACCATTACTGTATAATGCATTGGAAGCTAGACGTCCCATCCGCGGAAAAACTACCAAAACGTTCTCCAACGCCTATTTTACATATGCGGATGGACATCCTCTTAAGACAGTTATTCGTGGAATGACCAGAGTTGCTTTGCACGGTCCGCGTAGCCAAATAGAGATAGAAGATTCACTAAGTATTGTTGATAGAGAATGTTGTAACATCCTTTCTCTCTCATTTCGTTCAGCAACGAAGATTGTAACACAGAAAATGTGTATACCTGCATCAGTGGAGTTTATATTTTTAGGTGGAACACCACTCAGTAAGGATTTCGGAAACCTTCTGGATCAGATTCTGAGTCTCCATTGTAGCTACGCGACGTTAGAGACCGGTCCAATATCGGCAATGTGGGTGAAGAGGAAAAATGAGATGGAAAATAACATTGGTGGCTACCCAGTTAATAATGTAGAGATTAAAATAGTAGACGATAATGACTGTGTTGTAGATCGGGGTGTTACTGGGAAAATACTGGTGCGAGTACCTTATCCTTGTCTAAGCTTCATGAAAGAAGACGAAGAAGAAGATCATATCGTTAACGATGAGTGGATAGACACCAAAGATGTGGGATATATATCAGAGAATGGGAAGGTCTATATCCACGGAAGAGATATCGACACTATTACGATTGATGAGTGCTGCTGGCACGTTGCTGAAGTAGAAAATAAATTCAGAGGTTTAGAAATTGAAGGAATTGAAGATCTTGTTGTCTTACCTATTCCTGATGATGAATACTATCAGCGAGTCTGCGTTTGTATCACCACGAAGCCCGGTGCATCATTAACAGAATCGGAATGTAATGACATCTTCAAAGCTAAAGTCGGGTTTGAACTGATGCCGAAATATATCCTGTTTATGGATTCATTCCCCATTACTGCTACTGACAAGGTACGCCGTAATGCGCTTTTGGAAAAAGTAATGAAGGATGTACTTCCAAAAAAAGTCTGAGATGCAAGTCAAACAACTATGGAAAACTATTCATTTACAGTACGTGGAGAGTGGATTGTAAGAAAATCACCCGCGGAGTGGGGTTATCACCCAAGCTATAACTTTCAAATTTTTTTCATATCGACAAAAAACACAAGCAATGTTTCAGCCAATGGACCTCCGGGTTTAACCCGGAGGTCCATTGGCTGAAACATTGCTGGTGCTAGTTGTGCTTTGCAACAAATTCGCAATTATTGCTTGGGTGGAATCTCCACTCTGCGGGTGATTTAGTGATAATACACTCTCCACGTACTGTATACGTAACTCGGTAGCCGAAATGACGGAGTCGTAATAGCTTAGTAGGACTCAATGCAACCGCTTATTCTGTTATGCTAGGTAACGGAAATATCCGGTGGTGGAGTTCACAAACATTGCCATTCATTTTTGGTATAAAAACATAACTTACAATACTGTTATCATAAACGCGGACCGTGCAGTGGCTCAGTTTTTACGGCATTTGGGCATTAAACTGAAAAGTCCACAGTTTGATCTCCACCAGGGGCAATTTCCTCGTGCCCTTGGGCGAGGCACTTATTCCCGATTGCCCTCATGGGTATGGTAGCGCTGCGTAGTATGGCGTACTGCACGTCGATGTTGCACTTGTCATCCAATACTAACCCTGCTTGTGTAGAGTTAATGCGTTGGGGAGTCTAACAGTTGTTCACTGCTGTTCCGTGGTTCTCTCCGGGTTATCCAGCTTCATCCACCCCAAAAACTAGCCGACACGAATTGAGCCTGGCTGTCGAAAGTGTCGTTAAACACCACTAAACATAAGCACAATAGTCATAAACACGGATAGAGAATTTCAACCAGATCGCGACCAAGTCGTATGACGTTAGGTAAGTTGAATGTTTACATTCTAACTCAGGACTTTGTCGGTTCTCTATTTTTCATACACGATTGACCAGAGCCAATTCATCAGCCTTATCCTGCCAATCAAAGAGCATTCACAATTTCGATTTGTGTTTGCTCTATAGCCTTGCTTTAGCAGTCACCCCAGCGTGTATTTCCTTGAACAAAAGGCATTTTGGGGCGTTACTTGATTCGGAGGATATTCGTCGTCGATATGTCATGCTTTGATCCTTCATAAAAAATGATTTTCTCCTCGTCGCACCTCACACTGAATTAGAACGTGACGAAAGGTAAGAAAACCCTACTCAAGGACACCACTCGCCTTCAGCGTTTAGATGCTACCACCTAGGGCTGCACGGTATATCGGTAAACCGATATATACCGGTATTCAAACCAATATCGATTGAATACCGGTGTAATTACAAACATTCTAGGTTTATCGTCATTATTTATTTACCCACAATGTAATTTTCAAGATGTCTTTATTTTTTTAACTGTAGCCACGAATGTATAATATTATCCCTTTATCCAAGGAATCGCCTTCTTGTGACCTCGTAATATACAAACTCAGCAGTTGAAAAAATAATTTAAAAAAAATTCAACAAAACTATATCATGTGATCCCTCATTGGAACGAGCTCCAATGAGGGGTCACATGATATAGTTTTGTTGAAATCTTTGGGGAAAATCTCATAAATTAATTTTGAAAAAAAATAAATTTTATATCGTCTGCGTTAGGTAAAGGTTTTTCGAACTGCATCAAGACATAATTCGTTCCGACTGTGATGCCTGGAGTGTCGATTGTGGTACTTGTGTTCTGAATAGTTTTCGATATACCGGTATACTACGATATTTTTTTAATACCGATACCGGTATTCTGTTTTGAATATCGTGCAGCCCTACTACCACCGTGTCTACACGGTGGCATGGATGTCATGGAATCGGAGATTCTAGAGACAATTAGATTACGCCTCTTCACGTGCATTTAAAAGTATATTCTGAGGGACCTCTTTTTGATATAGGGTGGGAGGCGATACCATAGAATTTCGGACACAAATTGGTGGTGAAACGCGTCGCTCTTTCATTCCGGTATGAATAATAAACCATTGCTTAAAGGAAAAAGTTATCTGTTTTAAGATAACAAAAATGCAACATCAGGTGAGAATGACAGTAATAACCTAACCCTTTACACTATGGAACTGCAGATTCGCAGTAGAAAGGCGAACACAAATCACAACCCAGCAACTCTTGATTGGAAGCAAAGATCCAAAATATCCGATTCACGAAAGGCGCAATTGAAAATATAAAATCTTTCACAAAAATCATTTTAACCCTTTACCTAACGTAACGGCAAAAACCGGCCAGCGCTATTCTCAAAAATCGCCTATTAATTTTCATTATTTTTTTCATTTTTTGTCTCAAAAACATAGGTTATGACCCCCCGTTGGAACGAGCTCGTCGAGCTCGTTCCAACGAGGGGTCATAACCTATGTTTTTGAGACAAAAAATGAAAAAAATTAGTTATTCAAGAATTATTTTTGCAAGTGTCGTTAACCCTTTACCCAACACACAGATATCAAAATTTATTATTTTAATACTTGTTTTTTTAACTGTTTTTAAAAACTTTCGACAAAACCATATGATGTGACTCCCCATTGGAATTCCATTGAGGGGTCACCTGATATAAGTCTGTTGCATTTTTTTAAAAAAATATCTTTTTTTCATGTATCACGTCTGTAAAACCACAGAGTTGGGTTTAAAACCACTGAACGGCTTTAAATGTTAAACAATTTGTCTAAACTTTTTGTTTTTAATAAATCAATAAAACTGGTATTGAAGATTCACAGAAATGATATTTTTACCACCACGTATTACGTGGTGGTAAAGACAGGACGACACATGCGTGTGAATGGGTTAACCGATACGGCACGAGTGCGTGCGCGAATGGATAGAACGAGAGGTCGCAGTCCTCGACAGGGCTGGGAGCAGTTAACGTTTCAAACGTTAACGTGTTAAATTATTTTAACAAAGTTAAAAAAATTTTAACTAAGTTATTAACATTTAACTTTGAAGTTTGTTAGGGTGCATCAGGAATGATTTTGTACTCGTCGTGACTCATCTAATGTATATGTATAGTAGCCCAAGAACATTAGGTTTCACTAGGGAAAAAAATCGGAGAAAGCTGATTTTTTCAGGGAATGTCGAGTACATGTCACTGAACGATTTGACAAAAGTCCCCTAAAATCCCAGTTGAGCTTTTTTTTCTACAGCCTTTTTTCGAAAACGCGTTTGAAAAAAATAAAAAAAAATCTCACGAACTTTGTAACCTCGAATTGATCCAACTGTATTTGTTGTTTACGCGTATTTCGAGCTACATAATGTCTAATATACATTTGCCTAGAGGAAAATGTGCATTCTGTGACAATTTCTGCGAAAAATTATTGAAAATTCACAAAAAAGTATCGGATTTACGCAAAAAATGACGATTTTCCTAACGGATTTGCCCAAAGGGTCGTAGTACAGAACGGGATGTTAGTTGGACAAACGATAAAAAATCCACCACCATTTGAAGACTTTTATCATTGCTTACAAAATAGACATTATGGAAGACCCCCCTCTGCTTCTAGCCGAGTTCCCCTTTTGGCATATAATTCGTCAGCATGAGAACTCAACTATTTTCGGGCTTGGGACCGAACAGACACGTCTGTGTCTGGCAGCATTAGATCAATAAATAATATTTACAGAATGTACAAAAGTCAATAAATAATATTTACAGAATGTACAAATCAATCAACATGGATTAAGTTACATTGACTATTATCAACGCTATATACAGAAATGACATGACCTGTATACATATTATTCATCGAACTCAGAAATTTCCGACAGGACAGTGTTTCTGTGGTTGTCACAAGAATCCGAACTGCAATTACACAAACCTGAGCAAGAGAGTCCTGCCTTCTTACACCCACACCTTTTTGTACAAGCACTCTTGCAACCACAACTGATCAGATTCCGTAGGTTATCGGGGGCACATGGCTTTGTGGCTGCAGTCGGTACAAGAAGTCCATTGTCTAGCGACCACCCCCAATCCGTCGGAGGAAGCGAAGTGCCCAGCCATTGTTGGACCTGGAGATAACATCTGTAGACATGTTGTTGTGCAGCATCGCTGCTTGGTGGGAGTGAGGCTAGGCCGATGGGTTTATTCAGTTTAGATTTTGCTACATAACGCTTGTAAGTGACATATCTATATTGGTCGAGAGAGGAAACAGTTTTACTCCCGTATAAGATCAGGAGAAGTTGTTCCCCGGCAGCGGCTACTGCACTTGGTGTACTGTCATCCGCCAAAATTGTGTTGACATACTGTTGTGAGTCGCTAGTAACATCGGAGACAATTGTACTGAATACTTTCTTCTTACCAACTCGAAAGAGTGCAGAAGTAGTGTCACAACCACTTATAGAATGTGCTACAAGGAGGTTGCTTCTTTGGTCACCCATTTTGGTTGCTATTTCACTAACTGAAACTAGTAAGTTTGGGGTAATGGAATACATCATGTGAATATTACATCCCGGTTGAACTCGAGAGGTAAGAATGACTAACAAGTCTGTGTCTGTTCCCACAACGACAACATTGTTGTCATCTTGAGCGATGTCAAGTGCAGTTTCGGCTATCAGTACATCAGCATCAGCCTCGGCCTGCTTGGACTGAATATTGATAGCAGATAGCTCCTGCATTAGAAGATCGATCAGTTGGGTTTTGTTCTTGGCATTTGCAAGGAAATCGGATTGAGGTGTGGTGGCTGGTAACTCGGGTGAGATATTGATATCAATGGAATACCTGTCTTTAGATCTACGGGCTTGTTCCATGCCCTTTGTCGACATTGTACAAGCATAACCATCAAAAACAACCACGACGTTCGCCCCAAAATGTCTCACTAGATAATTGGAATATGATGTACATATGTCCTTATATGACGACTGTTTAGGCCATACAACTGCCCTCAATAAAAATCCACCATCTACAACAAACAGAGAATGTTCTGGGATTTTAGTTTGCTCGGAACCGTATGTTTTGAGGATCTTACCGAGCGTGCTTTTCTGTGTCTTCCTCATTCCAGCAGAATCAAACAATGCTGGTGGTTTCGGGGCGAGTTCATATTTGAGATACTCTTCCATCTCTGCTTGTGACTGAATAACACATGTGATGCGGTTGAACAGAATTGTGGGGTCAATCACTACCTTACTTCCACGGACTTTGATGCTATTTGCCATCGATGCGAAAGACTTCACAGTGTCAACACGTCGTAGTTTGATGCTGTTGAACGTTTTGCTTACAACATTCGATACGCAACATTCACCAATTTTGCGAACTTGGTCACAGTTCACAGTTTCGTCGGCCACAAGCCCGGTCGCTATAGAGACTAATTGTAGTGGATCTCTATTCTGAAATGGGGAATGCACTCTGAGCCAGTTCAATAATTTGGTGATATCATTGGCATCAGTCAATTGTGAACTTTGACGGAGATCCCGATGTTGTTCGCCATGACCAGTGTGAACATGAACAAAATTTTCGAGAGCATTACATATCGGAAGGCAAAGAGGTAGTCCATGTACCCATTTCGCAACAGTGCTATCGGTTATTCCCCTGCCATGTGTGAGACCACCAGGGAGCTTGAACATTCTCATTAAACACTGCTCTATGGTCTGATCAGAATATATCCCGTCCCAGAATTTATCTGAGCGCCTTATGGTAAAGTAACCTTTCTCAGTGAACAACTTCAAATCATCCTGTTGCATTATTTCTGTTAGCTCATTCATCTGCTGCAAATAGAGATGAGAACTTTTTGCGTATGCAAAATGACCACCTGCTTGAAATACTGGAATCATATTGCGAACACAATATGTGTGGAGTTCCCAGTCGCCTGTGCGCTCTGCTCTCAAGAACAACTGGAGAAGACCTATTTGCTCGTAGTATTGTACCCAAAGCTTTCCTGTGCGTCCTACGGACGCATTCTAGAGCAGTTCGTGTAATTTTGACAGTAGATGGTTGACACTTTCTTGATTGACAGCGTCAGCTGTTGTACAGTCACCTCTGGCAAGTCCACAGAATATTTCATTGACTTCTGTGCAGTCTATGTTATCTAGTGTTCGGCTTTCTTCAAACACAAGTTTTGTAATGGCAATTTGTGTTAGCAAATGGGCACGAACTGCTCTTGAATATGCATGACCACTGATCAAATGATGGATTGACCCACCAGCATAAACAGTCCCCCAAAGTTCATCCAAGCCGCTACCAGCCATGATCGAACCAATTGCCCCTAAATATTACATAATCACATCAAGGGCGTGCACACATTACATGTCAATGCATCTTGAGTGTAGGCGAACACCACATTATGTGATTTAATCGAACATGGAAATTGAAACAATGATGCTTTTATACGGTATTTGAATGAGAAAAGTCGATGCCGTTTGAATTTGAGTTTAGGGGGTATGGTTAATATTTCACACGTTTCACCAGTTCATTATGGAATAAATGACTATTGTTATATATCATTATAAAGCCACTGCTTTTCTCCAATTTTTGATATATAATTTAACTCCCAAAGTAGTCGTAGATTTGATTTAATGGACGTTGTGTACCGTTGTGTGTATGAAAACAATAAAAAAATTTTTCGTAATTTTGTACATTTTCGTGAATATTTCACCATTGAGTGTGAGGATTGGTACAAAGTTGGCATTTTCTGTTGGGGATATGTATTCTCAATATAATTCAGCACGATATTTATGATTCTCACCCTACTAAGGCGAATAAGAATGAGAAATATGGAGCTGGGTCGAATTTTTTTTTCAATTTTTTTTTTCATCAAAAAAACGCTATAACTAAAAAAGCTCAACTCGGATTCGCGGGGACTTTTCACACTTTATCCGCAATGTGTGTCCCGGAAACATATAAAAAAATCAGCTTTCTCCGATTTTTTTCCTTACTTTCTCATTTTTATGTCTAATGTGCCTGGACTATAGGGCATCTATGTTTTCGTCGCACTCAGTTAACTGAAACTGTGCCGCATTGTCGAGAGAACTATATTGACCATTTGAATCCAGGCGGCCGCTTTCCCGGCCAGGAACATTACACTTCATAACGTCATTATATTATAGGTCGGCTGTTCAGTGAATCCGCGAGGTAGACCAATCAGTATTTTCAACGTGCAGCCCCAAGGCTGCACGTTGAAAATATTGATTGGTCTACCCCAAATAATGAGTATGGACTTTTCTAATTGCTGCCATTGAACTGGGATGGGAGATACCACTGGAGTTAAAAGGGTTAATAGTGTACGTAAGTTCAATCAGATTCAAGATCAAGTCAGCAAAAATGGCCGGAATGGGTCTGTTATACTACAATTTTGTTCATTTTAACATTTAACGTCATTTAACACGTTAACGCAGAAACATTTAACACGTTAACGTGTTAAGGGAAATTTTAACTCCTCACAGCCCTGGTCCTCGAGTTTTATCCTTCCGTGATGGCATAAGTGCCATATCGATTAACACATTCACACGCGTGTGTCGTTCTGTGTTTCTTAGACGCATTCACGTCTATAAAAAACTATTATTAGAAGAACACTCAGCAATTGATTTTACAATCAACAAAACAACACATTTAATCGCCAAGCATATTTGTGAGGGGAACCTGTGTTATTATTTCGTCCCCTGAGTTCCAATGTGTTATATGTGCCTACTGGCAGCCTACTGGCACATAGAACACATTGGAACTGAGGGGACGATTTTCAGCTATCGCTTGCGATTCAAAATGTAATTACACTGCACGATTTGAAGAATATTCCAGTGGAATTTCGCTTCTATTTAAAAATAGTCCATCAACGATTTCCGTTCCGCATATATGCGCCGAACAGATTTTCATTTCCCGCACAGCGTAGTTTTGCTGTAGATGGGGATCTCATAGATCGTGTAATGAACAACTGAATGAGAAGAAAAACGTCCTGTTTGTAGTTCCTATCACTTATGAAAAGTGATGTGTGTGTCTGCGCCACAAATCAAATGTCGGTGTCCACTTCACTTTGCTTTTCCTCACACTTTGAGTGCTAACGTCCTCTAGAGTTGCTGCGTGAGTGGAAAGTTTAAAAAAAAAATTAGTACTATTGTTGATACTAGGTAGCAACGATAGTACAGTGGAACCCACCTAATTGGATATCAGTTAATTGAATAACCCTGTTAATTGAATCTAACTTCCAAACAGAAAACCGTTTGCCATACTGTATGTACAAGTATGATTTATTAATTACACATAGATTATACAGGAAACTATTGTTAATTGGATAAACAAAATCTTGTAACGAGTTAAGAAATTACCGTGATCGTGTCTTTCGTTCCAATTCAGTGGGTAACTTATGTTGCTAGTGCTATGCTGGGCAAGCCCCCAATTCTCGATGCCCGTAATTATTATCCCGGCCCCGGCCTCCCATCAGTCTTTTGTGTTTGTGTGTGTGTGTGGGGGGGGGGGGTGTGCTGTAATGGGTTGGCGCAGCCCTCCATATGCCCAAGTACCAATGATTCTGTTCCGCACTTTTATACACATCTAGGGGGATAACTGAAAATGATGAACACGTGGTATTGAAAATGAGAGCCGTGTTGTGTTTAGACAAAACTTTGATGCCATCTACTTTCTCTCAACACGAAAGCCCAAAACTCTCCATCAAAACAAAACGTTACATAAGAAGATGTACAGCTAATAGTAAGAACCTATGTACACGTTAACTCTTGACCCGCTGAGTATTTTCAAGATATGTTTTCACCACATCTAGTCATGGCTGCTGTAAAGCAGCCATGACTGGAGTTGATGAAAAATGAATCTAAATATAACAAGAAATCATTGGTGAAAAACTCCTTTCAATTTACAGGGGAAAATATGTTAAAATATGCCCAAATATTACTTAGATCAGTGACAAGAGAAACTCTGTGCTGGGCAGGAATATGCGCCAGCAGCATGCTAAGAGTTAAGCATAAATAAATAAATACCTATATAAAATTATCGGGATTCGGCACCGAACATTTACAAATTTAAGCCGTCCCCTTCCATATGTTGAGTACCCTTTCAAAAAAGGAGGTCGATGCTGTATGGATAATTCGTATGACGCTGATGGGTGTGATGTATGAAACACAGTCGGTGAAGTAATTGTTAGTTAAAATAAATTTCATCTTGCTTTTATCACATCCTTTATACATTACTATCATCACAAATGTGACAAAGAATTTCTACCGGGTCGCGAGTGAGTAGCGATCTGGAGCCAATACTATAAAACTTTTATAATTGTCTACCTATTAATATAACTGACTAAAATTAATCATTAGCATTTTAAAAGATATGGCAATTTGCGAACTAGCAAATTGCCAGATATTTGAAAATGCTAATGGTTCATTTCAACCCATTTAAACACTAGAAAATACAATTCTAGAAAATGCAAGTGTGAAAGTTCTATAGTATTGGCTCCTGATCGAAAATCTCGGTCCGCCTTTCTACCGATAACACAAGAATCGCATCTCTCGAGACTGAAACGCAATAGTATTGCATCTCAGATGTTATTTCTGTTTTTTTCTTGATTCAGTCTTAGTTTTTCAATATTTAATTTATAAAATCTCGCTCGATCGTTGTAACTAGCAGGAGAAGGCCTAGAAAGAAAGACCTTACATCGTAACCTGTTAAAAAAATTACTCTACATAACGTGGTGGTAACCAATAGAAGAACAAAATGTTCCGATGCTTTTCTGCCTTCTTTGTTTTCGCAACGCCAGACATTCTGTTAATGTTTTAACAGACTTTTTACCAAAATAATTAATATCTATAACGCGCGATCTCGCCGGAGTGAGATCGCGCGTTAGTTGTTGTTCATTTTGACGGAAATTCTGTTAAGAAGTAATCAGCATGCCTTTTTATTCACGAGCGAATGCGGTGCGCAACCTTTCACGATCGGGTTAGTCCCAAAAGACTGTTAAGTCTTTACCTATCACGAAGGGCAGACTGTACTTCCAAATAAAATTCTTGAATGACTAATTTTTTTTTATTTTGTGCGGCAAAAAAGATAGCTTATGGCCTCTCTTAGGAACGAGCTCAACGAGCTCGTTCCAATGAGGGGTCATAAGTTATGTTTTTGAGACAAAAAATTAAAAAATAAAGAAAATTGAATGGTGATTTTTGTGAATAGCGCTGGCCGGCTTTTGGTTGTTATATTGGGTACAGGGTGAAGTTTGACAGTCAAACATGCAAGATAATAAATTTGCAGTATTCTATTGTCGTAGCCTGTTTTTCGTGTGCGCACTTTACAGTTGATGTAACTTCTACTTAACCTAACGGTCGTTCGCGGGTAATTACCATAGACCCAACGTGGACGATACTTACCTCGTGTAGGTGGGTGTGATATTGATAGATATTCTTAATGACGGATTATCTGTAAAGTAGTTGCTCTAATTAGCTTGCAATAAAAGTCCAAGTTTCCTTTTTTAACTTTTAATAAACGAAAACAACATTCAGCACAGAGAACTGTCTGTTGTTTTCGTTTATTAAAAGTACCAAAAGGAAACTTGGCTTCATTCTCCAGCCCTTCCAAAGGAGTTTTCTCAATAGTTAATTGCTTCTTAATTGAACTTTCTTTGCCCGTCTGGTAATTTCAAGGGAGATATATTAGTCGAAAGTCGATTTTCATGACGGTACAAATCAATGATGTTGTTTTTCTTGATTCGGACCTGTTGTTTTTTAATATTTAATGTATAAAATCTCAGTGCATCGATATAAATGAGTCGCAACCAGATTGTAACTCTATCGTGATCCAATAAAGAAAAGGAGCGTTTTTGCGTTGCAGAACTGCATAGGAAGAAACGACCAGATAGGCAGCGTTACCAATGAGCTACGGGTGATACCACTGTATAAAGAGGTAAACTTTTAGTTCAACATATTAGTAGTGAAATACTGTGCTAAACGAGTTTGTTTTATACTGAAACTTCTCCTTCCTTTACTTATTCAGCCTATTTACCGATCTGTATCAGGCATGTCAACCGGTACTTGTACCGGTACCGGTCCCGCCGGTTCCCTAATGTTCCAACTGGCACCTGTACTGAAGCTTTTGTCCCGCCGGTACCGGGACAAAATTATTTTATGGGGAAATTCCTAACTGGACGAGGGTAAACGGGCTAACAATTCGTCCCCTGAGCTCAAATGTGTTCTATGTGCCTACTGGTAATTGGAACACATTGGAACTCAGGGGACGAATTGTGTATTGCACACCACACAACATACTTTCAGCTTATTTGTGAATAAACATATCAAAACACTCTAAAGGGGCATGTTCTGCCTGCATCACCACCTCGATAAGGCCGATCATTTTAACTTTTTAAACGTGGCATCAAAGACAATAAAAGCACCGTCATCGGCTACTTCAAAGAAATTATTCTGTGGCGACATCAAATTAATCATAAAGCACGATTTTCGCCGCAGAATAATTGGTACTCTGCCATGTTTGTGTTTGCGATCTTGGGGATTGGGTCGGTTTAAATACGAATTTCTTCCACCTGATTCTGTTGTTGTCTTGTCCCTGTACCGGTACCGGTTTCGACGGGACAGGCTCTGTCCCATCCCGGTACCGGTTATGTTGGTACCGGCGGTACTTTGACATGACTGATCTGTACCGATACTGAAAAAACGTCAACGTGTAATAGAATCCCATATTTGTAACAACTGAGAAAGATTTTCTTGAGTTGTTTCCCTTACACTGTTTTGTTATTAATATTCATGTGATTGAATGAAAGTGCTCACTGTCGATAATGTTTGCACCATGAAGTTCTGATGAAGAACATAGATTTATATTCCAACTTAATCCTTTCCAGTCCATTGACAAAGAACATGTGTAAACTTTATTTTTTAAAATATTTAATCAGTCCTTTATTAAAATATTTATTCAGTTATTTATTAATTTAGTCAGTCAGTCAAGTCGGTCGATCATTTATTGATGTACTAATTTAGACATTCAGTCAGTCAGTCATTTATTAATTTATGTAGTCAATCAATTAGTCATTTATCAATTTATTTAGTCAGACAATCTTTCATTTATTAATTTATTTAGTCAGTCAGTTCGTCATTTATTAATTTATTTATTAGTCAGTCAGTCATTTATCAATTTATTTAGTCCGTTAGTCTGTCATTCATTTATTTAGTCATTCAATCAGTCATTTATTCGTTTATTAGTTAGTTATTATTAATTTGTTTAGTCAATCAGCCAGTCAATCAGTCAGTCATTTATTAATGTAGTCAATCAGGAATGAAATATTCCACTCGTCAGATTGTCATTCGGGCATGGCGAGTAAACAATCACAGAATGTGCCCGTGAAGTTTCTTCTTTTTCTCTCATGAATAAAATGGTCAAAAGGAAACCATTTTAAAAAGTTTTGAAGAATTGCATGGTAATCCTGTATCGTTGCTGAATATTCCAGAGAGAAAAGAAGGACGATTTGATGAATTTGGGGACCTAAACATAGAGTTCAGTATTGGTGTTTTTTATTGGGAATTCCCCGAACAAAATGTGCTTGTGACCGGTAGTGTCCTCCTTGTAGCATTTTCTCACTTATTTGTTGCATGGCCCTCAATTTTGAGGACAGAAAAGGTTGTCCGAAGGGCTATACTTGATTAGATTAAACATATTTTATTTCCAAACAAGAAAGCAAAGGGATTGGAGGACAGTTGCTCAACACTTAGTTAAGCCTCCTGTCCATTACATTAACAATCCAGTATGTTATGATAGCAGTTGATAATGTACAAAAATACTAATGTTTTTTGCAGATTGAAAAGAGAAAAGGAAAAGAACAAAGGCATTAACGAACAAATGTGTAGCAGAAAGATAAGGCAAAAGCGAAAGGAAAATGGCTCCAGTTAATTTAGATACATTGATTAAATAATTGGTGTATAAAACTTTCCACTAAGCTACTAGTAGGTCAAGTTTGTAAGGGTTGGGCTGGCTCAATGGAGCATACACACACTGACAGACTCACACGTGCACCCACACAAAAATCACTCTCACACACACACGCAGACCCACACTTTTACACACTCATATACATCCAGATCTTCTTTTCTGACTGCGGCTCAGACAGGTCAGCGGACAGAGAGCAAAGTGCAATAGTACAAATCGAGGCTGGTTAGAACCTATTAAGTCAGGAAGGAGCGCAATTGGTAGTATCGCAAGTTATCCCTGACGAAATTTGGATAGCGTTCATGAGTGAAGAAACGGGACGACACCCACCTAGGCCTGTCGAGCTTCGTGAGCTGGACTAAGCTTAGTGTTCCTTAACCACATAGAGAAGTATCGAAAATTGTATATTTATACGATAATTTAAAAACGGTTTGAATCGTGGATAAATCGTTGGACATTTTTGAACAAACATGTGTTTTCATCTTACTCAGGCTGGCAACGCCATACAACAATTGGGGCGTATCTGTAATGTGGCACGATCGAATACTCTCAAATAATTCATTTCTAATCGCTTTATACTTGTCATAAAAAGTGACGAGCGACTTCAACGGTTTCCCCGCATGAGCACGAGAATGTTTCCGATATTTGATTCTTGAACTTGTGTGCTTTGAGATTACTAGGCTACACGTGATAAAGATATTTGAATTCCCTATTTAAAGTGATGCGATCATATTCTTTTCACACGATCATTACAGTGGTCGCCTGTGGGAAAACACACTGAAACCAACATTTTCGTTTTTGCTCAGGAATATTTGGGGGTATGCGTTTAACGGATGTTTGTTACAGTTTGTAGGGCAGAAAACATTAAGTGATTCTGTTTCAAACAAAAAATCTGAAGCAAATATATCCTTTTATTTGCTTACTTACACTCTAAAATCAGCTGGGTTAAAAATAAACTCAGTTGGGTTCATATTCACTCAACCCAGTTGAATTAGGTTGATTTTTAACCCAACTGATTTTAGAGTGTATGCTGCACTAGAAAACCAGGACCCTCATTCGTTAGACTCGGTAGAAAATAGCATCCATGTTTTTTCGGCTTATTTGTATCCGAAAATTATTTTAAAACTATTTTAATATAGTCTAATCAACATAACAAGTATCTGAATTTAGCGCGTTTTGCACTATAAGTTATCTCCGCCAACATGTATGGTATATGGGGATTTAATATCTGGATGGCGGCTTTAAACACTGAGCCGCAGGCGAGGTGTTTAAAAGAGACATCCAGGTCTTAAATCTCCATATACCAAACATGTCGGCGGAGATAACGTATTTGTCTCGTTTGAAACACAATAGAAACATAGTGGAAATAAATTTGTGGACGCGTTTCTCACGCTCCACAATCAGTTGGACCAAATTCGTGAATGACAACAGATAGTGTTACATCCCTTGGGTCGTTAAGGAAACGAGTAAACAGTATTTTGTTGACAGATCTGCTCTTATTTTATTTTTCTCAAGTTGTTTGAATTAATTATTCGACTATTTAATTTATAACAGCAAAATATGATCGAATTGTCGGAAATCTGATGGTACTGATGCCTATTTTCAGGTTTTGGGGTTCTATTTTTATATCGGCGCGAGCGAAAACGAAAAGCTTTCATTTAAACCATACACCCCCGATGTTTCGCGTGCCCTTATACCCTGGATGGTGCACGCTGTCATATACCTTGGATGTTGGATGCGCCCTTTGCCATGGCTACTTGACCTAAGCATTCTGACCAATCAGAAGACAGAATTCATCGGGATATAGGAACACAACAAATTATGAATGGCTGAGGAACATATACCTCCGCCACTCTCAACGAGATGCGTAAACTTCGCTCAATTCAAATCGAGTTGAGTTCAGTTTATTGCGCATGTTCGATTCCATACATAAAGGGGTGAAATTTCAAGAAATTGTCGCGTGATCTGAACCAAACTCTGCACGGTACAAGATTTTATCATGATAAAACTGCATGGTGACAATCTACACTCTCGAATTGAAATTGCCCCGATTATAATAAAACAAACTGAATATTGTCAAAGAAGGGGTTAAAAGTAAAGATATTATCAGCCGATGCAGTCTAAAAACGATAGGGCACAAGATCCAGTCGAGATAAACTAGTGTACATTCTGAAATGGGTTGCGTTAAACAATAAGCCAAATAAACTGGGTTGAGTGAATATGAACACAATGGACAAGAGAATACACAGCGTTTACAAAAGAAGTCAACGAATTTAGGAAAGAATGGTACAGAAAAATATCACAGGAAAATATGCCAGAGGAAAAATTGACGCCCGTAAAAACATGACACCGCAATTGTGTCATTTTGTGGACAGGAAAGAAACATGACACGAGAGGAAAGGATAGATATCTCCCTTTTTTGTACAATGGAAAAAAATATACAAGACGATAGGAAAAATGGTGCATGAGATAGTAAAGTCTAAGTGATAATATTCAGAATGACGGATAGTGATAGTTCTTTTATTCAGTTTCACTCCGGAAACCTATACTAACAATCAACTGACAACGTCCTACAATATATAGATACATGGATAATATCATGACCATGTGCTTGTCCTGTAATTTGTATCAGATTGTCGTCGGTCGTATTTACAATCGATCACAACGAGCTCGTCAGGGCGAGTTGCGATCCGATTGTAAACACGCCCGAGAATCTGATACAAATTACAGGACATGCATATGGTCATGATAATACATTTATCTAACAATCCTGTTACATGAAGGCCGTTACCCCCATTTTTCAGTTTTAATTGGGTTGAAATTTTCTTTTTCATGAACACTTGGTATTGATTCCCACCGTTTCTTCTTTCTCTTTTTTCTTTCTCTGAATATCTACCGCCATAACACCATTGCAATCTCGAATGGCCTATTGTTTATTCTGATGTTTTTTATATTGTACAAATGCTGCTTGTACTTGTTAATAGTATACAATGGAGAGGACGTATTTTAAGCCTTCAACACTTGTTGTTCAATCCTTTCTTGTTAATTTTGACAAATAAAACTGGTTTAAACTAAACTAATCGGATCGCAAGGAATCCCGTTACATAAAGCCCACTTCCCCTTTTTTCAGTTTAAATTGGGTTGAAATTTTTCAGAATTTTGAATTTCAGGAACTATATTTTAATGCGTAATAACAATGCATATAGGGAAGGTTTACTGGAAATTGAATCTGTCCGATTGGGAAACGGAACAATGGGGCTGATACAAAAGTTTTTTCCGAGTTTTTGGGTGCAAATTAAGATGATTGTTAGATAAATTGTAATCTTGTGCATTTAACCCTATACCTACCCGTGCCAATCTAATTCTGTTAGGAATTCGACGCTGTTCGGACTGTATTGTTTGTGGGTAAACTTTTCGTGGAGTTTGCGTACATTGTACCGTCGATGTAATATGGTGTCCTATTACTCACGAAGATATACCGATATTATTTCGTGCTCAGATTATAGATTTTTAATCAATAAATATTTAATTCACATTGCAAACATCAAGATATTAACACAGTTAGTCGAACTTCGTGGCTTAATCATAAAACTACATTTGTGACGAGTTTCCATTCATCGTTGTATACAATAAACAAACATCTCTCTAGGTATTAGTAAAGTCATGAAGAATTCTGTCAAAGCAAGTCTTGACTGAGAAACAGTTCCTGCGTTGATTCAAAGAAAATGAATATTAATGGTATCTTAAGATTCATTTGTCAAGAATATTTCAGAATTGTCTAGAATATTTTAGCTGGGTCGAAAAGCGAACCGTAGGTTCGCTTTTCCGCCCAACTGAAATATTCCAGACGATGGAATAATCTGAACGCAGGCTATAGACTATTTAACTGGTAGAGCGCTGGAAGTCCTATTTTGGGCTTTACTAAGAGTGACAGGCAATAACTGTCTGTAGCTACATTCTGCCTGAGGAAGCCTTCATTGTCCCGGATATGAATCAGATTTTTTATACAATACCTTGCTCTCTGACATTTAATCGGATAGTGCCTATAAGGCACTATCCAATTAAATGTAATAGAGCAGTATAGGCTGAGCTTTGATTTGTTGTCAGAAAAAACTCAGCACTTTACCAGTTAAAGGCTAGACTGGTTTCAGGCCGTAAAATCGTCGATTTTAGAGAGTTCGACTGTGGGGCTTGAGGATTTCATATCCACGTGCACACAGAATGATTTGGTCCTCAGACACTCGTAGATTTATTTCGTACTTTAACTTTCTGTACATTATTAGTAGAATGGCTTACATCGAGTACTTGATCTTTTTTTCATGACTGACAATTTTCGTCGATTGTGTAAAGCCATTCGTAAATTTAAATCTAAGGGTATGAGAACTTCAACTAAAAAATGAAGTTTAGAAATGTTAGCGAATTTGTATAATTGATGTGCACATCATTTCACAAACTTCAGGCATTTTCCTGTAGAGTATAGGAAAGATATACAGAAGCTGGCTTTAAACATTTTTTCCCAATAAGTTTGAAGGTTTGATTATTATTCTCTGTTAACCCTTTACCCAACGCAGACGATATCAAAATTTATTATTTTTTTAAACTTTTCAAAAAATTCCAACAAAACCATATCATGTGACCCCTCATTGGAACGAGCTCAATGAGCTCGTTCCAATGAGGGGGTCACATGATATGGTTTTGTTGAAATATTTTGAAAAATTTAATTTTTTTAACTGCTCAATTTGCATATTACGCGGGCGGATGCGGGCGATTCGTTAGGTAAAGGGTTAAAAACCATTTAAAAAGAATAAAATGGCGTTTTCACCATCTTTTGGTGTTTTAAAACTTGTTTGTTCCTTATATCAATTGATTACGCGACATATAACACAGACCCTATCCTGCCCTATCCGTTATCAGTTAATATAAAAAAGTCGGGGGGGGGGGGGTAAGATTTACTATATTTTTTCCCCCGAAGAATAAAAACTTGCGAATTACTGTGAAAACGCATTCGCTCAACAAAGTGGACCATTACGTAGGTATGTGTAATACAGATAGATATTCTTAATCACGGATTATTTGTGAAACTAGTTGCTTCTAATTGGCTTGCCATAAAAAAGCCAAGTTTCCTTTTGTTACTTTTTAATAAACGAAAACAACAAACAGCTCCGAGAGACTCTGTTATTTTAGTTTATTAAAAGGAGCAGAAGGAAACTTGGCTTTATTTTGTTTCCTCAGCAATTACTTGCCTCTTAACTGGATCTTCCTCGCTCATCTATTACTTTCAAGGGAGATAACTTTATGGAAAGTAGATTGTGATTTGTGTGTCATTCTGTGTTTGAGTGTGAGAGTGTTTGTAATAGTGTAAGGATTTGGAGAGATAACTGTGAAAAGGAAACTGTTCCTACAAAGAACTACCAAAACTTATTTTATAGATGTGTTTTTGTATTTTTTAATAAAACTGATATTTTTAACCCTTTACCCAACGTAACTGCCCAAACCGGCCAGCGCTATTCACAAAAATCCCCAATTAATTTTCATTATTTTTTCATTTTTTGTCTCAAAAACATAGGTTATAACCCCTCATTGGAACGAGCTCGTCGAGCTCGTTCCAATGAGGGGTCATAACCTATGTTTTTGAGACAAAAAATGAAAAAAATTAGTTATTCAAGAATTTTGTTTGCAAGTGTCGTCTGCTTTTCAGGTTAGGTAAAGGGTTAATGTGGTTAGGTAAAGGGTTAATGTGTAAGTCTCTTGTTATTAGAGATGGGCAATATACCGAAAAACCCAACCGATGCTGATACCATGGGGATGCCGAAAAACCTAACCGAACCAATCGTTGAATACCGAAACTGTCTGCGGTCACGATTAGCCATTGTGCATAAGTATGTGACCTTAAACACCAATAAATAAATAAATACCGAAACTGTCTGAATTTTCAGATTTTCCTGCATTCACTATTTATAAGTCCCTGTTAAGGCTTGATAACAGTTGAAAGGTTCATTTTCATGAAAGAAGCGACTAATTTTCTTTCAACACCCATGGGACTGGGCAAATGTCCTAAATTCCCATTAGACTACAACCTGTACATGCCTAGTTGCTTAGCAGTGATTTCTAGTCAAGTCTTAGCTGCCTGTTCAGGTAGCCAAGACCTAACTAGAAAGCACTGCCCAGGTGATTCGTCTATTGTCAGCAGGACCTCCTAAAGATGGCATGGCCAGGGCACATGCTTTCTGGTCGCAAAAGCCTGAAATAGGTCTTAAAAACATTAAGCTGCGTTTAGAACAGGTCACAAAATTACTGTAGATATGATTTGTGGTCGTAAAAGAATGCAACTGTTGAACTCATTGGCAGTGACATTTATAGCGTTGTGGGAGAATGATACTACAACAACTTATTCTGTTTCTTCTGTTTTACGCCAGGGGGGGGGGGGGGGGCTGCAAAATACCACGGGACGCTCGAATCTGCCCCATTTCTTCTTCTGGAGTCGATGATCAAATACATGTCCTTCTTCAGTGTGGGCAAAACAGTCCACTCCGGGAAACACTGTCTTCACGCATAGAAGATATATGCGGCATAAATTACTCCAGTGTTTCACCGGAAGGCTTCTTGAATAATTTCATGCAGACAGCTGATTACGAAATTACCCCTGAAATTATCAGGTTCATAAACACTGCGCTCGAATGCAGGAAAAGCAAGTTGCCATAAATCCCTATTAAGATTTGTGTTTGCGTGTGTGTGTGTGTGGGTGTGGACAGGGGGGGGGGGGTGTTCGCGCGTGCGTGTGTTCGCGTGTGCGTGTGGGTGTGAGGGCTTGCGTGTGTGCGTCACGCACTATAATGTACATATATATCCAAGAGTGTATCACATTACTTTATCTAAGCCGTCAATAAGTCGTTAATACCTGTTTGTAATCGTATGCGTCCATTTGATTTGTTCCTGTAATTTGTTACATGTTTTCAATGTTCTTGTCATCTATCTCTGTTGATACTGAGACAATAAATATCTTATCTTATCTTATCTTATCTTATCTCTATTGTGAATTCCTCTTTTGTACTATCAGAAATTCTCAGTCAAGTCAGTTATCGAATACCGAACCGATACCGAGATATAATCCCCCACCCACCCACCCACCCCACTAAAAATACCAAACCGATACCGAGCTGAAAATTTCAATACCTGCCATCTCTAATGGTGCCCTTATCCGTGCATGCCCCCCTCCCCTCCCCCTGCTTTACTCTTTACCTTTCCCGGCCCTGAATGAACACCAAAGACGCTCGCACGCACGCACGCACGCACGCACGCACGCAAACACGCACGCACGTACGTAAGCAAGGACGAACATACATATCACAGTACATGTTGCACCAGGTGTTCACTTCAAGCATTCCCACGCGTATTCTTTGTAGCTGCATTTTCACCTGCCTACCAAAGAATTCTTCACATCCGAATACATGAAAAACACCTGAAACGAAGCCTGTTTAAGACGAATGATAATCTTTAATTAGGAGATATTATTGAGCATTTCATGTTTCACTTTTATTTCAAACAAGCTGCTACTGCATAGTTCTCATGTGTGAAGTCATAATCGTCTCAAAAATTGGTGTTATCAGTTGATATTTAAACTGAAGACAGCACTAATTAAACGGCTTCGAAACATCTTTGAAATACACATATAGTAATATTAACTACCGGATGAATGAGGAACATATTTCCGTTGCTTTCACATAGTCGTTATGACAACTAAAAAATTTCTTTAAAATTAGAATCATGGGTATATGACAGAGGCGTGGCGTGGCCTAGCCAGTTTGGGTGGGGAAAAACACATGATACTTGGAAGGCCGAAAACCTACACTATTCTTAAGTACGATCATCCTGTTGTTACCCCCTCCTCTCACTTTCAAGAGAAGTGGAAGGGGGGGGGGGGGTAACGGCTGAAGCATCCTACTTAGGATTAGGCCTCCTTGCAAAATTCGGATCACTAAGAACGAATCGGGGTATTTATAGAGTATTTAGACCCATATTGAAGACCATTTTAGGGTTCTATATGTTATCTGAAAGTTGCATTGGGGCAAAGTTTTGTTTTTTTTTGGGGGGGGAGGCAGCGAAAATTTTAAGGGGCCAAGGCCCGGAGGCCCCCCTTGTGGTTGTGCGACTCGTATATAAGCGTCCATACTCGAAAAAACGTGATGTACTTAGAACTGTTTAAAATTCAAATGTGTTTTTTGACACTATATATTATCAGATTGTTGCAGTGTCAAATGTCCGACTTTCCTCTACGCAATGACGTATTGTATACAGGTAGGGAGCCCGTGCACTGAATAATGTCAAAAGGAGTCAAAAAACGAACTGAAGGCACTCCCCCATAAATTGTCACAAGTCAATTTTGATGACCAAAAGTAATCGGACGACACTTGTAAAAAAAAATTCTTGAAAAACTAATTTTTTTCAGTTTTTTGTCTCAAAAACATAGGTTCTGACCCCTCATTGGAACGAGCTCGTTCCAATGAGGGGTCATAGCCTATGTTTTTGAGACAAAAAAATGAAAAAAATAATGAAAATTAATTGGCGATTTTTGAGAATAGCGCTGGCCGGTTTTGTCAGATACTTTGGGTAAAGGGTTAATGCTTTAGTGGACTTCACTCCACTGGTGATTGAGGAATTTTGGAAGTCCGCCCTAAGAACTTGTATTCGCTTCATCATTTAGAATGGCCAATTTAAAATATCTTATTTAAAATGATGTATTGTTGTTATTTTTGAGGCTCGATCAACCACAATGGGATAAAGAAAAAAAAACAGCAAGACTGAATGCATTAACGGACTTATGGATGTGTTCGTCGTTGATTTCCAGAGTTTCCAATGCAGCTGATTTCTCCCCAAACTAGATCAGAATAAAATTTGTTAAAAAACTATTATTGTATTTTTTCTAATGAAATTGAAGAAAATGTGAAATTACCACATTTTGGGACACACACAGAACGAGTGTGAATGGGTTAATCGATATGTCAAGAGTGCCAGCGTGGAAGGATAGAACTATCCTTCCGCGATGGCACAAGTGCCATATCGATTAAACCATTCACACAAGCGTATCGTTCTGTGTTTATTACATGCCTTCACATCTACAAAAACAATTAGTAGGACACTCAGCAATTCATTTGACAACTATCAACAAAAATAACACATTTTGTCGCCAACCAAATTTGTGCGGGGAACTTGTGTTACTATTTTGTCCCCTGAGTTCCAATATGTTCTACGTGCTTAACGGCACATAGAACGCATTGGAACTCAGGGGACGATATCGCTAGCCGCTCAAATTGTAATTGCGGTGCACGATTTGTAGAAATTACAGTGAAATTTCGCTTCTATTTAAAATTAGTCCGTGAACGATTTCCCGGGATTAATGGTATTATGATCTTGTTTTGTTGTGGGTTGAGTTTTTTTTTTTTTTTTTTTTTTTTGGGGGGGGGGGGGGGGTTGGGGGGGGGGGGGGTCTTCTTTTAGTTGTTGTTGTTGTTGTTGTAGTAGTTTTTTTGAGTTCAGAGCGCCTTCGCATCTACAAAAACAATTAGTAGGACACTCAGCAATTCATTTGACAACTATCAACAAAAATAACACATTTTGTCGCCAACCAAATTTGTGCGGGGAACTTGTGTTACTATTTTGTCCCCTGAGTTCCAATATGTTCTACGTGCTTAACGGCACATAGAACGCATTGGAACTCATGGGACGATTTCTAGCTATCGCTAGCCGCTCAAATTGTAACTGCGGTGCACGATTTGTAGAAAATTACAGTGAAATTTCGCTTTTATTTAAAATTAGTCCGTGAACGATTTCACGGGATTAATGGTATTATGATCTTGTTTTGTTGTGGGTTGAGTTTTTTTTGGGGGGTGGGGGGGGGGGGTTCCTGGGGGGGGTCTTCTTTTTGTTGTTGTTGTTGTTGTTTTTTCTGAGTTCAGAGCGTACCCCTATTCAATGAATAACGCAAAACACTCGAAAAGTCGTTCGCGTCATCTTCTTTGAATGATGAGAGCAGTTTCATCAAAGGTGCGTCAGTACCGGTCAAGTTACCGTAGGGTATAAAGTTTATATTTTAGGAAATGTGGGGGAGGGAGGGGGGGGGGGGTAAATCTCCTCTTCGGCAGCCGAAGCGCTCAATGTTAACCTGTTGGTCAGCATAAAAGGACGGCCCCTCGCCGAATGGCTGAAATATTCATAACCAGTTCGAAACATATGTTATGATATGGACCTGAGCCGAAGTTTTCTTCGGAAACTTGATAAATTATGGGAGTTAACGTAATAGTTCGGAGAAAAACTTACTCTCCTCCAGCCAATGTTTTCTGAACGGAGTTTGAAAAAGTAATCCCCTTTGAAGTGTTCAATAAATAAGTGAATCCTTGTTTGAAAAATAAAGCTTTTTAACAATAAATTTATATCTACATTATATTTTCTCAAATATTAATCATATCGCCAAATCAAGAACTACACCCACGCTAAAACAACAGAACTTGATATGGAATTTCAATAAGGCATATAAATTTGTATAATATATATGTAATGGCCATGTTTTGCTGTGTAGACAGCACCTTTAATTTTATGTTGATTCAATTTCCTATAATCCGGGATTTCAAACAAAATGAATCAAATATGTTCTTGGTCATGCACGTCCTACCAGAGTAGGAATGTCTTCTTTGCCGCTGTATACAATGCAATGTGCGAGTCTATCGTGTCCTTACGGAAAGTTTTGTAATAGTTGAAACCTGCAGCCGAAAAGGACGAGTCTATTTTGTATTTCTGAGGAAGTTCGATAATAATTTAATCTCACAGCGAAATGGGAGAGTCAATCTTGTATTTCTGGAGAGGTTCTGTAATAATTGAATCCTTTTCTCACATTCATATACAACGAAATGGGCGAGTCTATCTCATATTTCTGAGGAGGTCCAGGACTGTAGGATCCAATTAACACGGATCCTTCTGTCCGGTAAAGTGCTTATTGTCTTGTCTACACCTAAACTGCTACAGAACAGCTGCCGTGGACTGGTCGCAATCCACGCACGGGCAGTGATATGCACGCATGCGTCTACCAGGTAATAAAAATCGTCATCAACAAAAAATTCAATTAATGAAGCACCGGGTTGTACCCGGTGCTTCATTAATTAAATTTTTGATGATTATTCCTATAATTAGTGTTGTGGCGGGCTGTAGGGATGGTGGAGCAAGGGGCTACCCATCGACAGGTTGGTGAAGCCCTTGGTGTGCACCATAGGGTGATCACCAGAGCCTGGGCAAGATCTCAGCAGTATGGCACACCAGTAAGACGGCATGGTGGTGGCAGAGACAGGGCAACACCTGCAGCTGAAGACCGGTTTTTGATCATTCAGGTCCGTAGGAACCGCTTTGCTACAGCAAACCAGCTTCGCAGTGACCTTCAGAATGCATCTGGGGTAAATGTTTCGACGCAGACTATCCGGGCAAGGTTGCACGAAGGTGGTCCCCGATCAAGAAGACCATGTATTCGCATTCCGCTGTCCCAGAGCCACCGCCAGGCACGATATGAATGGGCCATGGACCACGTTGACTGGACCAGAGAAGATTGTCGACCTGTCCTTTTAACAGATGAGTCAAGGTATTGCCTAGACCACACAGATAGGCGTTCTAGGGTATGAAGGAGTCCAGGAGAGCGATTCCATGCAGCCAACATTGCTGAGCATGACCGCTATGGTGGAGGGTCAATCATGGTCTGGGCAGCATCAGAAGGGATGGACGTACAGAGCTCTGTGTACTTGAACGTGGTACCTTGACTACACAGCGGTATATTGATGAGATCCTGGATGTCCACGACAGATTGTATGCAGGTGCAGTGGGTGATAAGTTCATTCTAATGGACGATAATGCCCGTCTTCGTGTTGCCCATGCTGCCGGGAGTACCGATAGAGGGAGGGGATTGAGGAGTCCAGGAGAGCGATTCCATGCAGCCAACATTGCTGAGCATGACCGCTAACATTACTTCGTCTATCAACTGAAGCTGTTAACAATCAAATTGCTGAACGCAACAAATCAAATCTCATTTCTAAATCCAGACCCATATAATGTTGTCGTCCTTGTCTGATATGAGACTCCTGTAACTTTCCACAAGTTGAAAGAGACCAAGAATCGATGGAGTAATTCTTTATCCTTGCGATTAGTCTTCGCCTCATATATCGTTTCTTTAGACCATCAGGATACCATTTGCAATGCTAAAGCCTTGCAGAGGGCACACTGATGCACTCAAGGGGCGACACATGGGTATTGTAGGATCAATGAACAGCGTGGTGCACTATCGCGGTACCATTATCTGATGATCGCTGTCAAAGCCGACTGAAGTTTATGATCACTGCAGTTTTAAACTGGAAAGGGTTGATAGAGAGTCGCGAGATAAATTGCTAGTGTAGGTTTGGGTGACTGTTTGAGAACTTTGGACATGGGATGTGTTATCGGGGGATCATAGACAAAGTAGCTAGGCGTCTATGGCAACAACAACTGAAAAGTGCAATGAAAAGTCATGGAAGAAATGTCTCAAAGGAGCTGTTGCTGGGGCGATTCTTCTAAATCGGAGAACAACCAGACTGGGAACTGTACTATTAAAGGATCCTTATATGGTTTGATCTGAGGACGAGCGACTGCCATCTAAAATATTTGACCACAAAACAGAAAACTAACTGACTGACTGACAGAAAACTAACTAACTAACTAAAATAACACAAACGTCTATCTGGCTGTCGGGCCGTTTTTCTTTTAATTGTAACGCGACACCCGGACACGGCATAATAATACACCGGAGAGGAACGTTTGCTCGCGACCAAACTCAATTTGTCACAACTGGACAAACTTAATAACTAGCGATAGCACTTCAGAAGAGCCCACATTCGTCAGTTGGGGGTAACGCAATTAACCGGTTGAGTGTTGGAGGCCATATTTAGGGTGTATTCTGAAGTTCAGCTATAGCCATTTAATAGCTTCATACTTTGTAGATGTGCTCCAGAGTCTCTATGAAGAGACATTACTACTTTCCAAAGTGTGATTTACTGGGATTTCCCGGTTTGATTATAAAGTTAACTTAACAAGTGAATTATGCAATCAACAATTGGGTCACTTTGCCGTGGGTGTAATGGGAAAAGCAGACGACACTTGCAAACAAAATTCTTGAATAACTATTATTTTCATTTTTTGTCTCAAACACATAGGTTATGACCCCCTCATTGGAACGAGCTCGACGAGCTCGTTTCAATGAGGGGTCATAACCTCTGTTTTAGAGATAGAAAATGAAAAAATAATGAAAATTAATTGGCGGTTTTTTTAGAATAGCGCTGGCCGGTTTGGGCCGTTACGTTAGGTAAAGGGTTAAATAATATAATTATCGTTAATAATGAAAAGTAATAAACAGAGTAATCGCTTGACTGGACTGTTTACGTGAAATAATTCATTCGAGACGAGGGACTATATTGTAAAATACTCGTGCGCATTCGCGCACTCATGTTTGTACAACGTCCGTCACCTCTCATGAATTATTTCACGTAACCAATCCAGTCAAGCGATTACTCTCTATTTATTTGGTCTACGTGGATTTTCCTTCTTACAGTTTATAGACACTTTTTCATACATTATTGCAAGGCAGTGATATGTGGGCAAATTATGACAACGAAAATATCTTATCACTCAACCAGTTAATATTTCCAATGTGCAGTTCAAATGCTGAAACATACCGAAGCAAATGCAAGGTGAAGCTGCAACAATCTTGAACGGTTGCTGGTGATCGTAGCTAAAACTGTAGCCATCTTGATCGTTTGATAGTGGACAGACGTTTGGTCATAAAGGGGCCAGCGCAGTTTCAAAATAACAGACGTTAAACCACGAATGGACAGACAAATCAATATTTGTAGCTCTTAGTTTTCGCCTTCCAGTTGTAGCAAACAGAAAAGTCAATGCTTGAGCGGGTACTTCCACAACATTTGTCAAATGTATAATGTGAAGATTAAACATTGGCGGATCCAGGATTCTGGTTTGAGGAGTACTCTACATGTCAATCATGGGCCATGATGCGCGGCATTATTTGACGCACGTCGCGGCGTGTTGGAGAGCCCGAGTGGGGTTATTTCACTGTCGTCGATAGGGTTAGAAAACGGAAGATGAGTAGCGACCTCCAGTTGCTTTCCTACAAACTACTACAATATTATCTAGCCAGAAGCCAGAATATCTCTGCAAATTTATATTGACTCTTTCAGAGAAGTTAATTTAGAGACCCGCACACAGAGCTATAGCCGTGGGCCTATGCTCGGTAGACGGCAGTGGCGTAGCCAGGGGTGGGGTGGAGTGGGGTGGGGAGGGGGTAGGCTGGGCCCTGAGTATTTTCGCTGCAAACCCCCTCCCCCCCAAAAAAACAAAAACATTGGCGTAATGCAACTTTCCCATAGCATATAGAGCTCCAAAATGATCTCCAATATAGGGAAACACACGCTATAAATGCCTCATATTCGGTTTTAGAGCACAGAATTTGCAAAAGTGCCTTGGTAGTGTGTGACCCAGCACTAACTAGTACCCTAGGGTCGTTACCCCATCCCACTTCCCTTCAGGGATGTGAGAGGGGGAACGACTGAGAGATCTAGTTAAGAAGAGGGGAGGCCCTCGAACCCCCACAACGGCCTTCCAAATATCATGACTGCTCCTTCCCTAAAACTTACTATGGAACCGCGTTTTATAGAATCCTGGCTGCGAGCCTTGGGTACACCATTATCCACGATAACACACGGACATATGTTATCACGGATAATACCATGTTTTGGTGGGGGGGGGGGGGGGGCAAATCCATCCATTAAGTGTGTCTATTTATGCCAACTATTGGGGTGTATACTATGACAAATTAATAATGCTCGCCAGTTTTGTACTAGTTGTCCCACACTATATAACTCTGGATGATGCGTTTTTTCAGCCATGATCCCGGGTTATACAGTGACGAACAGTTTGACGCCTATAGCGAAAGCATGCATATCTGCAGAGAGAACCAGGCAGCACTGTCAGCTAACAGCCAGGCTTTCCAAAGTACAAATATATCACAGGCGAGTGCGTAACTCGCTTCGTATTGGTTGAAAACGGGTGTGAAAACAGCAGCATGGTATCCGCTTTAGAACACCCAGTCACCGTCCTTCCACACGACCAAGTAGACCCCTTCTGGGGGACCATTGTTGCTGAGGACCATGGTACTGCCCATAACTACTAACATAAGATCTATAAAACTCAAGACTTCACAAGATCCCCACTTTCCACTCCATTAGTCATAATAAATCTTCGCCACTTCACAGGATAGAAGTCATTGTTACGTAACCCACTTGTCCGTGCGACTGCCGAATTAGAATCATTAGTAATGTTAGTGTTATTTTGTAAATAAAAACAGATTGTCCCGAAGAGAACACTATCAGAAGAGAATATAGTTTGTTGTGTTAAATTGAGCTTATGTGCATCAGTGATTTAAGTAAATATGACTTTCTAACATATCTTGGCATCTTATCTACATTAATAATGCAACCAATTCATATCTACTGGTTCGACATTTATTATCAACAGATGACAAAATAAATAAAAAAGATTGATTCCGTTGAGGTGAACTTTAAAATTTAGTTAAAATGCCTTGGTAAATCCTTTCTTTCGCCAAGAAGAAATCCCAATGAGAGAAACAAGGTCTCCTAACTGCTGAACAACTTTATGGTGAGATTTTGTTTTCAAAATCATCACTCAACTACCAAAATGCGCCGTCGATAAGAAGATGTTCAAAAAATAGCAATCCCAATCCCTCCCCAACACACAAGGTTTGACACCGAAAAATAAGGGACTTGGATACTCTCGAGTTCTGTTATTTTTGGATTAATAAACATTAGTTTTATTTTCCTTATTAACGCATTCATCGCAAAAATATAATCGTAAGGCATTGTACACAAAAGGGGGCGCGGTGGCTCAGTTGGTAGAGGTGCAGGCTGCAAGCCGAGAGGTCCTCGGTTCGAATCCCACCTGCGGCAACCGCGTTGTGTCCTTGGGCAAGACACTTCACCCCGATTGCCTACATGGGGGCACGATGACGCTGTGTACTGAGGCGTACTGCACGTCGATGGTGCGCATGTCTTCAACCAATCTAACCCTGCCTGTGCTGTGGTGCAGAGTTCAGAGTTACGATGTTGGAGAGCTGACAGCTGCTCGTCGTTGCTCGGTGGTTCTCTACGGGTACTCCGGCTTCCTCCACCCGTAAAACTGTCACGGTCACGATTAGCCATTGTGCATAAGTATGTGACCTTAAACACTAATAAATAAATAAATAATAAATAAATTGTACACAAAAAACATATTTTTCTTTTTAATTTTTTGACGAGTGATAAGACATGGATGCATATTGATGCAGTATGCTGATAGAGAAGTGTTTTATATATTATAGATGTGCACGGGTTGGGGTGGGCTATGCCAAAATATTGTTTCTCGAGGAAAAATAGTCCAAGCACCACGGGCGCTTGGACTATTCTTCATCAAGAACCACTATTTTGGTATAATCATCGACATGCGGAGCACTAATTATTATATTATTTTGAACAAATCGACGAAGAATTTTATTCTAGTCCTAAGTACACTTCCTGCTGTGAAGGTCCTTGCCCGAGTTTAGCATTTTCATTCTTGAAATAGCGAAACAGAATTGTGGAAAAAAATCTTTTGAAAGGGTGTGTTGTGTTCTATCAGCCCAACGTCCGAGAATACTCGACGGCTATTTTAAAGAGTGTATGGTGCACGGGAATATTGGACGTTTATTTTTAGAACCCTCGATAGATAAAACTCCCGGAAATGGCAAAGTGCCTATTACTGATCTCACAGACGCCTTTGTGTCGTCTGCTCGTCCATTGTCAAATGTAAAAAAAATAGGCATACCTTTTTGAAAAGGTCAAATCGGTTGTATGAATTACAAAAACGCTCTTAGTGGTCCTTTTAATAATCTAAAAATGATATCTTAGTCTCCAACCCTGGCGAAAATGTTCCGACTAGAAAAATCTCTGGGGGTGCGTCATACCCACAAACCCCTTACACCCAGTCTGGAGAAATGAGCGGTAACAAGATGAAAGTCTTGTAGGAAATGCGGCAACATGTGGTACCCTCTTTACAGGATGAAATAAAACAGTCCACCTGGTCTTAACAAAATCTGAACGAGAGAAAGAAGAAATTAGGAGAAAGAAAGGCCTTAAAAGGAATGGAAAGACTTGGAAAATGAAAACATATTGAACAGCAAATAGATTTCCTTTATGTATAAATTAATAAAAATTAAATTTTGGCGATTCTAAAAACTTTATTCACAAGGAAAATTTAAAAAAAAATTAATTTCAAAGTTGCAAAGTATCGGCTGTTTGAACCATATTCATTTAACCTCTCAAAAGCTAGAAGATTTATTTATTTATTTATTTTGGGGGTTTAACGACACTTTCGACAACCAGGGTCACCTCGTGTCGGACAGTTATAGGAAGCCAGAGTACCCGGAGAGAACCACCGAGAAACGCAGAGAAACTACCAGACCCCCCAACGTACTAACTCCGTACAAGCATTGTTGGCATTGGTTGAAGACATGTGCACCATCGACGCGCAGTACGTCTTAGTACACCGCGCCACCGTTCCACCAGCTAGAAGATTAATGTCGTGTGTTACTGACGATTGGCATTGTTTTCATTATTAGATTTATTTTCACAAAATACTACATTCTTTGAACAGTTATTAAATTGCTTGAACGAATTCTTTAAATTGTTTGATCGTTTCTATCTGGAATTTCTAGTGATATAATCAGAATTGGTAGTATGTTATGTATGAACTATCCCTGTTTGTAGATTTCTAATCTTATAGTGTTAAAATCGATCAGACTTCCTTGAACAACTTCCTGGTTAGAAATGCGATCTCTATCCGTGTCAAGGTGATAGCTAAAAGTTGCGATTTTGTTGTATAAAAGTGTAAATATTTTCTATAATTTTTCTGAATGGGTTAAACATAAAACTTAAAGATAGATATGTGACGGACCCCGAAAACAGGTTTGTCAGAGATTCTAAATGAGGCATGAAATTTAATGTCCATTATGGCGCACGTGTTCAACGCCATTTGGGCTTCTGATAACAGATCAATAGCAAGAGAGACAGTATTCTCTTCTGTAATAATAATCTGGGTAATGAAAGCCAGTTAAAATCTAATTGTAGAATCCAGTGCATTACACATATTCTGGACACACACCCATATTACGCATCTATCCTGTCTCCGAAATGTCAAACGATACCAAAATGCGAGTCTTTCAAAGGAACTTTAAAGCGAGTGTTAAATTAAGATAGATCTGAGAGGACAAGTTCAAGAGAAGCGATTAACTGAGAATGTTCTGGCTATCTAAATAAAAATCGGGGGATTTCTCGAAAAATTCATTCCAGCCAATTCCAGTCGGAACGTGTGTAAGGTTGTGGGTCGTTGCGGGGCAGTTGGCCTGAGGGCACTCAGATAAGGGCCGAATTTAGCCTTGGCCGTCGAGGGTCATAGGCACCGAGATTGAAAGTCCGCGTATTGTCGTAACCATGTGAGGGTTGTAAGGAACTGATTGTAGTTTGTTAACGGTTGCGAACCGTAGTGGCATAGTAGCCAAAGAAGTAAAAGCTGTAATGTTGAGGTCCAGAGACCGTATTAAGAGCTTGAGGAAGCGCTGGAGTAGCTCGCGAGATAAAATAGTTTTAGGCGGTTTGAGAATTGGAGATGTTGAGAACACTTTGCAGAATATTTATATGTAAGAAAGGCCTTAAAAGGAATGGAAAGACTTGGAAAATGAAAACATATTGAACAGCAAATAGATTTCCTTTATGTATAAATTAATAAAAATTAAATTTTGGCGATTCTAAAAACTTTATTCACAAGGAAAATTTAAAAAAAAAATTAATTTCAAAGTTGCAAAGTATCGGCTGTTTGAACCATATTCATTTAACCTCTCAAAAGCTAGAAAATTTATTTATTTATTTATTTTGGGGGTTTAACGACACTTTCGACAACCAGGGTCACCTCGTGTTGGACAGTTATAGGAAGCCAGAGTACCCGGAGAGAACCACCGAGAAACGCAGAGAAACTGCCAGACTCCCCAACGTACTAACTCCGTACAAGCATTGTTGGCATTGGTTGAAGACATGTGCACCATCGACGCGCAGTACGTCTTAGTACACCGCGCCACCGTTCCACCAGCTAGAAGATTAATGTCGTGTGTTACTGACGATTGGCATTGTTTTCATTATTAGATTTATTTTCACAAAATACTGCATTCTTTGAACAGTTATTAAATTGCTTGAACGAATTCTTTAAATTGTTTGATCGTTTCTATCTGGAATTTCTAGTGATATAATCAGCATTGGTAGTATGTTATGTATGAACTATCCCTGTTTGTAGATTTCTAATCTTATAGTGTTAAAATCGATCAGACTTCCTTGAACAACTTCCTGGTTAGAAATGCGGTCTCTATCCGTGTCAAGGTGATAGCTAAAAGTTGCGATTTTGTTGGATAAAAGTGTAAATATTTTCTATAATTTTTCTGAATGGGTTAAACATAAAACTTAAAGATAGATATGTGACGGACCCCGAAAACAGGTTTGTCAGAGATTCTAAATGAGGCATGAAATTTAATGTCCATTATGGCGCACGTGTTCAACGCCATATGGGCTTCTGATAGCAGATCAATAGCAAGAGAGACAGTATTCTCTTCTGTAATAATAATCTGGGTAATGAAAGCCAGTTAAAATCTAATTGTAGAATCCAGTGCATTACACATGTTCTGGACACACACCCATATTACGCATCTATCCTGTCTCCGAAATGTCAAACGATACCAAAATGCGAGTCTTTCAAAGGAACTTTAAAGAGAGTGTTAAATTAAGATAGATCTGAGAGGACAAGTTCAAGAGAAGCGATTAACTGAGAATGTTCTGGCTATCTAAATAAAAATCGGGGGATTTCTCGAAAAATTCATTCCAGCCAATTCCAGTCGGAAGGTGTGTAAGGCTGTGGGTCGTTGCGGGGCAGTTGGCCTGAGGGCACTTAGATAAGGGCCGAATTTAGCCTTGGCCGTCGAGGGTCATAGGCACCGAGATTGAAAGTCCGCGTATTGTCGTAACCATGTGAGGGTTGTAAGGAACTGATTGTAGTTTGTTAACGGTTGCGAACCGTAGTGGCATAGTAGCCAAAGAAGTAAAAGCTGTAACGTTGAGGTCCAGAGACCGTATTAAGAGCTTGAGGAAGCGCTGGAGTAGCTCGCGAGATAAAATAGTTTTAGGCGGTTTGAGAATTGGTGATGTTCAGAACACTTTGCAGAATATTTATATGTAAACTTTGTTAAGTATATATCTGAAGGCGAAGAATAATTTAACCCCTTGAGAGCCAAACAAAGCGCAAAGTGATCGTGAACTGTGGTAGACGCCGATTGAATTGTGGTTGAACGGTGAGAACGCTGATAGATTCGCACAAGCTGAACATTACAGGTGTTAAGCCCGACTGACGGTGAAGTTAACCCTGCGAGGAGGAAGCAACGAGAAGTGAATAGACACCTGGTATTCATCACAAACCGTGAGAAGATGAAGATGATGTGAGGTCGATCCATCAGACACAGCTAGCTGTGGGAGACGTCGAGAGCCCTAAAGAATAAACTTTTATCCGCGTAATTAGTGTTTTCTTATGGATAATTTTGTGAGTAATTTTTTGTTTGATATTATATTTCTTCGTACATTTAAATAAATAATCTTTTCAGTGAATTATCGTTCATCACCCTTTGGCGTTGTAAGCCACAGGCACCAGGAATCCTAAGAGTCCCAAGCGGATAGGGCATTGATAAGGTGGCAAGGTTTACGTTCGAACCGGGGTTCAGACGACAGTCACTGGCAGTCGACTGAGCACCGATAAGAACATAAATTTTCCTCCATCACTCAACCCCATAATCCTGTGACACTGGCGAGGCGTACCAGGATGTTCTAAAAGGTAACATTTTTAAAGATAAAGATCAACGATCCACTCAAAGATAATTTATTTCATGGAGCATGCTTTTTGAAGTTTACCTGAGTTTTTTGCAAATGGTTATCAACATGCTCTGGGGAAATAGTGGAGAGCCGTAAAGGGTTAAAGTTTTGCAATTTTTAAATTTAAGTGGGTTCAGAAGCAAATGACGCGGTAGCTAAATAATTATCCGCCGTAGAAGGGTTAAGCGCGACGATAGGCGCGAGGAAATTGTTATTTACCGTAACTGTTTAGATTTTAAGTATTTAAAAGTGAAATAATGGAGGCTCCCATGACTTTGGACCAGCTAATTTCGGCGGGGGAACGCCTAGGTTTTTCTGGGAGTGAACTGCAAAAGTTTGTCAGGGACGAACAAAAGCGAGTAGCGAAAGACAGCTGCTGACAGAGAGCGAGAGAATGCGAGCGCGGAACGCGAGAGGGCAAGGGCTCGGGAAGAAGCCACTGCCGAATTGGAACGGCAGGTGACTTTGAAGCGCGAGGAGGCTGCCTTAAGGGCAGCCGAATGAGGGAAACAAATACAGGTGGAGCGAGAAAGAGCTGATAGAGAGGCAGCATTAAGAGCTGCAGAGCGAGAGAAAGAAATTCAGGTGGAGCGAGAAAGAGCTGCGTTAGAGCGTGAAAGGGGTGAGAGGCAGGCCGAGGCTGAAAGGGAAAGGGCCGAAAGAGAACACGAGAGAGAGCTCGAATTGATAAGAGCTAGGGCCCAAGTTCAGGAAACCAACGGGAGGAAAGGGGAAACGAACGGGGGTGGTCTACGTTCTCAGAGGGTTCTGATGATATCGATGCATACCTTCAAAGGTTTGAGAGGTTTGCATCGTGTCATCAGTGGCCTGAGGATTCATGGGGAGTAAACTTAAGCCCGTTGTTAACGGGGAAATCCTTGCAAGTATATGCAAGTATGCCTCCTGATTTGGCACATGATTATGGTGAGCTAAAGAAAGCTATTTTAAAGAGTTACCAGCTCACCGAAGATGGATTCCGGGCTAAGTTCAGGGATTGTAAGCCCTAGAGAGGGGAAAGCGTATTCCAATTTGTGGCGCGGTCTACTGGGTATTTTGACCGCTGGGTTGAGTTGTCGGAAATCTACGAAGATTTTCCGTCCCTCAAAGATCTGCTCATCCGAGAGCAGTTTATTTCAACTTGTGCCCCAGAGTTGCACTCTTTGTTAACGAGAGGAGGCCAAACAGCGTTGATGAAATGACTAAGGTAGCCGGACAGTACTTGGAAGCCCACGAAGGTAGTATAACCCAGTCCCGGCCGGGAAGATTTGGGGGGAACCAGGCTGCAAAGGCTCCGGTTAGAATTAACCCTCCAGAGCCGACTGGTAACAGGGGTGGTACTGGGCCACAGGGCCCTAAAGATTTGTCTTGTTTTGTTTGTGGGCGGAAGGGGCACCTAGCGAGAGACTGTTGGAAGAAAACTCCTCCCACAAAGCCGGATGGCAGATCCCATAGGAATGGAAGGAGAGACCCTTCACCAAAGAATTGGAGAAACGGAGGTAGCTGCGGTCCGACCTGGGAAATAGGCAGACGGCCTCGTTCTGCCAGACAGTTGGGCCAGAAAGTAGTCCACTCCGGGATGCTATTGAGAAGGGGGAGCTCGTGTTAGAGGGTGGAAAGGTCCTCCCTATCATTAGTGGAATGTGCGAAGAAGTCACAGTCTCAGAAGATGGAGGGAAAATGCCCGTGTACTCGGGGTATGTGGATAAACATGAAGTGCAGATGCTTCGAGACACAGGATGCAGTAGCGTTGCAGGGCGTAGGCAACTAGCCAAGGAGGACCAGCTGTTGGGCCGCGACCGCATGTGCATGCTAATAGATGGGACAATTAGGAGGTTCCCCCTTGCGAGGGTGAGGGTGGATGCCCCTTTCTATAGCGGTGAGGTAAATGGAATGTGTATTGAGACGCCCATCTATGACCTCGTGGTTGGGAACATACCCGGGGTATGTTCAGATCTCGACATGACATGGTCGGAGAGGAGACCACCCAAAGAGGCATCGGGGCGGTCACCCGAGCCCAAGCCGCAGATGCAAAGCGGCCGGTAAAATCACTGGAGGGACCAGTGGAGTTGAGTAAGGAGGCACAGGTAGAGTGCACAATGGAGGCCCCAAAGGTTAATCCTTTGACGACGGAAGTCAAGGGAGTGGCTGAACGGAAACAGCCAATGTATGTGGACGAGAGGGGGCAGGGTCGGCACGTGAGTAGACCAAAGGTTAGGAACTTTTGGGTCGGTCAAAAGTTGACCGTGCTCCGACCGACACGGTTAGGTAGACCGCGGTTACAGTGGGAGGAGCCATACGCTGTAACAAAGATAATGGGCCACGGTCATTATCGAGTGGACATAGATGGGTGTGGAGTGGTTTACCACGCAAGGTTTTTGCGGAGATGCCAAAACATAAAGGACACTGAACCCACGCGAACAGCGGGGGAGGTTCATTGGGCCAAGTGAGGCCTCAAGAGGTGGCCGGAGTAGCCACAAAACGTCAGCAGAGACGTAGAGGTAGGAGGGGCCAGGAACTTGTAGTGGGGGACCCAAGGGGAGATTGGCATGAGCTAATCTACAGAGCGTTGCATCTGAGGCAGCGAGCTCTGCCTGTGGGCATGCAGGTGTTGGGCTTGAAGATGAGTGGGGTCCTTGGTGGAGGACGCGCCCAAGGAATAGGTCCCGGTGGAGGGGACCGAGGGGCTCTCTAAGGAATAGTAAAGGTCCCACCATAAATAGGAGTATTTAAACTTGGTGCCTAATAGGGCAGGTAACCCGCTGACGGCTCATGAGCCGGGCGGGACATCCTATCCAAGGATGGGGCAAGTTAGTGAGATAATGGAAGTTAGGGCAAGGGGCCCATCGGCTGGCTTGGGTCATGGTGGATACCCCTTGCTTATAATTTGTTCACGCGGGTGTTGCGTGAGTGTATATAGATACAGGTGTGTGTATGAAAAAGTAGTGTTATATTTTGCGATGTTGAGAGGGAGAGTGGGTGTATGGGGGACCTGTTGGCTACATGTGTACCAACGGACCACCTCCAATTTTGCGCCAGCAGAGGTGAGCGCACGAGTTTATATGGGTTGTGGTTAGACTCATAGGTCCCAAAGGGGAACCTAGCCAAATTAATGAAGAGTTATTTGTGGTTTGCATCCGTGTGTGCATGTGCATGGCTGCGTGTGTGAAATTTCTGAGTATATTGGTATAATAGTAGAGCAAGACTGTGAGATAGCTCCAAGAGAGAAGTATTAAAAGTGGATGCACGTGAATGCTATCCCCTTGGTTTATTTGGAACAACTGAGAGTATGTTCCTTGGTAGGGGTTGTCAAGGTGATAGCTAAAAGTTGCGATTTTGTTTTATAAAAGTGTAAATATTTTCTATAATTTTTCTGAAAGGGTTAAACATAAAACTTAAAGATAGATATGTGACGGACCCCGAAAACAGGTTTGTCGGAGATTCTAAATGAGGCATGAAATTTAATGTCCATTATGGCGCACGTGTTCAACGCCATATGGGCTTCTGATAACAGATCAATAGCAAGAGAGACAATATTCTCTTCTGTAATAATTACCTGGGTAATTAAAGCCAGTTAAAATCTAATTGTAGAATCCAGTGCATCACACATGTTCTGGACACACACCCATATTACGCATCTATCCTGTCTCCGAAATGTCAAACGATACCAAAATGCGAGTCTTTCAAAGGAACTTTAAAGCGAGTGTTAAATTAAGATAGATCTAAGTGGCCAAGTTCAAGAGAAGCGATTAACTGAGAATAAATGTTCTGGCTATCTAAATAAAAATCGGGGGATTTCTCGAAATATTCATTCCAGCCAATTCCAGTCGGAAGGTGTGTAAGGCTGTGGGTCGTTGCGAGGCAGTTGGCCTGAGGGCACTCAGAGAAGGGCCGAATTTAGCCTTGGCCGTCGAGGGTCATAGGCACCGAGATTGAAAGTCCGCGTATTGTCGTAATCCTGTGAGGGTTGTAAGGAACCTATTGTAGTTTGTTAACGGTTGCGAACCGTAGTGGCATAGTAGCCAAAGAAGGAAAAGCTGTAAGTTGAGGTCTAGAGACCGCATTAAGAGCTTGAGGAAGCGCTTGAGTAGCTCGCGAGATAAAATAGTTTTAGGCGGGTTGAGAATTGGAGATGTTGAGAACACTTTGCAGAATATTTATATGTAAACTTTGTTAAGTATATATCTGAAGGCGAAGAATAACTTAACCCCTTAGGAGCCAAACAAAGCGCAAAGTGATCGTGAACTGTGGTAGACGCCGATTGAATTGTGGTTGAACTGTGAGAACGCTGATAGATTCGCACAAGCTGAACATTACAGGTGTTAAGCCCGACTGACGGTGAAGTTAACCCTGCGAGGAGGAAGCAACGAGAAGTGAATAGACACCTGGTATTCATCACAAACCGTGAGAAGATGAAGATGATGTGAGGTCGATCCATCAGACACAGCTAGCTGTGGGAGACGTCGAGAGCCCTAAAGAATAAACTTTTATCCGCGTAATTAGTGTTTTCTTATGGATAATTTTGTGAGTAATTTTTTGTTTGATATTATATTTCTTCGTACATTTAAATAAATAATCTTTTCAGTGAATTATCGTTCATCACCCTTTGGCGTTGTAAGCCACAGGCACCAGGAATCCTAAGAGTCCCAAGCGGATAGGGCATTGATAAGGTGGCAAGGTTTACGTTCGAACCGGGGTTCAGACGACAGTCACTGGCAGTCGACTGAGCACCGATAAGAACATAAATTTTCCTCCATCACTCAACCCCATAATCCTGCGACACTGGCGAGGCGTACCAGGATGTTCTAAAAGGTAACATTTTTAAAGGTAAAGATCAACGATCCACTCAAAGATAATTTATTTCATGGAGCATGCTTTTTGAAGTTTACCTGAGTTTTTTGCAAATGGTTATCAACATGCTCTGGGGAAATAGTGGAGAGCCGTAAAGGGTTAAAGTTTTGCAATTTTTAAATTTAAGTGGGTTCAGAAGCAAATGACGCGGTAGCTAAATAATTATCCGCCGTAGAAGGGTTAAGCGCGACGATAGGCGCGAGGAAATTGTTATTTACCGTAACTGTTTAGATTTTAAGTATTTAAAAGTGAAATAATGGAGGCTCCCATGACTTTGGACCAGCTAATTTCGGCGGGGGAACGCCTAGGTTTTTCTGGGAGTGAACTGCAAAAGTTTGTCAGGGACGAACAAAAGCGAGTAGCGAAAGACAGCTGCTGACAGAGAGCGAGAGAATGCGAGCGCGGAACGCGAGAGGGCAAGGGCCCGGGAAGAAGCCACTGCCGAATTGGAACGGCAGGTGACTTTGAAGCGCGAGGAGGCTGCCTTAAGGGCAGCCGAACGAGGGAAACAAATACAGGTGGAGCGAGAAAGAGCTGATAGAGAGGCAGCATTAAGAGCTGCAGAGCGAGAGAAAGAAATTCAGGTGGAGCGAGAAAGAGCTGCGTTAGAGCGTGAAAGGGGTGAGAGGCAGGCCGAGGCTGAAAGGGAAAGGGCCGAAAGAGAACACGAGAGAGAGCTCGAATTGATAAGAGCTAGGGCCCAAGTTCAGGAAACCAACGGGAGGAAAGGGGAAACGAACGGGGGTGGTCATGGTCATCCCTACGTTCTCAGAGGGTTCTGATGATATCGATGCATACCTTCAAAGGTTTGAGAGGTTTGCATCGTGTCATCAGTGGCCTGAGGATTCATGGGGAGTAAACTTAAGCCCGTTGTTAACGGGGAAATCCTTGCAAGTATATGCAAGTATGCCTCCTGATTTGGCACATGATTATGGTGAGCTAAAGAAAGCTATTTTAAAGAGTTACCAGCTCACCGAAGATGGATTCCGGGCTAAGTTCAGGGATTGTAAGCCCTAGAGAGGGGAAAGCGTATTCCAATTTGTGGCGCGGTCTACTGGGTATTTTGACCGCTGGGTTGAGTTGTCGGAAATCTACGAAGATTTTCCGTCCCTCAAAGATCTGCTCATCCGAGAGCAGTTTATTTCAACTTGTGCCCCAGAGTTGGCACTCTTTGTTAACGAGAGGAGGCCAAACAGCGTTGATGAAATGACTAAGGTAGCCGGACAGTACTTGGAAGCCCACGAAGGTAGTATAACCCAGTCCCGGCCGGGAAGATTTGGGGGGAACCAGGCTGCAAAGGCTCCGGTTAGAATTAACCCTCCAGAGCCGACTGGTAACAGGGGTGGTACTGGGCCACAGGGCCCTAAAGATTTGTCTTGTTTTGTTTGTGGGCGGAAGGGGCACCTAGCGAGAGACTGTTGGAAGAAAACTCCTCCCACAAAGCCGGATGGCAGACCCCATAGGAATGGAAGGAGAGACCCTTCACCAAAGAATTGGAGAAACGGAGGTAGCTGCGGTCCGACCTGGGAAATAGGCAGACGGCCTCGTTCTGCCAGACAGTTGGGCCAGAAAGTAGTCCACTCCGGGATGCTATTGAGAAGGGGGAGCTCGTGTTAGAGGGTGGAAAGGTCCTCCCTATCATTATTGGAATGTGCGAAGAAGTCACAGTCTCAGAAGATGGAGGGAAAATGCCCGTGTACTCGGGGTATGTGGATAAACATGAAGTGCAGATGCTTCGAGACACAGGATGCAGTAGCGTTGCAGGGCGTAGGCAACTAGCCAAGGAGGACCAGCTGTTGGGCCGCGACCGCATGTGCATGCTAATAGATGGGACAATTAGGAGGTTCCCCCTTGCGAGGGTGAGGGTGGATACCCCTTTCTATAGCGTTGAGGTAAATGGAATGTGTATTGAGACGCCCATCTATGACCTCGTGGTTGGGAACATACCCGGGGTATGTTCAGATCTCGACATGACATGGTCGGAGAGGAGACCACCCAAAGAGGCATCGGGGCGGTCACCCGAGCCCAAGCCGCAGATGCAAAGCGGCCGGTAAAATCACTGGAGGGACCAGTGGAGTTGAGTAAGGAGGCACAGGTAGAGTGCACAATGGAGGCCCCAAAGGTTAATCCTTTGACGACGGAAGTCAAGGGAGTGGCTGAACGGAAACAGCCAATGTATGTGGACGAGAGGGGGCAGGGTCGGCACGTGAGTAGACCAAAGGTTAGGAACTTTTGGGTCGGTCAAAAGTTGACCGTGCTCCGACCGACACGGTTAGGTAGACCGCGGTTACAGTGGGAGGAGCCATACGCTGTAACAAAGATAATGGGCCACGGTCATTATCGAGTGGACATAGATGGGTGTGGAGTGGTTTACCACGCAAGGTTTTTGCGGAGATGCCAAAACATAAAGGACACTGAACCCACGCGAACAGCGGGGGAGGTTCATTGGGCCAAGTGAGGCCTCAAGAGGTGGCCGGAGTAGCCACAAAACGTCAGCAGAGACGTAGAGGTAGGAGGGGCCAGGAACTTGTAGTGGGGGACCCAAGGGGAGATTGGCATGAGCTAATCTACAGAGCGTTGCATCTGAGGCAGCGAGCTCTGCCTGTGGGCATGCAGGTGTTGGGCTTGAAGATGAGTGGGGTCCTTGGTGGAGGACGCGCCCAAGGAATAGGTCCCGGTGGAGGGGACCGAGGGGCTCTCTAAGGAATAGTAAAGGTCCCACCATAAATAGGAGTATTTAAACTTGGTGCCTAATAGGGCAGGTAACCCGCTGACGGCTCATGAGCCGGGCGGGACATCCTATCCAAGGATGGGGCAAGTTAGTGAGATAATGAAAGTTAGGGCAAGGGGCCCATCGGCTGGCTTGGGTCATGGTGGATACCCCTTGCTTATAATTTGTTCACGCGGGTGTTGCGTGAGTGTATATAGATACAGGTGTGTGTATGAAAAAGTAGTGTTATATTTTGCGATGTTGAGAGGGAGAGTGGGTGTATGGGGGACCTGTTGGCTACATGTGTACCAACGGACCACCTCCAATTTTGCGCCAGCAGAGGTGAGCACACGAGTTTATATGGGTTGTGGTTAGACTCATAGGTCCCAAAGGGGAACCTAGCCAAATTAATGAAGAGTTATTTGTGGTTTGCATCCGTGTGTGCATGTGCATGGCTGCGTGTGTGAAATTTCTGAGTATATTGGTATAATAGTAGAGCAAGACTGTGAGATAGCTCCAAGAGAGAAGTATTAAAAGTGGATGCACGTGAATGCTATCCCCTTGGTTTATTTGGAACAACTGAGAGTATGTTCCTTGGTAGGGGTTGTCAAGGTGATAGCTAAAAGTTGCGATTTTGTTTTATAAAAGTGTAAATATTTTCTATAATTTTTCTGAAAGGGTTAAACATAAAACTTAAAGATAGATATGTGACGGACCCCGAAAACAGGTTTGTCGGAGATTCTAAATGAGGCATGAAATTTAATGTCCATTATGGCGCACGTGTTCAACGCCATATGGGCTTCTGATAACAGATCAATAGCAAGAGAGACAATATTCTCTTCTGTAATAATTATCTGGGTAATTAAAGCCAGTTAAAATCTAATTGTAGAATCCAGTGCATCACACATGTTCTGGACACACACCCATATTACGCATCTATCCTGTCTCCGAAATGTCAAACGATACCAAAATGCGAGTCTTTCAAAGGAACTTTAAAGCGAGTGTTAAATTAAGATAGATCTAAGTGGCCAAGTTCAAGAGAAGCGATTAACTGAGAATAAATGTTCTGGCTATCTAAATAAAAATCGGGGGATTTCTCGAAATATTCATTCCAGCCAATTCCAGTCGGAAGGTGTGTAAGGCTGTGGGTCGTTGCGAGGCAGTTGGCCTGAGGGCACTCAGAGAAGGGCCGAATTTAGCCTTGGCCGTCGAGGGTCATAGGCACCGAGATTGAAAGTCCGCGTATTGTCGTAATCCTGTGAGGGTTGTAAGGAACCTATTGTAGTTTGTTAACGGTTGCGAACCGTAGTGGCATAGTAGCCAAAGAAGGAAAAGCTGTAAGTTGAGGTCTAGAGACCGCATTAAGAGCTTGAGGAAGCGCTTGAGTAGCTCGCGAGATAAAATAGTTTTAGGCGGGTTGAGAATTGGAGATGTTGAGAACACTTTGCAGAATATTTATATGTAAACTTTGTTAAGCATATATCTGAAGGCGAAGAATAACTTAACCCCTTAGGAGCCAAACAAAGCGCAAAGTGATCGTGAACTGTGGTAGACGCCGATTGAATTGTGGTTGAACTGTGAGAACGCTGATAGATTCGCACAAGCTGAACATTACAGGTGTTAAGCCCGACTAACGGTGAAGTTAACCCTGCGAGGAGGAAGCAACGAGAAGTGAATAGACAACTTGGTATGCATCAGAAACCGTGAGAAGATGAAGATGATGTGAGGTCGATCCATCAGACACAGCTAGCTGTGGGAGAGGTCGAGGGCCCTAAAGAATAAACTTTTATTCGCGTAATTAGTGTATTCTTATGGATAATTTTGTTAGTAATTTGTTTGATATTATATTTATTCGTACATGTAAATAAATAATCTTTTCAGTGAATTATCGTTGATCACGCTTTGGCGTTGTAAGCCACAGGCACCTTCAGGAATCCTAAGAGTCCCAAACGGATAGGACATTGATAAGGTGGCAAGGTTTACGTTCGAACCGGGGTTCAGACGACAGTCACTGGCAGTCGACTGAGCACCGATAAGAACATAAATTTCCCTCCATCACTCAACCCCATAATCCTGCGACAATCCGACTGGATCCAGCCCTTGTGTGGTATAAATAATTATTCCATGTTGAATATAGTGTACTGTAGTATATGATGGTGATATAACCGTATGTATGTAGTACTTTATTGAAGAGTTACGGGGAAAGTAGAAATTTCATGATTTTTCTCCGCGGAAAAACTGAAATTGCATTAGTAGTATATTATGTATGAACGATCCCCGTCTTTAGATTTCTAGTGTTAAAATCGAAGAGTTCTTTGAACAACCTACTGATTGGAAATCAAGTCTCTAACCGATTGATTCCAGGCCTTGTGTGATATACATAATTATCCCATGCACAATATAGTGTACTATAGTATAGGATAGTGATATGATCATAAGTATGTAGTATTTTATTGAAGACTTACAAGGAAAGTAGATTTTTCTTGAATTTTCTGCGCGAGAAAAACTGATATTGCTAATAAGGCTGTTAAGTCACATCGGACACGTGTCGTTAGAGGTATTGGTTACTGTCGATGTTCGCTTCGCAGTCTTACATTACATTGCTCGGGTCATATCATGTTCCGGGAGAGTCGTGTGTCGGTCTAATATTATCCAATACGATCTTGGTCCCTATACTGTACTACCACTTAGCGGACCACTTACCCAGCTAGGGCACTGTGGTTGTAACAAAGTTGTGGAAACGTTACATTTTTGTTGTTAAAGCATTGGCTACAACCTTGATGACAGTAAAACTGTGGATTTGCTGTGAGTTTGTGACAAAGTGTTTCATTAAGTTGGCAATAAAGTTCGGGACAAACAACTTCCTATTTAACGTTGTAGTTACGACACGAAAAGGTTGTGGCAATACAGAAGTTTAACCCTTTACTTAACATGAAAAGCAGACGACACTTGCAAAAAAAATTCTTGAATAACTAATTTTTTTTAATTTTTGGTCTCAAAAACATAGGTTATGACCACTCGTTGGAACGAGCTCGACGAGCTCGTTCCAACGAGAGGTCATAACCTATGTTTTTGAGACAAAAATGAAAAAATAATGAAAATTAATTGGCGATTTTTGAGAATAGCGCTGACCGGTTTTGGTCGTTACGTTGGGTAAAGCGTTAACATCTTCTTTCTTGGAGCTGTGCACACGTTGTTGAAACATTGCGGGAAACTCAACCATCTTACAACATTTAACAATTTCTTACTCGATGTTGTAGCCACGTTGTGGCGACTTGGCAGTTGTTCCGATGCAAGTTTTGGCTGCCTACAAAGGCAGCCAAGGCTTGTCTAGAAACAACTGCAAAGGCTCTTAGAATTAGCATGTTGGGGCGCCTGTATGGTTGAGGCAAAAATGGTCAAAAACAGAATTAGTCCCTTAAGGGTTAACAAGTTTTTACTTAACATTGTGTAGATGTTATGAAAATGTTGTAGCAACATAACTATCTTGCAACATTCTACAAATTCTTTTTAACGTTGTGGACATGTTGTGAAAATGTTGTTTCAACACAACCTTCCCATAGTTAACTAACAGTCAGCGGTTACGTTGTGTGCTAGCTGGGCTAGATACTCCACCTAACAAGGTAACAGCAACACGCATACACGACTGAAGCAAGTGCACCACGCTATCTCGGTTATCTGCAACGTAAATGTTGTTTGATAGAGTCTTGTCCGAAAAAAGCTGCCATTATCCACCGGATGGACAAAACATGCATGGTCGTGATCCTTCCAAGCAACTCGCGGTAAACAAGAGAGAATGAGTGGTATTGTTAGTATGCTCTCCATATCCATGATGTTCTCTCTACCGTTACAAGTATATACAATTTCAGGATATCACAGCCATTGAAAAGGATAGTTTTTTTGTTTTATGAAACATTCTGTGTGTGTGTGTGTCGTGGGTTATACGCAACAGTTTCAATACTCACCTTTCGCATAATACACGACGGCTAATACGAATTACGAGTGAGGTACAACGTCGCTGGAATTTGTGTTCTTCCTATCAGTTGTTGTTTTCCCTTATCCGTAGTAGTACTGAAATGGTTAACCGGATAACCGGTTACCTACCTAATCGATTAAAAAACGTCAACCGATTATCCGAAATATCGATAGTGATCAATCATTCCACGGTTAAAACGTAGTAAATCTGCCGCTTCTCCTTTGGGATACATTACACTCGAAGCGCTGTATATATTGAAAAATAATCGACTTTGGCGTTCAAGACTTCGTTAATGAACGGCAGTTTCCATGACTTCTAAGTAACCGCAGAAACTATTCGAGTACTCGACAACGTTCGTTTGTATACACACTACGGAATAGTTCCTGTGAATACTGCTTTCCAATTCCTATAGTTTTGATCCCAGATTCGGTAAAATAATGGCTACGGTTAACCGGATATTATCCGGTTATAGCTCTCGGTTAGTCGGTTGTGAAAATGAGCCAACCGTTTCAGCTCTAATCCGTAGTTACGCATGTTTTCATCAAAACTCGTGGGATTATCACATCGTCAAACGTTTGAAAACGTTTCTCTCAGCCTCCTGATGTGGGAGTTCACTCAAAGATTGTGTCCGCCCTTAAACTGATTTATTGCACGCCTATTACTTTTCCTGCAGTTCCATATTTACCAATCCATATAGAACGCGTGTTCCATACGGATTTCTATTTGGTGAACTATTTTTCCACCTGACATCTTATTTCCATCAAAGGAACTAAACTCCTTTCATTTGCGTAATCGGTCAATCGAAACGTCATATTCTGACCAGATCAATTCGAAAGCTGCGGTGGTTGCCAATAAATTGAATGTCTCTTGGAAACTGTTTTGTTCATATCCACCAAAATTAACGAAATTAAACTTAATCTATAAATGGCGCGTGATTTTATAATACTCACGTTTTGACTTTAAAGCGAATATCTTTCAGATAACGGCAGCAAATGTCTTAAAAATACGAAAAAAAAAATTTGGACACATTTTTCAATTATATATCGATTATATATTACGTATCGATCTGTCACACGTGTTCGCCAATCACACCTGAGTTTTGTTTTTGTTTATATTCCAATCAGAAGCCCGAAATTCTACAAATAAGACCGAATGCTTGGACTTTTAAATAAATTGATTATATGCCAAACAGGTGTGTAATAAATACAGAACGCCACGACATGTGACGTTCAGTGTATGTATCCTCAAATATAGGTATTGGTAGGAAGTTTGAATGGTACGATTGCCTCACAAACGTACTCGTAGTTGTTAATTCTGAGAAAAGGTGTTTTGACCGTCCAACGAATTCACGACTGCTATTAGCCACTCGAAATTCTTATAAATCGTCGTTCCTTTTGCGAAAGGTATTTTATAAACAGCCCATCACTGATAATATCGTGTGCAAAGTCTGACACGTAATGAGGACAGATATCACGATCAGAACAATTACCACATTATATTATATAGAATACATATTATAATTGGGCTGTCAACTGCAGGGGGACTCGCTCACACACCTCACCCCCTCACAAAATTGTTTTCCAGGCGGCGCAGTAGGATCAGAAAATCCTATCATCCGACAGTTCTTAGCCCCATGCCGCAAGCTTATGTTAATAACTCGAAGTCAGAACACACGGTCCAAGATAGCCACACGGTAATCCCAGTTGCCTAGGAAATCCAACATTATTAAATGGGCATGCAACTTGATTTGCTCAAAAAGACCTTCATATTGGCAAAATCAGGTGGTTGCTGGCTTAGTGATATGAGAGGTGTACCCACCTTCGAAACTCGTCACGAAAGTCTGATATGTCGTGGCAAAAGTTATGACAATCTGCTACGATTTTTACCACGCCATTGCCGATAGCCGTGGCGAATTTGGGTGATACATACCCCTTCTTCGAATAGATCGCTTAAAGCGGGGACGTTTCTAAGGGGTGGGGTGACAACCTCAATAATATTTCCATTCAGTACATTTTCGTCTATATTGAAGCCTGACATATCGATTCGCTCTTGCTAGTAATCATCCACATTCTTTCTAGACAAGATTTGATACTTGGGACTGTTATTTATTTATTTATTTATTTATTTATTTATTTATTTATTTATTTATTTATTTGTGGTTAAGGTCCCGTATTTCGGCATAATGGCTAATCGTGACCGTCACATGGAGGTACAGTTTAATCTCTCCAATCGTCTATACCCATGTTGCCCATTTAAAGGACTTTAGAACTTTTTTACCCCAGCATTGATGACCGGGCCCTATTTTACCAGTAAAACAGAGTTTGGGTACCACAATAAACAAGAAGCGCTGCTTCACTTCCCGGGGTCCCAAGGGGAGGGACTTACATATCACAAACACTGTCGGGTATACAAATGGAGGTCGATCCTACCAGATGCCGGGGCCCAGCATGACCAATTTAGAGTGTCGGTGTGGTACGTGTTAATTAGATAAGAATCCACGTCATGACAACTTCATGTTTTTTTTTTATTTTTCCATGGGTGCGCGGTGGCGTCGCGGTAACCGGTTCTCGTTAGATCACCGAAGTTAAGCAACGTCGAGCGCGGTTAGTAGCTGGACGGGTGACCATTTCAGCGACTGATTCGCGCTCCCGCGCTGTGTCCTTGGGCAGGGCACTTAACCCCGATTGCCTACATGGGGGCACGATGACGCTGTGTACTAAGGCGTGCTGCCCGTCGATGGTGTGCGTGTCTTCAACCAATCTAACCCTGCCTGTGTCGCGGTGCAGAGTTCAGAGTTGCGATGTTGGAGAGCTGACAGCTGCTCGTCGTTGCTCGGTGGTTCTCTCCGGGTACTCCGGCTTCCTCCACCCGTAAAACTGTCACGGTCACGATTGGCCATTGTGCAAAAGTATGTGACCTTAAACATCAATAAATAAATAAATTTATTTTTCCATAAATGCATTTCACAGGCGTCTTGAGTTTTTAATTATAAACTAGGCTGATTAATATTCCAACTGCACGCTAAATTCAGTTGGGTTAAAAATCAACCCCAATCAATCGGGTTGAGTGCATATGAACCCAATTGGGTTCATATTCACTCAACCAATTTGATTTGGGTTGATTTTTGGGGTTCATATTTACTCAATCAAGTTGATTTGGGTTTTTTTTAATCCTTCTGATTTTAGAGTGCAGATGATCAAGGCATGCCTTTGACGAATGCATGCCTTGGTGATGCAGCTGGAATATTTTATCAGTCGGTAGGATGGGCATTGGAGTCGGGAGAAATCAGGTTTACTCTCTCCTCCCACCCTTCCAAATCAGAACTCATCGTGAAACTCCTATCTAAAAGCAAAGGAATATGTACATATGAGATCAGTCGGGCAACTTTATGTTATGGTCTGACAAACACGGATCACCCCCAAACCACCCCAACCCACCCCGCCCAGCCCAGCCAACTCACCCTGCACCAATACCTGAAGATAGTAACGGGTCAGGTCATTTGATAAAAACAGTTAATCAACTGAAAATTTACAGTAAACGCAGATTAATTTTTTAAAAAAACGTTAAATATTTTGCCCTGCATGTTTGAGAAATGCAATGCTAATCTTTCCTTCTATATTTCCACCATTTTAATTTTTGTTCAATTCAGTTTTGTCCGTTCGTTTACACTCTTCAAAAAGAGGAACTACGCGTCGAATAGCGTTCTTATAAATTTTCTATAAACCTCCCAAGTAGTCGAAGAGGCTGATTCGGTTGGAAGTGATGAGTCCATGTCATTTTACTGCAAAAGAATATGCAAGGAAGGTCCCGCCGTTCGTTCACAAGCCACCTTCATATTTTTGAGTTACCAACCGCGAAGTTTACATACAGATTACTTTAAGAACGTGTGTTCCCTTGCTAGTATGGTTGTCATCCAATTATTTTAATAAGTTTCAATTCCTATATCGCTGCTATTCATTGCATAACGGCGCGTGTCAGACAAAAAAAGGTGGCGATAACAAAAACAATACCACACTAATCATCACACTGGGCTAATTATGGCATTCCGCCAGTTATTAGCAAAATGTCATTCTCCCCTCTATCATATAATTAGATAATAATGATGATGGTAAGACTTTCCGACATAATATTCATTTAATCATTTCTTTATTTTCTTAATATATGTAAACCTACGCCGTTGCATGTTGCGTGTCAACACACAATACCAGCAAATGAGCAACTAAGTAAATCAATTTTCCCCGATAAATGCCTATTCAAGCCACTAATAAAACTAATAATTTAATTTCGAGCAAGAATTCTGCCTTTCTTCCGGAAAATGAAGCTTATTACCTTCTCCTGACAGCAACTATAGTTACACGATTAGGTTTTGACAAGTATTAAATACTTGCGTCCGGAGAAATGATAAATAAATCTCTAATCGCATTTTTACAGTTATATGGCTTTAGAAATCGCTGTTAATGCGTCTTCAAACATGAGACGTTTCTTTTCAAAGACATGCGTGATTTTTTTACAGACTTCTTGAATAAAGAAGATTCTGTAATTCCCCAATTATGGAAATTCTGTATGTAGTTAGCTTATTGAAAACCTTACACACGATTAGGTCCAAAAGAACAGATAGAACAGGTGTAAAAAAACATTAGATACGGGATAAGTAGTGTATCGAGTATTGACCTTATTCGAATAACGAACTACTATTGCGGGTGGTTTTCAACCATTATAAGCCCACTGATGGGCACTACAGCGCACCCGCACTTATGACGCAGTAGTATATCGTCTTGACATTAACGAAGGATGGACAGAGCGCGATTAAGGCGGGCGGGGGACGATGTGCGGTTATTTAACCCCCTTTTGACCCAGATGACTCAGGGGCGGGGGGGGGGTGCAAAAAAATGCAAAAATACAAGGTCCGGGTGGGTGGGGGTGGGTCCGAGCCCCAAAGTGCAGTTTTTGTCGGTGTCATGCAATTTTTGCCAAATATCATTTTACAGACAAGTAATTACAACCAAAGTGAATTCAAGTGCTTAGATTCATAACTTAGAACAGAATAGAGCATTGATAATGTGTTGGGGGGATCCATGTTAGAATTTTTTCCCCATGTTTTACACTTCATTAGGGGTGGGTCCTGTTCTGGGTCTGGCAAAAATTTTCAAAACAAAAAAGTGATTCCCAGCTATTTGGTCATGATTTTCACTCCTTTATATTTCTACTAAGGCAGTCTGCCTCTTATTAGTGCTTTGTAGCTCCTATTATTTGATTCTTATGTAAGCCTCAGGGTGCCTCATGCCATTGGTCTAGTGTGCTTCCATGTATGGAATAATTGGAAAGATTGATAGAATAAAAATCTTGATTGTGGAAAACGTGTATAATTTCAAGGTAAATATGATTCTAGTGACACTAACATAAAAAAATAAATAAGAGGCAATTCATCTCAGACAAGCCACCCTGGCATGGGTCAAAGAACTTCAGTTTTAGGTCTCTCTCAGACAAGCTGTGCAAACTAAACATTTAACCGAAAAGTAATGAAATGAAAAACAACTATTTCTTGTGGACAATTGAAGATATCCAGGTGGGAACAATATATTTTGGGCAGGGCTTCTTGTTGGTGGGATTCGACTGGTGTCTGAACGGCATAGACATGTTGTACATCGGGGTAAGGGTTGTGTTGCTTGGAACATGAATGGGTGTATATCTGCAATTCAATTGGTGGAGGCGGGTTCCAGTGGTTACCTGAGGGTCTGATGCTGCATTTCCATTGTGGCTTTATATGCAGAGAGATTGTTTTGGGGCCATCTGTGGCTAGGGATGCCTTGGATGCCCAAGAGCAGGGCTGGGATATCGGACAAGTTGGTTTGCGGCACCTCTCATGTTTGGGAAAAGTATTTATTTATTTTATTTTTTTTTGATTTAGGTAATTTGAATACTTAGTTAAACAGATTTTATAAATTGAGGGTGGGTGCGCAATTGTCTTTGAGGAAAAACTGTGCGGGAGGGGTGGGTGTCCAAGACATGACTGGCAAAAAATTGCATTCCGGGGGTGGTGGCTCCCAAAAATTGAAACTGTAAAAATTTCCACCTTGTATCCGTAATTGTTTGCCTGACCCCCCACCCCCCGCATGACAGTGCCTCTTTGTGTCTGACCGCAGCAAAAGAGGCAAATGCGTAGTTAACGGCGTTTAGATGGCTTTTCTCTCTTTTCTGCTTCGTTGTGGCTGATAATTTTCGTCATTGGAAGAGATTTACATTTACAGGAAAGTTATGTCCCCTTAATTTTCAAAAGTTGTCAGAAAATTTAACACTAAGGGAATGGGAATTTCATATAAAAATTTCGAAATGTTAGCGAAGTTGTATTACAAGTTGTTTCCTTTGTAACTTTTAATAAAAAAACAACAGACAGCTCCAAGAGCTGTCTGTTGTTTTTGTTTATTAAAAGTAACAAAAGGAAACTTCGCTTCATTTTCTACTAATGTAATATGTGTTTTCTGAACATGCTTCTTAATTGGACCTTCCTCGCCAGTCTGGTGATTTCAGTGGAGATAACTTTATTGAAAGTCGATATTTATGCTGAGATAACCCAGGAATATCAGGTCGGTGGTTGTTTTCGACTGATGACAGGTGATGGTTCGCTGATGGCAAGGGTCCTGTTCGTCTTTTCCAGTGGCTTTGTTGGTGTGTTGCTCTGCAATATCGGTTTCATGAGATTTTCGTCTGTTTCTTTGCCTATCTAAGTTTCTATGAATTCTTCAGACATTTGAGCGCTCTAGTCAGGATGGCGGAAGGAGATTGGAGAGGAAGACAATGAAAATACCAATTTTCATCTTCGTGTCAGAATCACTATTGACGTCTCTATCCTCCAATTCAATCCTCAGGGGAAAACGAATTGGGGTCTGGGTGGGACTATAGGTATTTGAGGTGGAGAAGAGATAGTGGACCCTTCAATCTTCTGTCCCGCCTTCTCTTCTTTCTTCCAAACATCGAGCATCCCGTTGCTTGGTTACTGCTCTATTTCTGTTTTTCTCGCTTGATTACCTTTCAGTCCAACTCCAGTGGGAGAATGGACTGGGGTTTGGATAGGGGTTATACGAGTTTAAAGTGGGTAGATAGTAGTGGAATTCTCCATATTCCTCTCTGCCCTCTCTGCTTTTCGGTAACTCCTCTATGCGTGGGTATCCCGGCGTTTGGATGATGGACTCTTTTTTCTTCTTCTTCTCAGTGGCGGCGCTACGGGGGGGGGGGGGTATGGGGGGGGGGGTTGCCCCCCCCAACGAAGGCTTTGCCCCCCCCCCCCCCCAGTTGCCCCCCTCTCCCAACCACCTCGCATGCATTTCCATCCACCCTCACACACAAACACATTCAGTCACTCTCTCTCACACACACACTCTCTTTTTTTATTCCCAATAATTTCCCATACACACTTAGCCCAAAGCCTCAGGCTAGCTGATGAACACATCCAGGCAGTAGAGATTTAAAGACTCGGATGCAGATACTTATAAGTTATAATTAAGTTATGACCCAACAAAGGCATGTCTATCCATATCCCTTGTCTAAAAAAATTCATGGATTTCGCATTATGACAGACGGGCATTATGAGTCTCTCTCTCTCTCTCTCTCTCCCTCCCTCTCTCTCTCTCTCTCTCTCTCTCTCTCTCTCTCTCTCTCTCTCTCTCTCTCACGCACAGACCCACCAGACGCGGATCCAGGAATTTTTGAAAGGAGGACCGCTAATTACCATTACATTTAGTCGAAACCTGGACCCAAAGTCCGTAATATAATTTTTTGGTTTGGTACGTCCACAGGACGTACCAAACCAAAAAAGTATATTACGGACTTTGGGTCCAAGTTTGGACTACCTCATAACAAAGTAATGATATGATCCTTTACGTATTTGTCCCCCTCCATGGGAGTCTGCCCCCCTAGTTGCCCTCCCACAAAAAAAATTTCTGGCGCCGCCACTGCTTCTTCTTGACTCTTGGTCCTGTCTCATTTGAGTGAGGACCAGTATGAGAGGAGATGCTCTCACGAAACGTTCTACCTCTCCCCGAAGAAGGTGGTTGCTGACTCTCTGCCTCGAACTCCACTTTTAGGAAATCAAACCCATCTTTCACTTGGATATGCTAATTAAGAGGGTGAGAAACGTCATCCCTAGCTGGGATCTCTGCATGAATCTTCTTACTTCTTTCTATTGTAAACTCTAAAATCAGTTGAGCTAGAAATCTGGGTGGGGTGAATATGAACACAACTGGGTTCATATTAACTCAGCCCATGTGATTTGGGTTGTTTTTAACCCAACTGATTTTATAATGAATATCCACAGTTGAAACCGGAGAGTGTTGATTAATCGGTAAGTTGATCCGATCTCACACTTTTGTGTCCAAAGTGAGAATGTGAAATCATGACCCCGTTTGTCCCCACATCGGGTATGGTGTTCTCGTATTCAAGGTCCGAGGGATACTGTACGGAAAAGAATGTTTCGAACAAACCAATCAGTGTCTTGAAATTTAACACGTGATGCACTGTTGAGGAACACGAAAGTTTGCTCGCATTTCCTTTGGTATTCAATTTTATACCATGTTTACCTATTCTACTGCATATAAAAAGCCAATGACATAAAACTTGTCTAAATCGCCTCGCGAAGAGTGAAATGAAACAGGCAATTATTGATTACATTTAAATAAGTTTACCTCATCAGATACCAAAAAATAACAAACATACGTTGTCTTATGTCAATAAAGCATCCATAACTTAAAATAGTATGTTATTAAAATGAAAAAGGCCCCGTGATTTGTACGTTTCGTTTTCTATTTCGTTTCGGCGATACAATTGCCAGCGGAAATACTGCCCACCGGTGCGCATGTAAACAAAAACAGATTCGCACCTGTGAATATTGATTTATTTAACATTTAAACTCTTATTAATCTGACGATCATCGTATAAATAAAATATACCCAAAGTAGCTTGGTGTGCCAAATGTTCACCACTCGTGGTGACGTGGTGTTAAACGCGAGCCTTCGGCGCGCGTTTAACACCACTTCACCACGAGTGGTAAACATTTGGTACGGCTCGCGTTTAACACCACGTCACCACGAGTGGTGAACATTTGGCACACCAAGCTACTTTGGGTATATTTTGTATTTAAACAACAATATATTTTAAATTATTTATTAGATAAGATTTTCTTTCCCATAATTATCCACAATTACACTTGGTTAACATGGCTTCAAACTCGGCTGATGTGACACCGATCTCGGCCGATATGAACCCAGCTAGAGTTATCCCCCTTGATGCGTTACCAGGCAGATTTTTTACAGTCAATTGTTCACACTTATTTGTAGAACTAAATTCGGAAAATGGGCGTTACCAGGCATGGTGGGGTGGTTTGAAGAAGAGTTTTGCATGACAAAAAATTAATGATGGCAATAAGTAATGATTAGGTGGATGAAGAGAAGAAAGAAGAGAGTTGTAAAGAAAATTCATTGCAAAATAAAAGAGTCGTAAGTGGAGATTCGTCGAAGTGAGAGAACAGGTGGTTGGGATATCCGAACCCCGGCGCTTGCCCGGTGGGGAAGCCGTGATGTTCGGATATATGAACAAGGAGTGGGAGAGGAGGAAACTTCGGGCGTTAATAAAAGAATAAGAAACAATAACACTGTCTGAGAATTGTAACAGACCTGAGAATTTTTGTAATTATTAAGAGATTATTATTGTTAGTTTCATGTCGGCCGAAGGTCGAAGATTGATATGACATTACCGAGGGCTGATATCTCGGCCGATATGAAACTAAGCAAGTAATAGCCTCTAAGTGTTAATGAATAGCTTAAAGAGCTTAAGAAAAGAAGCAGCATGTTATTGCCCCCTTTAGCCTTTGCCTTAATATGAATAAACATAACACTATTACTTCGACTTTCTCTTTCTTAAAAAAATATACAAAAAGAGCAGTTTCTCTTCAAGATGTTTCAATTTCTAATTTGTACAGGTCAACGCTACAAAGGAATAAAGATTGCAGAGGGTTGGGGAGAAAACGCGTATGTGGGGAAAGAGAGAGAGAGAGAGAGAGAGAGAGAGAGAGAGAAAATAATGAAAGAGTGGAGAGAGAGAGAGAGTGGAGTGAGCTCTCACCACATTATGGCCACCTACCGATGTGACATTGTAGCTGCCGTCAAGTGAAATAAATTTCGGTCTAATGCTTTCAAAACCTGATGACGTCAACATACAGATGACCCGGTTGGCGGGAAAAGCAGTTTGTGGAGTGGAGACAACAAACATCTAGCTTAAACTCAGAGGTCCATTAACTGACACTTTTCTTGTGTTTCTTAACCCATTCCAGGTGGTTTAAGAGTAAGTATTTGTTTAAGAATTCCATTCGCCGATGCTTTAGCGGAAAAATATTATCCGTACTGTAGATACATGTTGGCTTTCTATTAAAAATGACTAACAAACGGCACTTGCAAACAATTTTTTGGATTACTAAAATATTTTTTTTTGATTTCAAAAACATACCTTATTGCCCCTTATTATTTTGTTATTCCATATAGATATGATGTCAATACTATTGAGTGTCACATTACAATTTATGATACCGTGTAAACACCCTGTCTAAACCCTTTACCCAACGTAACGGCCAAAACCGGCCAGCGCTATTCTCTAAAATCGCCAATTAATTTTCATTATTTTTTGTCTCAAAAACATAGGTTATGACCCCTCATTGGAACGAGCTCGTCGAGCTCGTTCCAATGAGGGGTCATAACCTATGTTTTTGAGACAAAAAATGAAAAAAAATTAGTTATTCAAGACTTTTTGGCAGGTGTCGTCTGCTTTTCGTGTTAGGTAAAGGGTTAACTCATACCAAGAGTCGAGTGCCCACTTTTATACTCATGCCCTCGCCCCCACGGATACTCTCGGCGCCCTTAATCCTTACATGCTGCTGGCGGGTATTCCAGCCCAAGACAGGATTTCTTTTGACACTGAAATAAGGATGATTTGGGCACCTTTAATCAACTTTTCTCCCCTTAAATTGAATGGCAACCTCCTTGATTTCTTGAGTTAGATTTTAATGTATTTGTCATCAAATCTTGTCATGGCTGCTTCACATCTTCAAAATAATCTGCGGGTTAAGGTGTAAATACAGTAAGAATTATTTATTACAAAAAACTATTGAAGTAAGCTGTCATCCAGAGATCGTTCCAATGAGGGGTCATAAGCTATGTTTTTGAGGTTTTCTAGTTATTCAAGAATTTTGTTTACAAGTGTCGTCTTCCTTTCGTCTGAGATAAAGCGTCAAAAAAACAACTCGACTAGCACATTGTTGCTCAATTTTTTCCCTAATGATAATTCATGACCCCTCACGGGGACCTTGCTAACGGGGAGGGGGGGGGGGAGATATGTGGTGTCATAAGGGATGTGTAAGGCATTTGTGACCTCCATCATCTTTCATAATGTTTCCAGCCGGGCCATTCTCGTCGGGATAGGAGCCTACGATATCGATTCCCTCTTGGCAATAACCATAGGCATGACAACTGTTACTCATTCGATTTTATCGGTTGATAAAGAATGTCGAACACGGAACTGGGAATAAGTAACGGTTGCCACGTCCCCGCAGTAACCATGTACTTTCTGTTACTTTTTGTTTTCTGAAATTATAGATTTGATACATGTGCTTGTTTCACACACAGTCGATCATAAAAATGGAGGTCTGTAATATTCGATTCGGGAGTGGGGGCCCAGGGGCGCTGGAGCTACTTCAGGGCAGGGGTCAGATCCCGAGAAAATGACATTTACTCGGACTAGCAGCCTCGTCATGACATACCGAAGCGTGTATGTCTCGAAAGCCGAAGGCCCGCGATGAGGGAGTGTGAGAGGAGGAGTCCTCCTCCCATTGAGAGGAGGCACCTCCTCCCGAACTCCCCCATTGAATTTTGAAAGGTCCCAGAACGGGTTTGGGGTGTATTTTAGCTTTATTCCAGAATAGTGTCCCCCTCTCATTAAAATAATGAGTGACGAACCTGGGAAGAGCATTGTCTGCCCCCTCCCGCCCCCGTGGTCCGAATGTAGGGAGGGCAGCTGCCCCTTCTGCCCCCGTGCTTTCGGCATTCCTGGGGTCATCATGACTGATTTTGGACACGACTACTACATGTGTATTTTATTTATTCACTAATAAATTTCCAAGAAGTCTTGAATTTTTATCTATTCACCTGGAACTTAATTTAGCACTCCCTGTTTTGTTTTTTTCGTAGAGGTGTTAATAGAAACTGTCATTACATTCATCTTTTAGATGGCCAAAAGTGTGATTCTTTGCGGAAAAGAATGGTGTACTGACAAATGAAAGATAACACAATGATGAAAATATGCAGTATTTTAATGGCGTTAACTGGTAGAGTGCTGGAAGCCCATATTTGGGCTTTACTCTAAAGTGCAAGTACCATAACTCAAAGGCTTCATATTCAGTGGATGTGCTTCATATTATCTTTGAAGTGAACTTATTTAGTATGTATGGATTAGCCTTGTTATAATTTATGGCAAAGACATGTGAACAAATTTTGGCGACCAAAAATAATTTAGCACTCTACCAGTGAATTACACATATCTGTCACTAATGTTTTTGATGGTCTTTCGACAAGTATGGTGCTGGAACGGTCCGTGATGAAACAATGCCGGTAATTACTGACAAAAGATGTAACTTGTGATCTCCTGAACACAATAGCAGTGTCTGACGTCAGTAGCGAGTGTGTCCACCACGTATCCGGATGGCAGCCTGAACCCTCCTCTTAATGCAACAAATGAACCTTCTGGTACGATCGAGAGGCAACTGCTGCTACTCCTCGTGCAATGCAGCCTCCAAATCGGCCAAATTCTGTACAGGCGGATCCCTTGCTTGCACACGACGTCCCAGAAAGTCCCAGATGTGTTCTAAGGGATTCAAATCGGGGCTCATTGCAAGCCAAGGTAGTGTTGTACTAGCGTTGTTCTGAAAGAATTCTCTCACAGCATGGGAACGATGTGGTCCTGCATTGTCGTCCATGAATACAGGGCGAGTAGCCAACGGGTGGTTGTCAAAATGAGGCACGACAACCGGATTGAAAATGTCCCGGATGTACTGGTGATCACAGAGATTCCCACGTACAGTCACCATTACAATCATGAGAGAGGCATCCCCAGATCATTACTGATCCTCCACCATAAGGAACAGTAGGTCTGATGTTTCTGGGCACGTAAGCAGTATTTCTATGCCTCCACACCCTCATGCGGCCATCTGTGACGTGAAGCAGGAACTACTCTCGTCTGACCAATGGACTCTCCTCCACGTCCTGAGATTTCAATGCTGTCGTGCCATACATCACTCCAAACGTCGTCTTTGATGCTGATCGGACAGAGATGGACGCTTGATGGCCCTTCTGTACCTCATACCCAGTGCTTTGAGACCGTTTCGGACAGTTCTGTTCCACAAACGCCTGTAGGGGAGCGAAAGGCGTTTCAAAACCCCACATGAAACAAAGGGTTCTCGCCTAACGTGCCAGACTCCGATCTTCCCGGGGAGTGGTCTCTTGGTGTTGTCCAAGCCTTGGTCGGTCACTAACATCGTTGGTTTGTTGATGTTTTCGGACAAGTCTGCTAATGACAGAATGACTATAGGCAAGCTGCCTTCCAATAGCTTTGAATGACATGCCTGTTGCATGGATGCCAACGATTTGCCATCTTAGTGCCTCTGCCAGTCTCCTGATTGCCATGTCAATATTTATTGATAAAAGTAGTGACAATTTTTCTTGTTTTATACCCCGATATTGCATGTGGATGATAGTGTTTTCAGTATCATTCGTAGGAAGCATACTTTACGTGGACGAGGGGATGTGTTTTGGGTACGCTATCAACGAGAAACATCATATTTCACAAGATTAAATGTACTGCAAGACAGAGCTATCATTAAAATATAATAATCATTAACAGCAGCGTCACTGTCGTGAAACATTTCAAGGAGTGCTTAAGTAACTTCCATATAATCTCGACTAATTTCCCAACTACATCATAAATAGGGGCGCGGTGGCGTTGCGGTAACCGGTTCTCGTCAGATCACCGAAGTTAAGAAACGTCGAACCCGGTTAGTCCTTGAATGGGTAACCATCTGAGCGATCGATTAGGACTCCCGCGTTGAGTCCTTGGGCAAGGCACTTCAACCCGATTGTCCACATGGGGGCACGATGACTCCGTGTACTAAGGCGTACTGCACGGTGATGGTGCACATGTATTCAACCAATCTAACCCTGCCTGTGCTGCAGTGAGGAGTTACGATGTTGGGGAGCTGGTAGCTGTTTGCCGTTGCACCGTGGTTCTCTCCGGGCACTCCGGCTTCTTCCACCCGTAAAACTGACACCGGCATGATATGACCTTGGATGTTAAAGTGTCGTTAAACCTTAGATAAAAACAGTCAATAATTTGAACATTCACAATAAATAAAGGAATATTTGAGTCATAACAGTCAGGACAAATCAGGTGTACACCACCCCACCCCAAAAATCAGCCACTTCGCGTCCCCACCGACCCTCTCATAATCATTGGAACTAGTTCGCCGAACTCTTTGGAATGAGAAGTCATAAGTTATGTTTTTAAGCCAAAATAGAAAAAATATTTGGTATTCCAGATTTTGTTTTCTTTTCAGAGGAGTCAACCTTTACCCAACGAATCGCGCGCATCCGCCCGCGTAATATGCAAATTCAGCAGTTGAAAAAATATTATTTTTTTTTAAATTTCAACAAAACCATATCATGTGACCCCCTCGTTAGAACGAGCTCGTCGAGCTCGTTCCAACGGGGGGGGGGGGGGTTCACATGATATAGTTGTGTTGAAATTTTTGGAAAAATTTAAAAAAAATGATATTTAAAATAGGAATTTTGATATCGTCTGTGTTGGGTAATGGGCTAACAGACATGCGGAGGGAGGATTCATCAGCTGAAACTTTCCTAAAGAATTTTACGCATTTTTAAACGATTTAAACTTCTTGTCTTCCAGGTGATAACTTCACTCTGCAGGTACTTCAGTTGTAATCTGATTTAGTCTGTGGGAAGAAATGTTATTGTCGTATTTCCGTGATATCCACCTCTTGTAATATTGCCGATTTGTATCGATTGCGATCAGTACAGAAAACTGAAAGCTTTTAAAACGAAACACAATATTTGTCCATTAAAGGAGGGTGCCCAAATGTTCATCAAGTACTTCGTTTTATTAGCAGCATACGCTAATCGCTCATTTCCATTCGCCAACCACCTGGTTCCTCAGAAAGAGAAGTCATGACTCCATTTAAAACTAATTTGGCTTTCAAGACTCAAGAAGGCGTGTAATTTTAATGACTGGGAAGTTTATAATGATTAATTTACAATGGTCTTTTCAATGATCGCAGACCGCCAAGTGTTAAATGAACTGTGAGCCAGACCCCCCTTATTAAACTTTCAATGCTGAGCGGTGACCGGAAATATCAGTACTCGTATTCAAAAGAGCACTAGATTTAACCCTTTACCTAACACAAAAGGCAGACGACACTTGCAAACACAATTCTTGAATTACTAACCTTTTTCATTTTTTGCTTCAAAACACAGCTTATGACTCCTCATTGGAAAGAACTCAGCGAGTGCGTTCCAATGACGGGCCATAAGCTATGTTTATGAGACAAAAAATAATGTAAACTGAATGGTGACTTGTGAATAACGCTTGTCGTTTTTGGTCGTTACGTTGGGTAAAGGGTTAATTAATTGTTCTCTTTTTTCACACGGTTTGTAAAATATTGCTTGATTGATTGATTTGGTTAATTGATTTATTTAGTAGTACAACATGTATACAATTAAAAACAAAACAAAAATATAGATGGCTGTAATATTATTCACAACAACATGACAGCACCAAATGGGGATGGCGAAGCCACTAGTGGTTGTCTTCCCGACATACCCGTTTAAAAAAAAGAACAATAAACGAGAAAAAAACAACGAAAAGAAAAATAATGAAAGAAAAGGAATGAAAACAAGAAGCAGATGTGACAGTCGGGAAATTCTGACAACAGAGTGTTCTTTAATAAGATGGGAATTTATTGCTCCACTGTAGATGAAATGTTGGGCTTGATCCAATTAGCAAATATGTTGATTTATTATACCTCATTTTAAAAGTCTACAGTAAACTGCCATCGATTTGATTTGCTACATTCTGCAACATTCCCATCGCGGGTAATATTCCCGTGTGACATTTTCGGCAATGTCTCCCGCTCGGGACGAGGTTCCCCGAAAATGATACCGGGAACGACCGAAGAAGCTTTCATGTTGCATTGTCTCAGATTGGTGATCATTGAATTTAACCATTCAAATTAACTTTATTAAGGAAATTAACCAAATTTTCATCATTCAGATTAAATTATTTTAGGTTCCTTCATTCAACATTGTCTTCTGGCAAGTCGAAACTCTTGAGTTGAACATGAAATCAAGTGCTCAAGTACTAGTATAGAGGGGTTGGATGTCAGTTTGTTTCCAAATTCATCTGACTGGGGGTGGGGTGGGAATAAAACTATCCGGTATAATAAAAATAGTAAGGACCTGGCTTAAGGGTAACATTACAGATTGCCCCCCCCCCCCCCCTGGAACCAATGTATCCCTCGACTCACGCCTCGGGAGACATTAGTTCCTCGGGGAGACAGTCTGCAATGTTACCCTCAAGCCAGTGTGACAGGAATGGAAGTCCGTAGGAAAATTAGTCACTCTGAACTATTATTCCGCGGAATTATAGTCCTAGGTCTAACATTTCTAGGAATAGTAGTCCGGCGGACTACTATTCCTAGAAATGTTAGACCTAGGACTATAATTCCGCGAAATAATAGTCCAGAGGGACTAACGTTCCTACGGACTTCCATTCCTGTCACACTGGGTCATTATTTTATTGTGGTACCTGTAACTGCTGCACCAAGAATAAATTTACTGTGATTGCAAAAATATCTACCTAACTTGATCAGGTCGCGATTGGGTTGAAAAAAAAATTACACTCCACTTGGTCGAGATTTCATAAATAATAAATTATGAAATCAAGATCATTTCAAGACAAAAACAAACGAAAATGAAATCTCAAATTCAATTTTCTCTCACTTCTTTTCCAACAGGAGAGATTCCGCAGTACTCTGGGAAGTAAATCGGACTGAAATTTTGACTGGATCGCGATCCGGTGGAATTACTCTGTCCTCTTTTCTCGCCACAGTACTGTCATTGAATCCACCAAGAAATCACACGTATCATTCCATCGAATCGGAGCATATTTTACCTTACAATAAAGATGTTGTTCATATGACTTCTCCGTTTTCTTGGCTTATTACCGTTTCATATTTTAAATAAATATTAATTAGTGCTTCATAACACCTTCAGTTGATTTGATTGGTCAGTTTCAAAAAGAACGCTTTCTGATTGGTTAAATTAATGTTATTTCAAAACTGTATGTTATATTGATTTATGACGCATGACGTTCAAGGTGAAATTCCATTCTTTAACCCTTTTTCATCTAAAAGATGGGTTTTTGGTAACTTTGATATCATGTGATAAACAGAATACGAAATTCGTGATTTGGTCACTTGATATTTATGAAACTCGTCTTCGAATTTTGGCGTTTGCCTCGCCAGAGGATCCGCAAAACGGAAAATTCTTAGGCTCCTTTAAAAAATATCAAGGGACCAAAACACTCATTCCATATCCTCTATTTATTGCTTGAAAACATGTCTTTTGTAGGTTTTGACAATACTACGTGGAAGACGACAGAGAGTGGAATGATACTCTAATTCGTGTTCAGATCCCTTATTGCAGAACATGGGAGTATGGAGATGGGTGTCTTATAGCGCAGGTAGTTGACTACAATTGACACGTTTGGGAATGTGGAAGAAGGCTTTGGGGTCGGGGGGGGGGAGTGACTGGTAATAATAAAAAGAATGCCTAGGTTTTCTAATGCAATGGTTTTAAATTAAAAGCTGGTATTAAAAGTATGTAGGAAAATGCATGCCAGAGCAATAATAGAAATATAATTATTGATTAGGCCAAAAAACAGTTTTGATTCTAAGAGAATTTCTTTTTTCAAATCAGTGAGGGGGGGGGGATTTTATTTCTATTTTTATTACCCTCGGGATTACGAATTATAAGACACATTGCCATAGTGGTTATTTTACAAGATAAACCATTACTGAAACCGACGACCCAGTAGATAGGTTCACGCTTGTTAATGTTTCTCATTTCCGTGGCACAACCAACGGTGATATTTGACAAATTTCAATAAAATGTACCAACGCGAATGAATAAAATCAATGCTCGGGTCTCTGAGAATCAAAAGTAATTTTTTGGGCCTTACATTAGAGGTTTTGAAAGGAATTTTTATGTGCATAAACATGATGCAATTTTGAGCTGGGCAGTGTAACTGCAATTTGAAATCAGTGAGGCCGGTAACTAAAGTCTCAGCCAAATCTAGATCGAGAGTCAAGAACATTTCGAAGCCTACAAAGGTACATGCAGCGGGAGAGATTCGAGGAAAATGTGGAAGAAAAGCGTCCAAATCTACCCGTGGAACACAATGAACCAGACAGAGTAGAGGATGTCAACGCAAACAGTGGCATATATATTTATGACATGGAGCAGGTTGGCTCATTGGTTAGAGAATTGGACTTTAACCACCTGCACACTGATGTCAAAAAGGCAATTTTTTCAGCAGCAAATATTTCCCATAATGCAGTTTGATATTTGACCAAATATATCATATATCTTGTTTGACAGAGGTCTGTCAAACAAGATATAATTGGTTAAATTCATAGTTAAATAAAAGAAAAACAGAGTGAAAAGGGAAAATTCTGTTGCACTACAAGAATATCAGGGGTTAACTCTTAACGCGCTGAGTATTTTTAAAATAATTGTCATCACATCTAGTCAAGGCTGCCGTGAAGCAGCCATGACTAGATTTGATGAAAAATTCATATAAATTTAACCCAAGAAATCATTGGTAAAACAGATTATCCAATATAAAAAGGGAGAATTTGTCCAAAAGTGCTCAAATTATACTTATTTCCTTGTCCTCGGCAGGAATATCCGCCAGCCGCGGAGTGAAGCCGATTCTATCCCGCGCCATCTGCGTTATGTACTTGGAAAAAGCATTAAATCCCCATTGGTCACGTGGGGGCATTGTGATGCTGTCACGGTACTAAGGCGTTTTGCGCGCCTATGGTACACTTGCCTTCAACCCCTCCTAACTCTGCTTGTTCTGAGTTATTATGTTGGAGAGTTTGACAGTTGCCTGTCGTTGTTCGGTGGTTCCCCCAGGGTAGTACTTTTTCCTCAACCCTTGAAACTGTCGGACACGATATGATATGACCGCCCTGGTCGTTGAAAGTGCCGTTAACCCGCAATACAACAAAACAAGTACAACATATCTATTACAAGTTACAGGTGATGGTGGAAAGTTATCGGCCTTAAGGAGTGGACTGGAATATCAGATGGATGATGCGTTAAGAAGAGACATCAAAATATGCTAGGTTATCGAAGTGAGAAAAATCAGATAGGTTGATGACATCAAACAATATAAATAAAGTAGGAAGATACAGAAGCTGAAAGAGGAAATTTCAATGACAAAATAAAATAAAGAAAATGAATAGTAGACGTGCGATTGCAGTAACAAAATCAGAGGTTCTTTATTCGGTTTATTTTGGAAGTATGTTAATACAAAATACGGAAAACCATCCATATTTTATTGAGGGCCGATACTATAAAACTTTTACAATTGTATTTTCTAGAATTGTATTTTCTAGTTATGACTTTAAATGGGTTGAAATGAACCATTAGCAATTTCAAAGATGTGGCAACCATTGCCACATCTTTTAAAATGCCAATGATTCATTTTAGTCAGTTACATTAATAGGTAGAAAATGCAATTTTACAAAATACAATTGCAAAAGTTTTATAGTATTGGCTCCTGGTTAACTTCTTCCCTAATACATGAGACGGCATTTTGAAAAAAATACCTGAAAAACAGAAACTTTTCTTTTTTTGCCTCCAAAACATACCTCATGAACACTCATTGGAACGAGCTTGAAGAGCTCGTTCCAATGAGGGGTCGTGAATCATTTTATCAAGCATAAATCAAAAATATAATAAGATGAATGTCTATTTTTTTTATTAGAGCTTGTAAGATATGGGAGTTACGTTAGATGAAGAGTAAGTGGGGAAAGTAGCAATGATCAAGAGCAAAATCCATCAACTGTGATCGGAGAGTGGGAAAAGGTCAATGACAGGATACTGAGTCATGAAGTGATTGGGCTTCATCAGCGCGTTGAAAGAAAGAGGACAGACACGGTTGACAAATTTCGTCATTGGAAGAGATTTACGGGAAAGTTAGCTCACCGTAACTCACTAAAGCTGTCTGTAAATTTAGCACAAAGAGCATGGGAATTTCGTATGAAAATTGACATTTCGAAATGTTAGCGAATTTGTGTCATAGATGTAAATTTCACAAGCATCCGCAAAGTAGTACACAAATACAGAAGTTGACTTTTTACAATTTTTTCCTCAGTGAATTTAATTTGAATGTTTGACCATTATTCTCTGTAGAAACCCATTCAAAATAAGAAAATGGCGTTTCCACCATCTTTTGGTGTCCCGTAACTATTTTTCTGTTCATTATATCAACAGTGTGCATATCGTGAAAGATAATACAACTGTCCTTGCCATTAAAATAAAAGCAGGGGAGGTGAGATTTGCCCTCCCCCCCCCCCCCCCCCGAGAAGAATGAAAACATGCAAATTACTGTGGAAATGCATTCGCTAAAAAGAACTGAAGTGGACGCTTACTTATTGTTGGTAATACTGAAAATTAACAATCACCGCGTTGATTAATTTTATTCCAATTGCTCGTTGCAAAAGTGGGGCGTGGTGGCGTTGCGGTAACCGGTTCTCTTCAGATCACCGAAGTTAAGCAACGTCGAGCCCGGTTAGTCCTCGGACGGGTGACCGTCTAAGCGATCGATTCAGACTCCGCGTTGTGTCCTCGGGCAAGGCACTTCAGCCCGATTTTCCACATGGGGGCACGATGACGCCATGCACTGAAGCGTACTGTACGTCGATGGTGCGCATGAGTAGTATGTCATGTACCCGGACGGGCCTAGGTTGGATGACCCCGGTGGATGATCCCGGAAGTGACGTCATGTCACGTGACCTAGTGGCGCCAGGTTGTGTTGTCATGGTAACCCGATTGAGCGGCCATGTTGTGACGTGATCCCCATAGTGATACGTGTTGTTAGTGCCCATGCGCAGCGCGTGTTGTTAGGGTGATACGTGTTTCCGTCGTCCATTTTGTATACTGGAGGCCGCCATCTTGCTTTCTATGGTAGCACGTGATTGGTATGTTACCCAGTTTTTCTGCAATAAGACGGGGTATGTTCGGAGGGTATGTTCCTTTGTAGAAGAGTAAATCTAATTACCACAAACAACCCGACAAACCCTCCAAATCACCAAAATCCACCCGAAATCACCGAAATTGACTTTATTTCCCCATTTTATCGGTTTAGCGTAGTGCTATAGTACTAAGGGGTACAAGGGGTGCATTCGACTGAAGTGGAGTAATTTTCTGGTTCGGATTTTCCCAGAATCCCTTTTTTTGGATCCCATGACGTGTTATTTCCCTATTAAGAATAGCACGTAGTACTATAGGACAAATTTACCCAGAATCCTCTGCTTCTACTTGGAACTATATTTTTATAAATTCCTACGCTCTATTTTTAGTAACATCCTTAACTGACCCCCTAACTAATTGTTAGGGTCTATATTTAGCAATTTCTTTAAATGACCCCCCCCCCCCCCCAACTACATGATTTTAAATAATAAAATTAATGAGGATCAAGATGTGTTTACACAAACCAATCAGAGCGAAGTTAATCCACCAATCAGATTTCTGGATTCCCATTGTGTTTCTTTCCCATTACTTTCTATACTAATTTTCTAAATTTCCCAACTTTAACCTATAATCCTATAGGAAACAAACACAAACGCCCATCGAGAATGAAAATATCGATGAAAAAACGTTGTGACGTCGTGACGTTTTCAAAAACGTCCGTCACGTAGAAATAAATTCCGGAGAAGAATAACGTCGCGTCATTCTGTTTCGATCCTTCGAACTGAACACATCGCTAGAGAGTTTTCTATAGCAATTTTGCCTTTGCAAAAAATTTATGAAGATGGAGTCTGAAGCTGCTACTGCCGTTACCAGAACTGATGTCTACGCCTGTGAAGAGTGTAGAAAGACCTTTACGGACCGTCGGAACCGGAATCACCATGTGCGTACCAGCACGCCGCCGAAGAGAAGAAGTCTTTCGATTGTACCAACTGCAACAAGAGTTATGCTTCCAAGCAAAAGCTGGATCAACACCTGATGAAATGTTTGGAGACATATACATGTATGGAATGCGGCCAGGAGTTTAACCAACTACTCCATTTTAATCGACACAAGAGCGTTGCCCACCGACCAGTTCCTGTACCATCTAAAAGGAAGAGTGATAAACCGAAGAGAGGACCACCTAAACAACCACGGACCACGACGACCACCCATTATGATGTTGACCCAATTGAGTTTGAAAAGAATATGATGTCTGAAGAAGAGCCAGATGAGATGTTGACCGTGTACGAAGATAACTGGAGTTCTATTAGAACTCGCCACATGATGAACAGAAGAGTCCAGGACCAATATAACTACCGGATCAACGATGTGAACCTGAAGATGATGACTGATGAATTGATGACTACCATATTTCTGCCACAACAGCTAAGATTTAAAATTAATCTGAGTTTTGGTTTGATCTTGCGACACAATGAAACGAATGAACTGAAGTATTACCATCCATCACAAAACAACGCCCGGGTACTTGATATTCCACTGAAGACTTTGAAGAATTCCTTGATGATGTCATGGAAGAAGATATCCTGGAATGGGCCATATTAAAACGACCCAACACCAAATGGCTTGTGGAGAGAGTTACGAACGTCACATTTTATGTGAATAAGCTGAAAGACCACCCAATTGGAATGGCAGAAGATCTTCCTGACTACATTCTCCAGAACAAAGCAGTAAATGCTTTGGTGAAAGATAGAAATCGCCATTTTACCTACGAAGACAACATGTGCATGTTCCGCTGTTTAGCTTTATGGAGTGGTTCCACAGCACACAACCTCAACTATACAACAGATGCCATGTACAACAAGTATACAGAGAAACCAAAGAATGAATTCCGTGGAGTAACTTTAGCCGAATTACCTGACTTGGAGAAATGTTTTGAAGTAAATATCCAAGTATATGAACTTGTCAAGAATGATGATGACCAAATTGTTGCCAAATTAGTACAGAGATCTCACAGAAAGTATGAAGATACCATGTATGTGAACGTTTACAAGAATCATTTTAGCTACATCATCGATATAGACCAATACTGCAAATCCTTTGAATGCCGCAAATGCGGCAAATTATGACACACTGTGAAGAAATTAAATCGTCACGAGAAAACATGTACAGATGAAGTAAATTACCAGTATGTTGGCGGTGTATACCATCCATCCCAGTCCATATTTGATCTGTTAGAAGATGAAGGTATAGAAGTACCTGAAGGGAAGAAGTTTTATCCATACCGTGCAACGTTTGATTTTGAAAGTTACTTTGTCAAATCCAGTCTACCTGCTGACAGTGATAAACTGATATGGGAAGCAAAACACCGACCATTGAGTGTGAGTGTATGTAGTAATGTTCCAGAATACCAAGAACCGAAATGTTTTATTACAAATGGAAATTCTCAAGAACTTGTTGAAGAAATGATGACATACCTCACAGCTATTTCATCTCATTGCCACCAACTGATGCAGACCTATCAAGCTTGGACCTTGTTTAAACTCAGACAGAATATTGATGAAACGCTGGAAGCGGAAGCCAGAGCTACTGGAGAAGATACCTCAAAAATGCACCCTTTACAAAAATTGGAGAAGAAATTTCAAGACTACCTGCAAGAGATGCCCGTCATCGGATTCAACTCTGGAAAATATGATATGAATGTAGTCAAGCGTGAACTGATGACATACCTGAAGAGACAGAATCCACTCAAGTTTGCAGTGAAGAAATCGAATAACTACATGTGCGTCTCGACAGAATCTTTCAAGTTTGTTGATATTTGCAACTACCTCGCTCCAGGATTCAGCTATGACAAGTTTTTGAAAGCATTTGGCTGCTCCGTGACGAAGGGATTTTTACCATATGCATGGATCGACAGCTTGAACAAATTGGATCAAGACCACCTACCAAACCATGACGCCTTCTACAGTTCTCTCAAGAAAGAAAATATATCCAATGAAGAATACCAGTACTGCCAGCATGTATGGAACGATCTGGAGATGACAACTTTCCGTGATTTTCTGATCTGGTATAATAACCGAGATGTAAAACCATTCCTTGAAGCAGTTGACAAGCAGTTTACTTTCTACCAAGAACGCCACATCGACGTGTTTAAAGACGGTATCAGTGTTCTGGGCCTCACGTTGAAATACCTGTTCCAGACCATGAATGATGACACTTACTTCACATTATTTAACCAGAAGAATAAAGACTTGCATGACTTGGTGAAAGATAATATCGTTGGTTGACCTTCAATTATCTTCAACCGATACCACGAGAAAGATGTTACCCGAATCAGAGAAACAAAATATGGCAAAGAAGCAAAACCATGTGGAAGTATTATAGGCTTTGATGCGAATGCATTATATCTTTGGTGCCTAATGCAAGAGATGGCAACGGGTTGGAGTATTAGACGTCGTGAAGAAAACCAGTTTAAACCAGAACATCCAATGAAGTATGGTAAAATGGCTGAACAATGGTTAGAGTTTTTATCAATGAGACATGACATCCACATCAGACATCAGTTTAACAGAGCTGAAAAAATGATTGGTCGAAGACAGTTGCCTGTTGATGGTTGGTGCAAAGAGACACAGACTGTATACCAATTCCATGGCTGCTTCTGGCACGGACATACCTGCATGAAAGATAAGAATGGCCTTCCTATCATCCATAATGAAGTCAGAGATAAACCGATGAAAGAACTGCTACAAGACACCCGTACCAATGCAAAGTACATCACCGATTTGGGCTATAAACTTATTGAAATCTGGGAGTGTGAGTGGAGAGAGATGAAGAAGACCGATGCCACACTCAAAGCCTTCCTGAAAGAGAACTTTTCAGACAAAATAGATGGTGCGATGACAGAGGAAGAAATACTGAACAAGGTGAAGTTCGGTGAACTGTTTGGTTTAGTCGAATGTGATATACATGTACCAGATCACCTGAAAGAGTACTTTGAAGAGATGACACCTATCTTCAAGAATACAGATATTTCCATAGATGATATTGGTGAACACATGAAGTCCTTTGCCGAGAAGAATGGAATCATGAAGAAACCCCGTAGAAGTTTGATCGGAAGCTATGGAGCGGACAAAATGTTGTTTGCAACCCCTTTACTGCAGTGGTACCTCCAGCATGGTATTGAAGTTGATCACGTCTATCAAGTTATCCAATATAAACCAAGAAGATGTGTTGAAAAATTTGGAGATGAAGTATCTGAAGCAAGAAGACAAGGAGATGTTGACCCTGACAAGTCGATCGTTGCCGACACCATGAAGCTGTTGGGAAATTCTGGATATGGCAAAATCGTCACCAACAAAGGGAAGCATCGACGTGTGTGCTACTGCGACGACGAAGAAGTCGCCAAAGCTGTAAATGACATGTCCTTCAGAGCCTTGAATCCATTAGATGAAACATTATATGAAGTCGAACTCAACAAGAAGACCATCAAGTTGGATCTGCCACTTCACATCGGATTCTTTGTTTACCAGTATGCGAAACTCCGGATGCTTCAGTTCTATTATGATGTCATCGATACGTTTATCAACCGCCAAGATTTCGAATATGCTGAAATGGACACAGATTCTGCATATCTATGTACCTCATCACCATCCATAGATGAATTAGTGAAACCAGAGAAGAGAGTAGAATTTTACAAAGAGAATCACAAGTGGTTTCCTTCAGAGTGTTGTGATTTCCACAGAGATGATTATGTGAAAACCAAATTAGAAGGCAAAGAATGGCTGTCACCCTCATGCTGCCAAGAAAGAAAGCGTTTTGACAGGAGAACTCCAGGCTTGTTCAAGGTAGAATGGCAAGGAACTGGTATTGTTGGACTGTGTAGTAAAATATATTATTGTTTCGGTGCCACCAATAAATTCAGTTGCAAGGGAATCAGCAAACGCCACAATGATTTGACGAAAGACAGATATTTGCAAGTTTTGAAGACTCAACAGAGTGGATCTGGCATCAACCGAGGATTTGTGATGAATGACAACACTATGTATACCTACCAGCAGAGCAGAGATGGACTATCATATTTCTACCCAAAACGAAGAGTTTTAGAAGATGGAGTTAGCACCATACCACTAGAGATTTAAAGAAGAAACAATTGAGTGAGTGTCATATTTTTCTACAACCTGAACCAAGTCTAGCTTTTGCCTACAAAAAGTCCTATTTAGTTGACCGAAAAATTCCTAAAAACCGAAACGGTTTTTAGGTGGTCTACTCAATCATATTAGGCTTATCAAATTTTTAAAGTCCTTTATGGCATTCTCTAAAGTCCTTTATGGCAGTCCTCATAAAGTCCTACATGGCAGTCCTCATAAAGTCCTTAATGGCAGTTTTTCTCTAAAGTCCTTTATGGCAGTCCTCATAAAGTCCTACATGGCATTCTCTAAAGTCCTATATGGCAAGTTTTTCTCAAAGTAAAAGTCCTTTATGGCATTCTCTAAAGTCCTTTATGGCAAGTTTTTCTCAAAGTAAAGCGTCCTTTATGGCAGTCCTCATAAAGTCCTACATGGCAAGTTTTTCTCAAAGTAAAAAGTCCTTTATGGCATTCTCTAAAGTCCTTTATGGCAGTCCTCATAAAGTCCTATATGGCAATTTTTTCTCAAAGTAAAAAGTCCTTTATGGCATTTTCTAAAGTCCTTTAAGGCAGTCCTCATAAAGTCCTATATGGCAAGTTTTTCTCTCAAAGTAAAAAGTCCTACATGGCATTCTCTAAAGTCCTTTATGGCAGTCCCAATAAAGTCCTATATGGCAAGTTTTTTCTCTCTAAGTAAAAAGTCCTATATGGCAGTCTTCAAAAAAAAAATTCTAAATGGCAAGTCTTACAAGGCAATACATTTTTCTCGTGTAAAGATTTTTCAATTTTTTTTATTTATTCTAATACAGAGAGTTTTTCATCATTATCATCATCATCATCATGTTCCTGATATACTTTAGGCTAACCCTATTGGAAGTGGAGGATACTTCTTTACTTTTTAGTTTCATTCAAAACTTAGCTTCATTCAAAACTTTTTAATTCCATTTTTTTTTTTAAATGTTGATTCATGGTATCTTTTAGGTTACACCTATTGGAACCGGATGATACGTCTTTATTCAAAATTTAGTTTCATTCAAAACTTTTTAGTTCCATTTATTTTAAAAAATGTTGATTCATGGTATCTTTTAGGTTACACCTATTGGAACCAGATGATACTTCTTTACTTTTCAGTTTCATTCAAAACTTTTTAGTTTCATTCAAAACTTTTTAGTTCCATTTATTTTAAAAACCATGTTGATTCATGGTATCTTTTAGGTTGCACCTATTGGAACCAGATGATACTTCTTTACTTTTTAGTTTCATTTCATTTTTTTTTTAAAGTTGATTCCTGGTGTCTTTTAGGCTACCCCTATTGTATAACCAAAGGGATAAATCATCATCATCATCATCATTACTAAGAAATTCTCTGTTGTGAATATTTAAAAGAAATGAGAAATTTTTATGATAGAAAAACTAAATTGCTAAGTTGGACATGTTGTTTTCGTTTTCTTTTTTGATGAACAAAAAAAAAATTCCCTCAAAGCAGATACGAACTGTAGAGGGTGGGAATGCACTCGAGCTATTTGACTTATCTCCATTGGACAGAGGTTTGTAGCTTGACCTGTCCCAAGCCAGTATAAAATGCAGAGGACCATATCCTACAGTTTAAGGATCAAGATTGCAGTTTGATCGCCAAACTGACCAATCAGATCGAAGTTTATCAACCAATCAAATTTCTGTATTCTCATTGTGTTTCTTTCCCATTACTTTCTATACTAATTTTCTAAATTTCCCAACTTTAACCTATAATCCTATAGGAAACAAACACAAACCCCAACCAAGAATCAAAAACTCAATCACAATTTGTTGAACTGGTGTGATGTTTTCAATCACGTCCGTCAAAGATATATAAGATTAGGCAACGCATGGGCTTGGCATCATTCACGATCGAACCATTGACCAGAGAAGATGTTCTGAATTGGCACCAAGCAGACTTATGCTAACGTCACCCAGTATCAGGGTGAACTGAAGATTCATCTCAGAAGATACTTTGAGGGAAAAGACCAGAAACCTTATCCTACGAAGACTGGTATTGCTCTATCTTTAGAAGAATGGAATGCCTTGAAATCTCAAATAGAAGAAGTAGATGCAGCCATCAAAACCCACAAACAACTTTAACTGAAGACACTAAACCTACTAACCATGAAGACTTCAAAAAACCAAATCAAGAACCACCTTTGAAGAAGAAGAAGAAGATCACAGTGAGAATAACCCAACCACGACCATTGATCGTTGATGAAATTGATAGTGAACTCAGGCAAGTTCGCTTGCAGCATGAACTTTGCTTGGCATATGCTCATTATGTCGAAGAGAATATTGGAACTATCGCCAGAGAGAGGGGTTATGGTGTTCATGTGGACGAGAGTGGTAAAACACATAACGGTCTTCTAGTGACAGCTACCGAAAGAATCATTGCCTGTTTTAGTGAAGCACTTGAAAGAGTTAACAAGAATGATGTCCATCTACTGTGGCACCATAATACTTCTGGAATGAATCCACCACCAGTACAGAAAGAGTATGAAGATATGTTCGAGAAACCTCTCACAAATGAACAGAGACGTTGTATTATGGATTTAGTGGTTGAAATGGCGAAGAGTAAACCTGTTACAATTGGATTCTAATTGAAGATGTAAATAGATGTTGTAAATAGATGATTTTTTATAAAAAAAAGAAAAAAAAGAAGAAAAAAAGTATAAAATGAAGAAACAAGAAAAAAAGGTGGTAATGACGCTAAAGTTATTTGCTGTTTATCTTCTTGACAAATATCAAACAAACTTAAACTGTCCCCAGCCAGTAAGTCAGAGGGCCACCAATTTTAAATATTTTTTGGATGACGGGTCATATTGACCACCTCTCCAAAAGGTATAAAAGGGGGAGTAGTCCCCACGTTCAGTGGGGGCCACCTCCCTAAAAGGTATAAAAGGGAAGTAGTACCCACATAGAACAACAAAGATGGATCCCCGTTGGAAGCATCCATTCACTTGTTTATTGTGTGGTCCCACGGGTAGTAGTAAATCATCCTTTGTAAATCGGGTTATTCAAAACATTCAAAATATTATATCACCTGTCCCAAGTCACATCATTTGGTGTTATAATGAATGGCAACCATTATACAATACTTTACCCCAAGTAGAATTCGAAGAGGGTCTCCCTCAAGAATTAAAATCTGATAGTTTAGTCATATTGGATGATCTGATGCTCGATGCAGATGTTCGAGTGTCTAGATTATTTACTAAAGGTAGTCATCACCGTAACATTAGTGTGATCTACATTGTTCAAAATTTATTCGATAAAAATAAAGTCCATAGGACTGTAGCTCTCACTAGTCATTACATGATCTTGTTTAAAAATCCTAGGGATCGTTCTCAGATCTCACACTTGGCAGCACAGATGTATCCTGGTCATTCCAAGTTTCTGAGAGAAGTTTTTGAAGATGCCACTTCGACACCATAAGGTTACCTTTAAATAGATGTCAAACAAGATACTCCTAAACACATGAGATTAAGAAGTCAAATTTTTCCTGGGGAAACCCAATATGTGTACCTCCGAAAAGTACAAAAGGGGAGCAACAAGTCTGACTCGAGTCAGAAGCATGTCTGACCGTCTCAAGCGCAACGTCGCTCTTCTCAAGGTTCTTATTAAATCGAAACCCGCACTCGTCAAATCCATACTAAAACATGCAGACAAAGAATTGATAACTTGTTTGTGCGACTGTGCCTCGAATATACTGAAGGGAGCAGTACCTCTGACCAAAGCTCAGAGAACCAAACTCGTTCGTCAGAAACAACTAGTGAGGGCAGTGGCAAACAAAGGTACCTCTGACAAAAAGAGGAGACAAATCTTGCAGAAAGGTGGATTCTTGGGGGCATTGCTACCTCCTGTACTATTGGGTGCTGTTAAAGGTATATTTGGATGATGGAATATGCAACGAAGATGGCTTTGGTAGAACCAAGGTTATTGGAACGTCCACAAGAGACTCCAAGACAACCGAATGAACTGGCTGTTTCATCACTGGATAGAGAAATGAGAGATATTCTCGATGCCCCTTTTCTTTCGGCTGATGAAAAGATGACTCAATATAATCAAATTTTACAAAGATACTTGACATTTCAACAAACGGTAATGGCTCCTCGACCAATTAAAGTCGAATTCGAGAAAGATAATAAAGACGAAGCCATTCTCGATTCTGTACCTATGACAATGAAGAGAAAGGGAACGTTGTTGTTGAATCGTATTAGAAGTGACCCAAATATATCTTGGAATGAGAAGGGTGAATTAGTCTACAAAGTTCAAACAGTGGTAGGGTCGAATGTAACAGATCTTCTAAACGATTTACTTAGAAGACGAAAATCTTTCCAACCAAAGGGATGGGAAATGTTGGCCGAAGCTTTGAGAGATAGTAACATACCCCAAGAATTAATTGGTCATAAAGAACGTTGGGATTTTATGAAACAGGCACCGATAAAGTCGGAACCAAAACAACCAAAGAAAACAGAAACGCCAAAGTGGACCGAAAAAAAGGTATAAATAGAGTTGACACTTGAACAAGGCAGTCATGGAAGCATTGTACTATGATTCTGAAGTGTCTGGTAGTTTTGGTGGTGTAGACGCTCTTCGTGGAGCGTCCAAGAAAAAAACTAAACAAGTTGTAAAATGGTTAGAGACTCAAGACACATACACTCTTCACAAACCTGTTCGTCGTACATTTCGTAGAAGAAAAGTAATAGTTAGTGGTATAGATGCACAATGGCAAGCTGACTTGGTAGATGTTTCAAACATAAGTAAATTCAACAAAAACATAAAATTTTTGCTGACATGTATAGATGTATTTAGTAAATATGCTTGGGTGATGCCGTTACAAAACAAGCTTGGTGATTCCATCTTGAAAGCTTTTAGTAAAATTTTCAAACAAGGTCGTAAGCCTGAAAAATTACAAACTGATCAAGGCAAAGAATTTCTAAACAGAAAATTTCAGAATTTTCTCAAAGATCACAAAGTCGACTTTTTCACAACACAAAATGTGGAAACAAAATGTTCCATAGTAGAAAGATTCAATAGAACTTTGGAAACCAAAATGTGGAAATATTTTGCCAAGAACAATACACTAACTTTTCCACTTCAAAACTTGGTGAAATCATATAATCATTCTCATCATCTCGCAGTATAGGTATGGCCCCCATCGCCGTGAACTTTGAAAATCAAGAAGAGGTTTGACAAAGGTTGTATGGGCAACCCATAAAACACAAGACACCAAAGTACAAAGTAGGAGACAGAGTGAGAATCAATAAAATTAAGAAAACTTTTGAGAAAGGTTATTTGCCCAATTGGACCGAAGAGTTATTCACAGTAGTAGCCATCAAGAAAGGACATCCAGTCACATACATCTTACAAGATGATAATGGAGAAATATTGAAAGGGTCATTCTACACTGAAGAGCTTCAGCGAGTTTCACATAAAACTATTTACAAAATCGAAGACGTACTCAAGAAACGTGGTCGAGGTAAGAAAAGGGAATTGTTCGTAAAGTGGTTGGGATACCCAACTTCGTTCAATTCGTGGATCAAACAGAGAGTCAGCTCACCTATAAAAGGAAGTGAACCTCTGAAGTTTCTTCAAAATGGAAGAAGACTCGAACGGTTCCTGGCCTCTGTTTGGTAAAAGAATTCCAAGGAGCGAGATCACTTATTTTTCACAAATAATCATTTTGTATATCATCATCATTACCAGTGTCGTTAATCTCACTCTCGAAAACATAGACAGCAAGTTGTGGACTGCTCTCTTGAGTAGTAGCATAGGATATTTGTTACCAAATCCAACCATTAAGAAAAAGTAATGTTTTATTTGACTCTACCAAGTAATAGTTCTATGAACGTGTTTCCAGAAAACACGTTGACTACGTACACCACTCAGTTATCACAATCAGTGAATCTCACGAGAGAATGGGAAGTAGGTCTGGCAGAGATTCAGTATCCAAATACTTGGTTCAATATTCGTGGAGAAGAAGCTTTCGTTACAGTGTTCTGGACTTCGAAAAAGAATTACCGACTTACTCTCAAGGAAGGTCGTTATTCGGATCCCATTGATGTGATACGAGCTATCAATGGTGTTAAAGAATTACTCTTGCCTCGTCACGATAAGGTAGCTTTTAAACTGGATGAAGTGACTGGTAAAGTTCGTATCACGGTACGTGATGGAGTTGTGGTCACATTGAGCCCTACTCTTCAAAATAATTTGGGATTTAATGAGTGTGTTTTTAAATCAGGAACTTACAATTCTTCCCGAGTTGCCGATGTCAACCAAGGATTTTATTCACTCTATGTATACTGTGACTTGGTTCGTGACCAAGTCGTAGGAGATACAAGAATACCACTTCTTCGTATCGTACCCGTGCGTGGAAAATATGGGGATATCATCTCTAAAACATTTGAGAATGTGTATTATGTACCAGTAGAACGAAAAAATTTCAGTACCGTCCAGGTGTATATAAGGGGTGACACAGGAGCCATAGTACCATTCGAGTTCGGGAAAGTGACAGTGACGCTTCATTTCAGAAATCGTAGATCTCTTCATTTCACATAAACATGACTTACTGTTGTAAGTCCAAATTATATGAAGAATATTACACGAAACAAGCTGGAACGGTCTACTGGCTTTTTCTGGAGCTCAAATACAGAGAGGATATGGTTTGGGAAGTATATTGGGAGGACTGAAGAATATGGTGTTACCTTTATTGAAAACTACAGCCAGGACCGTGGGAAAACAGTTATTGAGAAAAGGAGCAGCCTTTGCCGAAGATGTCATTGAAGGGAAAAATGTAAAAAAGGCAACAATCAAAAGAGTCAAAGAGCCTGGTGCAGGAGCTTGGAATGAAATGGTTGGTGGTTCAAAACCACCCGGTAGGAAAAGTATAAAAAGGCCCACACCACGCAAAACTAGCAAATCGACAAAAAGAAGGAGAACTGTTCAGACCCAAGACCATCTCGGTGCATGATGTCTCTCATTAATGAAAAATCTTGTGAGTGTGTCAACAGCGAAATCGACTTGTTTTCCATACCACCAACACAGACTAGTGTGGAACATGGGCAATGGGTAGAACACAGGCCTTTGGCGACTATAGGAAACAGTAGTCCAATAGAATTCCACATTGCAGGATTAGGAGATGATTATTTGAATTTGGCACAGACATACTTGTATGTTAAAGCAACGGTTGTAGATTCAAATGGGGCATCAGTTGCACCCGATGCCAAAGTGGGCCCAGTCAATTTATGGATGCATTCCTTATTTAATCAAATCGATATCAGCTTGAATGAAAAACTGGTATCTCCTTCCAACAACACTTATCATTACAGAGCTTTCATAGAAACTTTGTTGAGTTATGGACCAGCTGCCAAGAAGTCACAACTAACTAATGCATTATGGTACAAGGATACGGCCGGACACATGGAAGATTTGACAGATGATAACAAGGGATTTCTTCTTCGAAGGAAATTTATAGAGAAAAATAAAATCGTGGACATGACTGGAAGATTACATTTGGACATGTTTTTCCAAACTCGTTACTTGCTGAATGGAGTTAATGTTCATGTTAAAATGAATAGAGCCAAAGATGCTTTCGCATTGATGGCCGATACCGCTACATACAAGATCAAAATTCTAGATGTATCCATGTTTGTACGCAAAGAGAGACTCCAATCATTCGTGAGAATGGCTCACGAGAAAGCACTAACAAAAGCAACTGCAAAATATCCTATCGACCGTGTGGAAACCAAGGTGTTTTCAGTGCCGAAAGGAAATCTGAGTATTACACAAGAAAACTTATTTTTAGGCCAACTACCTAAACGCATTGTAGTGGGATGTGTAGACAACGATGCTTTCAATGGAAACTTTTCAAAGAATCCATATAATTTCAAGAACTACAAAATCAATTACTTGGCATTGTACGTGGATGGGCAGAAGATTCCAGCCAAACCATTACAACCTAGATTCGAACAACAAGAAGTGGCGAGATGTTATGCAACTCTGTTCCAAGGAACTATACAAATATATGAGAATGAAGGAAACCACATCAGCCGAGAAGAGTACATAAATGGATACACCCTATTCGTATTCGACCTGACTCCAGATCTATCACATGGACAACACTTCGATCTGGTGAAGAGAGGAAACTTGAGACTAGAAGTCCATTTCGAAAACCCATTACAAAACCACAATCAACGTATTGGTGTATGCAGAATTCCAGAACATCATAGAAGTGGATAAGAATAGACAAGTAATCTTCGATTACTCAACATGAACACGTTGCAGTTAGAAAATGCACTTCGATCAGATAGTTGTTTGAAGAGAATATGTTTGGGTGTATTTTCAAGAAACAAAGAAGATTACCAGATCACAGACCAGTGGCTTTGATAGCCAATACGGATCCAGACCACAGAATAGGAGAACATTGGGTGGCTCTCTTTGTGAGTCACCACAACGCAGAATACTTTCATTCCTATGGATTACCACCACAACACAGACCATTCGAGAATTTCCTGAAGAAGAATTCCAGATATTGGAAGTATAATACAAAACGCCTTCAAGGACCATTACCAGTGTGTGGACAATACTGTCTGTTTTACTTGAAACATCGTTGTCGCGGTGTACCGATGGAAACCATATCCAACATGTTTACCACTGATCTAATGGATAATGATCTGTTGGTTAATGGCGTCATAGAGGAAACCAGCCACTAGATGTTGCTGTATTGAAGGAAAACTATACAAACTGGTGCACTTGGTGTTCAGCTCATTTGTGTTTCGACAGCCAAAGAAGAAGGATGTCTACTAATGTGACCGTCTTCAAACTTAACAACGATTTACAGATTCAACTGTTCAAGAACGACGTTGGGTTCCAGTTTACCACCAGAGATTGGGAACAAGTGACCAAAGCAGTGGATATTGCAAAGAAGAGAAGTCTTGAAATAGGAGAACCCAAACCAAAAAGAGAAAGAAAACCAAAGAAGAATGAAGATAAAAAGGATTGAAGAATGTTCACTATTCCATGTTTGATCAGGATGGCACTGAATGATTATCAATCAAGAAACCAAGAAACAAGAAATCCAAGAGATTTTGTAGAGAGAATGAGCGTTTCATTCGAAACGTATTTTCGTGATGTTCCGCCACCAGTACTGGAGCAGTTATTACGTGGAGAAGAAAAAATAAGAAAGACACCAGAACAAAGACCACCAAAACACATCACGTATGCATTGGAGGAAAATCGTCTCAAGACATTTCAATTCATGTTACAAAGTGAAAGTGTGAAAACCCCGAATGAACTGACAAAAGCTGGATTCTTTTATTTGGGGACAGGAGACAGAACTCAATGTTTTCATTGTGGTATTATTGTTCGTTTCTGGGAAACAGAAGATGATGTTATAAAAGAACACAGAAAATATTCTCCAGACTGTTATTACATTCATAATTTACCACCTGAATTCATGAACGTTGAAAAAGAAGAAGAAATAGCCATCAAAGAAGAAGAAGAAATGGACACATCATTTCAAGAAGAAGATTCACGGAGGACAAAATGTAGTGTGTGTTTATTAACTGAAGCCAATGTCGCTCCGCGACCATGTAACCATTTGTGCCTGTGCAAAGACTGCTGTAAACCACTCAGAAGATGTCCAATCTGCAGAAAGACTGTTTATGAATATCTGACAATCTACATACCATAAAAAAGATGTATTTTTGTTGTTGAATAAAAGAAATTTACATTTAGATTTAGTGTTGTTATTTTTTTTTAACTTTCCATCGAAGTACAAAGAAAAATCAAAATGAGGGATAGTAAATTAGACCTCGTACGACACATCTGTTGGGTAGATCCTCATATGAGTATGTGGTGGAACTTAGCTTCATGGCCTTCATGTACACATATGGGTCCTACTTGTAATTTAAATAATGGATTCTGGGTAAATTTGTCCTATAGCACCACGTGCTATTCTTAATAGGGAAATAACACGTCATGGGATCAAAAAAAAAGGGATTCTGGGAAAATCCGAACCAGAAAATTACTCCACTTCAGTCGAATGCACCCCTTGTACCCCTTAGTACTATAGCACTACGTGCTAAACCGATAAAATGGGGAAATAAAGTCAATTTCGGTGATTTCGGGTAGATTTTGGTGATTTGGAGGGTTTGTCGGGTTGTTTGTGGTAATTAGATTTACTCTTCTACAAAGGAACATACCCTCTGAACATACCCCGTCTTATTGCAGAAAAATTGGGTAACATACCAATCACGTGCTACCATAGAAAGCAAGATGGCGGCCTCCAGTATACAAAATGGACGACGGAAACACATATCACCCTAACAACACGCGCTGCGCATGCGCACTAACAACACGTATCACTATGGGGATGACGTCACAACATGGCCGCTCACGCGGGTTACCATGTCAACACAACATGGCGCCACTAGGTCACGTGACATGACGTCACTTCCGGGGTCATCCACCGGGGTCATCCAACCTAGGCCCGTCCGGGTACATGACATACTACTCGCATGTCTTCAACCAAGCTGACTCTGCCTGTGCTGCTGTGCGGAGTTACGATGTTGGGGAGCTGACGGCTGCTCGTCGTTGCTCGGTGGTTCTCTCCGTGCACTCCGGCTTCCTCCACTCGTAAAACTGGCACAGACACGATATGACCGTGGTTGTTAAAGTGTCGTTAAACCCTAATAAATAAATAATTAAATAAATAAATAAATAAATAAATAAATAATCGTTGCAAAAGTATTCAAATCTGTATTATCATCGGCGTACTCACACAGAGCATCTCTCGTGCCTTGGTTACTATTCATTGTTAATCATTTTACGTGAGGATTGGATAAACCCAGCTTCGACACCCTCATCTTAGAAGCAACCGTATGTTGTCATAGGGCCTTTCGAAGTTTCGAAATTCGATTCGAAATCGCCCCGATGTTTTCGATTCGATTCGATTTGGAAATTTTCAATTGGCTTCTCTTGAACACTTCTGTCTTTACAGGAGACTCCAAGATAGAAAAAGTTCCGCTTCCGAAACTCTTTTCACTCCGTTCCGGAATATTTCACCTTTTTGGATGGCTTGCCCCAACATACGAGTCGCCATTTAATACACACTCGAGTGAAGATTGGCAACATTTACGGTTGCAAGCAGGTGTAATATTTACAACTTGAAGTGGCGCGAAATTCGATTCAATCTTCTGTCCGATTCGATTCGAAAGTAAATTTGAGATTCGAAGGATTCTATGTGGATGACCCCAGTAAGATAAGTAGTGGAAGCTAACTATTGGATCGAGAGTGTGGTAGTCGCAGAGATGGTCACAATAGCTAGTTGTTGTGTCACAGGCACGACGCTGTAGTGATACCAGGAGGAGATTTGTGGCCCGATAGAATTAGCCGGTAGTAAGAGCAATGGAAAAGCAAATAATAATGATGACGCATAGAGCTGAGAAGTTTTGATTTTTCAAATTCGGTTTCGGTTTTTCTGTGTACTAAGAACATGTAGTAATACCACCTCAGGCTCCTTAACTAGGAAAAAAAATCCTCAACAGTTTGTACAACACCCCTCAACACAAAAAAGCCATGTCTGTATGTATCTCCATTGGGTTTAGATTAACTTCCCTTCGATCATTCTCAGGGGTTCTTTGGGATCAGTTACATAGTCCATTCAGTCCGAAAAAACATAAATTTGGGGAACAAAATGAAATAATTCATCTAAACTACGTTGTGTTCTCATTGTCACATTTTGTCCCTTATTGACTCGTCCGGTGGACGAGTCAATAAGAGAGACAATGTGAGTATGAGAACACGGCCTAGCCAATTCGCCCCTTTGCTGTATAGACTAAGTTGCGAGAGGCCATAGGAGGCACGAGTCCAATTCCCTCCCTGTGAAATAGTTTGATCAGTTTATGCACAAACACGGTAAAACCGTTCGGCCGATTTAGCTGGGCTTTGCGGTTGGGTTTTTTCCCGACTTGTCGTCAAAACCGGAACCGAACCGGACCCCCTCCCCCAACCGCCCAGCTCGAATGGAGTAGCATCCTATTGTAAAATCGGTAACTGTAATTGCTTGTACCAATGACCTAATGGTAAAAGACAGCGGACAGTGGAAGCCGGTCATATGACTGACACTGGTAGCCTTTATAGAAACCAACAGTAGCTTGACATAGTATCGACAAACTTAGTCGTGATAGGAGCACGTTGTACTAAAGGTATTGGTAGAATTGTGGTTAAATCCGGAAATGGGAATTCCCGGTTCCGGATTGGCGAGTCCCGAAATTTGGGAAATCAAAACCGAGACCCGGGAAGTTTGAAACGCAACCATTGATTCCCGGTTCTGGCCTATGAATTTCTAGGGTATCGAAACTGATATTCCGAAACGAGAACCTGAAAATTCCCACCCAGTGTCGAGACTGACTTTCAAAAACGAGAATCGGAAAATTTCCATTTCCGGGATTAAACCCTTCTTTTTACTTATTATTGTGATCATTTCCTAAAACACACCAAGTTAACTTATTAACAGTACCATGACTCCAGCGACCACCCAACGCAGTTTATATTTTTAATTATTTATTGTCGGCAATAAGCAATCAAATATGATATTTTCTTTGGGTGTTCGGGCGTAATGGTACTGTCAACGACAAAGATGAATATATAATTAGCGTTGGGTGTTCGAGGGCGCCATGGAAACCATCATTATTTAAATATCGTCGTACTTTATTTTTGATTGTGAATGTTTGAAGCTGATGTGGATGGGAGTTCCAAATTTGATTAAATCAATCCTGTACTTTAAATAAAGACTTTCGTTTTATTTCTTGGGCAATGGACCAAAAACATATGCGGAGCAAGAACCGCTTCCTGGAATTAGGGGTGAAACATTTCCAGGTTTCATTTTCTCACAAAAAAAACAGAGAAAGGTTTTTTACCCCTAGGTAAAAGAAGGTATAAGTGTTTGAAGACGTGCCAGTGATCATAGCTGTCACATGCTCTCATTGGTGCTATCTTCCAATAGTGATTCTTCAGACCAACACCATTTCAAATGCTCTTCCCATTTCCTTACTGGGTCAACAACTCGACCATATCGGACGTTGTTGCAACGATTCTTGTCTTCGATTAAAGAGACTGGTTGGCCATCACACTTATCTCATTTCAGACAAGGTGGATAATTCTGTATTGACATTCTGAGACTTCTTCTCCTTAATGCCCTAGCCTGCAATAATCCCGATTGCGTAGTGGTTGTACTTGTTTGGCTGCAAAGGAACGAAAGTAACATTGAAATGAGGATGGCAGCCCGTGTGTGTATCAGTCGTGCATGGACAAGAAAAGATGCGAAGAAGGGTCGCAGACCGCTTATGGACAGGGCGGACTTCTATCGATCAGGCCTCTGTTGAAACATGGTACGCATTTATATCGAGAACAATCTGATCGATTTTGTGTCGAGTTCCCTTCGGAATAGATATTAAAGAGATAACGAGCTAATTGCATTCAGTGTACACAGCATACAACACCCTCAGATATATGTATGGACGCCAACAAATTGGGTATTTGTCAAGGCTTGACACTACACTCAAAATAAGTTGCATTAAAAACCAACCCAAATTAACTGCGTTGAGTGAATATGAACTCAATTGGGTTCATATTCACTCAACCCAGTTGATTTGGGTTGATTTTTAACCCAACTGATTTTAGAGTGTAGTTGGCTCCCAAACAGACATTTGTTGGTGAAGTGCATAATGTTTTGCCGTATATTACAGTCACAATACTCATGTTTTATCATATGCATCTATTTTATTATAAATTTCAGGGACACAGTACTAACTACAGGTAGTTGTCTCCCTTCGCAATACTCGACAGATCACTGCCGAAAGTTGTTCAGTCGGCAAGATTGTTGCAGATAACGTATCGTGTGATAGTAGTTCTTGAATTTACTATGAGCATATTGTAAATTGCTCTGATTTGATTATCCGTGGCAGAATTAACAAAATAACGCTGGAATCAATGATAAATTGGAGCAAATGAAAGAAATAGATTGAAAATGATAGAGCGGGGACTCGAACCAAAGCCGAGAGAATTTCCTTCGGCACCAACGACTATATAACTATACTAAACCGCACATACCTTCCGCAGATCCACGGGAAGCTCTCTCAGTATAGGTTTAACACTCCGTTTGGGATACTATAAGCCTCACGTCGAGGGAGTTTCCTTCGGCACCAGCTGCCCAGCGAAACTATACTAAATCACGCACGATCACCCGCAGAACCACAAGGACCTGCCGGTGACCGAGTATTGTGGGTAGTTTAGTATAGTTTCGGTCGCTAATTAAGAGAGAAACTCTGCCGGTATGGTTTCGAAACCCCGCTGCACCATTTACAATATAATCAGCGTCCTTTCTTGATTCCACAGCGACTCGGGAAATTTGAGAAATCTGAGGCGTTATCTATGATTCTAAAGAAGTAGAGTATTTAGAAATAACTTCACGGTGACGCATTCTGTATTAATAGGAATAAATATAGTTCTAGTATGAATTCACCATTGATCATGAATTGTGTGTAAATAAACAAAACAAACAACAGCAGATATTTCTTTTTATTACACATCCATTAAACTTAAAACTCTTGTATTTAACAGAATGGCCGCTATGACATAAATGTTTCTGTATTCAGCTGTTGATGTATAAGCTGGAATCTTTTTCCCAGCACCGTTTATACAAGTTTCTTTCCCATCGAGTCATTCGTTACGCTTCGAAAAGTTTCCAAATTTCGTTATACAGTTATCGATCGCCTGTCGCATGGTGTCAAAAAGAAAACGTTCAAAGCATAATAATTCACAAAACATTAGTTAATCAAACATGAGATAATAATTAAAAACACCCAATCATTTCCAATCACAACATTAACCCAGTCCCTTGGCCGTCACATATGAGAATCCCGTTATATCTAAATTAGTGAACTTTATTTCGGTAAATCTTCGGACATCTTTACATGCTTCGAACTTCTTTTAAAAAGTTTCTCCCAGCTGTTTTGCAAATCTGCCCAGATTTGTACTCATATTTTTACTAATAGTAATAGCCACCAAATGGTTAGGCGTGTATGGACACCAACCGAAGAGAAACAGTGATACGAATTTCAACAAACACTCTCAATAGAAAAGATAACGAATGTAATTTAAACTGGTTCCCAAAAGGTTGTTTTGATATTTTATCGATTCATTTGATCAGTACAGCTTCAAACAAAACTAACGAACTCTTCACCTTTGGGTTTAAACACAGGAATTAAAATTTGTTTATTTAAATGAATTGAAATGTATGGGGTCTGTAATAAACACAGAATGCGATGTGTGTTTGCATCGATGGGTGTTTTACATAACATGTTGGAATCGCGTAGTCATATTTCGCTCGAGCCTACGCGATTCCAACGAGTTATGTAAAACACCCACCGATGCAAACACACATCGCGTTCTGTCTATGTATCGAATCATCATTCAACAAGGGTTTATTCTTCACTATTTACTCAGCAAGTATAATCAGTTTGTCTGTTTTTGTGGAACGTTTTCTTTATTGTACCTCAAATTGTTTAATTTGAAAAATTCGTCTGCAAGCAAGAAAAACATTTCACAGCTGATGATTTCATAGGCGGCTTGGTTGCAAACTTTGCCATGTTTACTTCCCCGTTTCCGGTTTTATTGTAGCTGGGAATACTGTAAAACTAAATTTAATAACTTGCAGCAGTGGTCTACCGAGTATTACGAAGGGAAGCAAATGCTTGGGGTTTGGGCATAGTATATATATATGCTGTTATTGTTTCTAACACCAAATTATTAATTGTTAAGCCGTCAACCCATCGTATGTTCTTGTCCGTTTACACCGCATCGTAGCTAATTACCAGCCGGCATTTGATTCCCCTTTATCCAACATGGAGCAGAAGACTACACTTGCAAAAAATATTGAACCACTGAAAATGTACATTTTGCCTAAAAAGTTAGTTCGTTCAAGTGAGAAACCATATGTTATGTCTCCGGTTCTCAAATTGAAAAAAATAAGAAATTCAGAAAAACGAGTTATGTGGATAGGTCAGGCCGGTTATTCGTGTACCATTCGTCCTCGAGAACCACTAATTTGGCATAGTCAGCGACATGCCATGCGATAATTATCATATTATATCGAACACACCGGGAACGAAACCTTACTTCACATCAGGATTCCAATCTTAAACCTTTACCCAACGAATCGCCCGCATTCGCCCGCGTAATATGCAAATTCCGCAGCTGAATAAATATTTTTTTTCGAAAAATTTCAACAAAACCATATCATGTGACCCCTCTTTGGAACGAGCTCGTCGAGCTCGTTCCAAAGAGGGGTCACATGATATGGTTTTGTTGAAATTTTTTTAACAAATTTAAAAAAATGGTATTTAAAATAATAAATTTTGAAATCGTCTGCGTTGGGTAAAGGGTTAAGTAAAGTGTCCAGGATTCTTGCCTTGACAAGTTGATTCATTCTTGAACTTAGAAATAAGGAAACAGAATTCTGAAAAACATCTCTTAAAATGGAACGTGGTCTTCCGTCAGTTGAATGTCCAAGAATATTTCAAGTCTATGTTTGAAAGTGTATAGTGCACGGGAATAGTGCACAACTATCCTTCGATAGCTAAAACTATCGGAAATAGTATAATACCTATCAGCCAGACAGAGGAACGAAAAGTCGCATGAGCTATAATATATCCATATAAGATTCCCAACGGGGTGTAGAAGAGTTTTCATTGTCGGTTCCACATTCGATGTGAATAAGCGAGAAAAATATTCACCGTTTTGTGTTGACAGCAGTCAAACGTCAAATACATTTTATAACGACTTTACAGTTGGAAACAGTTTGGTCGACAGAAAATGTAGGAACTGGCTTCTCAATTATCAAAGTGCCTGCCATGACATTTCGTTCATCTACGGCTCTTACAACGTTTGGAGACCCAGGCTTTTGAGTAGTCGCTAATAGTGGAGCTGTTCGACAAAATTACATTGTATTGTTGATATTTTATTTATAGAATAATGTAAGTGAATGAGAATCCTATTTTGTGTATATGATAATTCATCCCTGGCTTTTAGCGTCATGAAAATCGACTTTCGACAAAATTATTAGACTAGCGAGGAAAGGCCAATTAAGAAACAAGTAATTATTGTTGAGAAAACACTTATGACCTACAAAACCACCACTAGAGAATCAAGCCAGGTTTCCTTTTGTTACTTTTAATAAACGAAAACAACGGACAGCTCCCAGAGCTGTCCGTTGTTTTCGGTTATTTTAAAAATTTACAAAAGGAAGCTTGACTTTTTATGACAAGTTAATTAAGAGCAACTAGTTCACAGATAATCCGTCATTAAGAATATCTATCAGCATAACACATACCAACACTACACAAGTAACCACTTTGGCTCTTTGTGGGCCATGTGTGTCTGAAGTAATTTACAAGTTTTTATACTTCTCAGGAAAAAACAATTAGCAAATCTCACCTCCTAGACTTTTATATGAATAGAAAGGACTGTGTTTGTATTATATGTCACGATGAGCATCCAGTTGATGTAAGGAACAGAAAAAAGTTATGGAACATCAAAAGATAGTGACAAAGTTGTTTTCTTAATTTTAAATGGGTTTCAACAGAGAATAATAACTGACTGGTAAAAGGTCAACTTCTATATTTTTATACCACTCTGCAGGAAAATTCTTGAAGTTTGTGAAATGATGCCCACATCGATGCTACACTTTCGCTAACATTGCGAAATTTCAATTTACATACGAAATTCCCATTCCCTTGGTGTTAATTTTATTGACAGTTTTGGGAAATTATGAGAGCTAACTTTCATGTACATCTCTCTAAATGACGAAAATTGTAAGCCATGTCGCACAATTTCTCTGTCAAAGACCTGGAAGTGACGAAGGGAAGATTTCTGATGTTCCCGTTAAGCTGGGAGTCAATGTCCTCCAAAGTGGCCGGCATGTGTACGAACTAGTGACTACTAAACTTGGTCTTATAATGGCATTGCGATATGGATTTTGCCAGATACACTAAATGTAACAATAAACAGCATCAAATAATAATAATAACTTGAACTGATTATGTTAGCCTGCTATCGTGCGAACATAGAAGTCCCCAGATTTCTGTTTGACCCAGGATGCAATGGCACACCTTTTGTTCACAGCCCTCATCAGACACACTGTTCTGTAAAAAAACGCACGAGAATCAGCCAGTGAGAATCACGTTTTTCGAGTTTGGTGCAGTGCCCGGATTTTCCCAAAGGCAGATTACCGGAAAACTTCAAGGCATCCTAAATCACAAATGGTGACAGATACGACTTTATTTTATTTTCATTCGTTTTTCTTCCCCCAAAACAAATAGTATTCCCACTCCCACTCGTCGAGAATGGTATTCCACTCCCAGCATCGCATTCCATTCTCAGCGATGACTATTTTTTATTGTTTACCAATCAGTTGAGTTGAATCACTTATAAAGGGTTGTTTTGAGAAAACAAATAAATAGAAAATAAAATAAACCCAAAAGTACATAGATCGGATTCGAGTGAGATTTTATCCTTTCGTGGGCCGCGTGGGTTGTTTCATTCAGCTAAACCCTCGTGAAATAAATCTCCGCGCGCCCCACTCGAGGATAAAAACCGTACCGTAATTCGAGCAGTGAACTATTGTCTACGTATGTCAAAAACGTGTGGTGATGGCATGTGAACATCTATTCGTTTGCAACATTTGGGACAAACGGACCTTCAGGAGTAAGAGGTAGAATCGAATTTTATTAGAAACGAACCCCTCTGAACTATTTTCTAACACCTCTGAAAATATCAAACCTGACGACTGTGAGGTTTAGATGTTATCGTGTGAACAAAATTCCCCTTTTATAGCAATATGGCCTAAAATAAATCCCTGGGGAGGGGTGGGGGGGGTCTCCAAAACGGGCTACGAAATTTTAAAACAAATAATTTTTTTTTTAAATTCTGCAATTTGTCACTTATTCATATATTTCAATTTTTGAAGCAATCCTACCAATTTTTAACCCGTTTTAAAAATCCGGGGTTTGGCATGCTAGTTATGGGCTTATAGGAATTGTCGGAGATGCATCGTTTTTTCTGCGCTACGTGGGCCATATGGTTGTATATTCATGTACAAAATGTCAAGTTTCTACAACAATGACTTCTTTCAAATTGTAAAGAAACTTGTTTTCGGTAACAACGGGCTGAGGATTGAAGGGGTAGAGAATTTTTAAGTTTGAAAATTCGTAAAATGGGGAAAACATTTCTGAAAAATACAAACAAAAAGCAAGAAAAAAGAGGATAAGAAATTAAAATCTGGGGACTTACAATAGAGCCACCGTGAACTGGTCGTAATCCATGCCTGGGCAGTGGTGTCCACGCATGCTTTTACCAGATAATAAAAATTATCATCAGCAAAATTTTAATTAATGAAGCACCGGGTTGTACCCGGTGCTTCTTTAATTAAATTTTGGATGATCATTCCTGTAATTGGTGTTTGGAATCTGCTATCATTGTGTTCTTGGAAATACTGCTCACCCTTGGAAAGTGACCAGTCCTCGACGGTCGTTCTGTTATAAAACCCCCAATGTCATGTGATTGCTTGAAACAATTCATAAACGGACTTGAATTTACACAGCAGAGCATTCGGCTATGCATTGACAACCAATAGATGGACAGTGGAGCACGAAAACCAAATAAGTAGTGTTACTTCTAATTGTATTTTAGTGTACGGTATATTGCTAAAATATTACTTTTGTGCCCATCACACCCAATCTATTCTTTAATTCTTTATTCAAATCAAATGTTCCAGCTGATTCCACCGAAGAATAAATACATCTTTGTGCCAAGAACAATGTGTGGGTAGACAGGCACACAACTCAACAAACATTACACTGGTAAGAACAATCAGTGATGTTTTGATCCTGCATCAGGGGAGGGCAGTGGGATTAAATTATTCATGACACAATCAAAACATAGCAAACTAGTCCAGCTCGCGATAGATGGACACTAGGGATCCAGGCAAAATACGTATAGACGCTACCACTTTACCTGACACGAAAATTGGACGACATTTGGAAAAAAACATCTTGAATACATAAAATTTTCGTTCCAATTAGGAGTCATAAAGAAGAACAAATTCGCTTTAAATTACGAAAAATGAAACACGGCTGGTTTTCTTTTAACCCCTTGGACACTGGTGGTATCTCCCATGTCAGTACAAGGACAGTAATTGGAATAGTCCATATTCATTACACGGGGTAGACCAATTAATATTTTCAGCCTTGGGACTGCAGGTTAAAAATATTGGTTGGTCTACCCTACACACTCACTTAGCACCCACCCTCCTTAAATGAAATTATGACCTACCATGTTCCTGGGCCTAAAACGCGGCCTCTCGTGTTCAAATGTTAATGAGAAAGTACCCATTTTGGTAACACCAGCTGTTAGGCACAGAAATGAAACTTGAATACATTTTTGATCGATTGTGTACAGAATCGATCAAAAAAAATTGTCAAATATTTCCGATTTCTCAACTTGCCCGATGTTGAAAACACATTTCCTGACATCACATCGACGCACTTCAAAGAGCACCGCGGCACAGTATGTGTGCGATGTGGGTTGGCATGGTAGACCGCTTGAAGCGGTGATGTTGTGACACCGTTACCCAAGCCCACAAACTTCCAGTCACATTCTCAAACAAATCTGACGTTGTTATGGCCAGGAACTAGTCTATCTCCTAACCCTTTACCCAGCGAATCGGCCGCCCGCGTAATTTGCAAATTCAGCAGTTTGAAAAAAAGTTATTTTTCAAAACATTTCAACAAAACCATATCATGTGACCCCTCGTTGGAACGAACTCGTTCCAACGAGAGGTCACATTATATGGTTTTGTTGAAATTTGTCGATAAATTTCAAAAAAAGATACTTAAAATAATAAATTTTGATATCGTCTGCGTTGGGTAAAGGGTTAAATAGTTTATCGCCAACAGGTTGAATCAGTCGAATCGAATATTCAAATTGATCGGAAACGCGAAACTCAATGGTTCGCGTTTCCGACCAACTGAAATATTCCATCCAATTCAATCTGAAAACACCATAAACATTTCTTGATTTGATTTGATGCAGTCTTTGATTAGACATGTTTGTCTCTGTACGTCTATTAAATTGTAGCAGTGGAGGTATAAAGGTCATTTACCAACCAGCCCAGTTGGTCCGGATCTCTTAGTCTCCTAATAAATCGGTCTCTTTCTATGTTAGAGGTCGAGGGTTCGAGCCTCGGCTCCCGTATTTCTCTCTTGATCTGCCGAGACCAGCCCTCAGCAGTTGGTGGCATTGATGACGCTGTAGTGAAGCATGGTGGATGTTTCGACTGCTCTGATGTGGAATCTGGGGTGAATTTCACCGTGGGTAAATCTCAAAGAACGTTAGAGTGGTGTAGCGGTCGGGGTATAAGGGCCATTTACCAACCAGCATGGTTAATCCGGATCCCTTAGTCTCATTGTAAATTTATCGCTTTCTGTGCTAGAGGTCGACGGTTGGAACCCCGGGTCCCGCACTTCCCTCTCAGTCTGTTACAAAATATTATGAATGAAGATCCAACAAAGCTGTAATTTTTTTTATTACGCTGCACACAATTCTATTAACCGTGTTAATACCTTGCTGTTTTTAAGGTGAATTAAGTACTTAATTATCGCATTATATCCAACTGGAGCACGAAACAATATCTGATATTTTGTCAACAAATGAGCATCACATTACATCAACGGTAGTCCACGTACAAAATCTACGACATTTGGATAAACAAATAACCCATAACAGCTTTGAATTCCTGACAGATTTGACTGGTAGGCTGATAGCTAGAGTGATGTTATCGTGCAGTGTGTGTTGCCCAGCTGCATAATTGGGGGATTATTGGGAATAGTGGTGTACACTATGGGATGATCATAGCAGCAGAGACCAATGACTACTAAAATTTGGGTCATGAGGAAATTCCTCTATGTGGTCTAATCGTCCGCCACGTGTGACCCTTTTGACCTCATATGCGGCGGTATCAAGAGCAAATGAATCCCATAGACCCCCGGGCGTGTCGTAAATTATTACCGATGCTTGTCACAAAAAACTGACTCGACCATGCGCAGTAGACATAGTGGGTAACAACATTCTGTTAGGCCTAAAAAGTTAAAAATCTGTTTCTCAGGCCTTCCGCTGTGGCCTTTTGGCTGCCGCGTGCTCTCCTTTTATAACCAATGCAAACTTAAAAAAATAATAATTAATTGTTTTATGTCTGATATTTTACCTAAGTTAATAAAATTGATAAATTTGTTCCTTTAGTGCAAGAAGGCTTTGCAATGGTTTTGCATTGCAAAGCCTTCTTGAACTGAAGGGACGAAATACCACACCACCCATACTATTCTGTAGATTATGAGGCCTAAGACATAAAACAAACCAAGAACATGAACTTCTGATGGCAAGAAATAATTACAAAAATATAAAATATTTAAAATAACAAACCGCCAGGCCTCATGCAATTTTACCAAAAAATGGCCTGACAAACAGAAAATTTACTTTGTGGGGCCTCTATATAAGCAATTTGTCCTAATGTTTTTGTTCTCTTAGAGTCCGTATTTTATATACACTTTATATATTTACATACAGTTAATCCCCTAGTCAACCCACTGTGTTACTCAGTACCACACAGTGGCCCCATTAATTTATCTTAAAATCATTTAAAATAACTGAACACATTTGTCTTCTTTCGCGCACAGCACAATGATCATAAGAGCAGAAAAATAATTTTGATCGGATCGTGACAGGGTCGCGATCATGTCGAAATTACTGTTCCGCTTTTCTCCCCACAACACTGTAAAATCACACACGTCAGAAAATAAATTCGATGACATCAAATCTGAGGTGTTATGTCCCTTTATTTTTTTTTCATTTCGTCTTGATTTTAAGAAAATCCCGACACAGTGACGGTTTTGAATGTATCGTCACCCGATCGTGGTCTGATCGCGAAAAATACCACTTTTGCGATAAGCGCCCTGCGAATCACATATTTTTGATTCGAATCGAATCTCAAATCGAATCCAGTCTATTATTCAAACTCGAATGGAACCTCGAATCAAATACAGGCGTCTTGAAGTCCCGAATCATAAAATATTCCAACTCCATCATCGAAGGCATGCCTTGATGATGTAGTTGGAATATTCCCAGTAAGGATTTCTGTTCAAAAGCAGAAACGGGTTCGATAATTCAGTACTGGATACTGCACGGGCCTAGCCGTTAACAACCGTGCATGGGCTCATTGTCGATATTGCTTGGGAACTTTAACCCCCTGCACACTGATGTCGAAATATCTAAAGTTCAGGATGTGAATATTTCCCATAATGCAACTAGAAATTTAACCAATTCAATCTTGTTTGACAGAGCTCAATGAGCTCTGTCAAACAAGATTGAATTGGTTAAATTCTCAGTTGCATTATAGGAAAAATGGCTTTTTCAAATCTGTATATTTTGACATCAGTGTGCAGGGGTTAAATATACTTTCCTCAGTGATAGTGTCTAGTGAAACGGAGATTAGCATGGGTGGTGGCGTGGGTACAGACGCTTTTTATGTTAATATTGAATTACACTCAGTCATTGTTTTCAACATTATTTATGTACGATTTTTGTCCCAGTTATACGTTTTGTGAGACGACTAGGAAGACTGACACCAGTGAAATGCCAGTGAAAAGATTCGAAGGAAAACGGATCAATTCTCGAAGCTTCGTGGGGTCCTTTGTGCGATCAAAGCATTGTACATCGAAACAACCGCTGTGTGATATTTCAAACCAGATGATGGATTGAAGTTTGTGAAAAAAAAACATACGAATAACAAGCCGCGTTTCGGGAGATTATCAGGCTGACTGATACCGGCGGAACATTACCTTGAAAATGGACTTATGTTCCAATAAAACTAAAATTCACGCTCTCTGATTGGACGAGGGTTCGCTACGGGTTTCTTTGTTTACGGCTCCAGTACCATATGTTAGCCCCCTGACGTCACCATGCGAAATATTTGAAATGACGTTGCCCTTTTCGCAATTATTCCGTTAACGGAGTGACTTGCAAACCGCTTCATTTATGTAGATTTTTCACACGTGCGACAGACGGTCTTTCGAATGAAGAGTTGTTTAAATTACAGCTTATTTTACGATTTGGTGTAAGATGGAGTGACCACGACCTTTATTATTTCTTGATCATTTGTCCAGTGACGTCATGGAGATTTATTTACTAAACTCGTTATCGTTAAAAGTGGCCTTGTTCATTTCAAGATGGGGGCTTTTGTGCTATGAGTATGGTCTTTTTGGAACATGAATGTATTTGTGATGATTTGACGGTAACATGGTCTGAGGTTTGTGGCTCGAAGCTTATGTTCAACCGAAACGCGAATTGCGGCTCGGAGCTTATGTTCAACCAAGACGCTTCGCGTATCGGTTGAAAATAAGCTTCGAGCCACAAACCTCGAACCATGTTACCGTCAATTCATCACAATATAAACTTATAATGTTTGTGCTACCTCGTAGTATTGGAATTTTTCCAATGCAAAGAGGGAGCACTGGAAGGAGAATTGGTGCTTTACTGAGCATTATTCAGCACAATTCGACTGCAAATAGTTTCAAGACAGTAACAAAGATCTGCTGATCGTTCCTTGAAGGCGACGTTCAAGACGACGTCGTGCGCCGAAGCGTGACGTCATTTAGGAAGTTACTGAGGAATATTATTAGTTACACAGTTTGTTGGTGGCCTAATATGGTATATATGGTGTCAGTTAATTTCACATTGAAGCTCGAGTCCAATATGGAATTAACTGACACCATATATACCACATTAGGCCACCAACAAACTGTGTAACGAATATATCTTACCGACTGCTGCATCGATGCACAGGACTAAGCGATCAAAATTAAATGAGAGAATTCTCACAATGTGTTCACGTGTCTTTGCCTTGTTACAATTTATGGGAGAGTGCCTACAGGCACTCTCCCATAAATTGTAACAAGGCAAATTCATACATACCAAACAGTTTCATTTCGAAGGTAACATGACACACATCCACATAATATGAAGCATTTTAAGTTGCCTAACCTGCACTTCAGACCACATATGGGCTTTCAACACTCAATCTTTCAACTTGAAGCGTTTATCGGCTGCCGCCATTTTGAATAATCAATGAACAAAGGGGAGATTACCCATAGCTGTCAGCGTATATTGATGTTGACAGGCAGTATATGGTTTTATATGCAGTCTGCATGTGATGTCTTTGAACCAATGAAATTCCCAGATACTTGGAGGAGGTAAGATATTTCTCGATATCCACTGAGTCGACGGATATCGAGAAATATCTTTTAGATAATTTGCGATAATTCACAGGCTAGCATATAATAAAATCTTATTTTACCTACTCTTTCTGACTTATCTACTATATCTGAATCTTTTCAATTTTGTGTATAGTTGTCATGAATCCTTTCAAGAAAAATGTCCGGGAACGTTTCGATGTTTGCTACAGAGGGGTGTCACACACATGACTAAACCCGTATTTACATAGACAGTCACGAATGAGGTTAAGCCACTGGCTGTCACACCCACTGTTTGAGAGCATGGTAACATTTATAGAGAAGTCTACATTCGGGGACAGATTCTAGTCGAAGCCAGTATTTTACCATACGTTTTATAATTTCAAACTTCAAAGGAAATCTTCCAATTTCCGCTTAAGAACACGTTTGATGCGTTGCGATGGGCAGTAAGAGCTCGCTTACAAAATCGAACATGGAAGTTCTCAATTCCATCAATCTTTCTCAGAAACCAAGTGTATCCACAAACTTCACAACCACGGGTTTAATGCATGCGTCAAACAACTTCGTGATCACTGAAAAGGGTATGTCATGGCCACCAAGTGAAATATACACTTTGAACAGCGCCTTGGAGGCTCTGCCTTTTAGATCTGAGATTGCGTAACTGTAGTTAAACCCAGATATTTATAGTCCAGCGAAGAGGGCATAGCGGTATCCCCCAGTTTGAATGTGTGATCTATCGTCTTTCCCATTTTATTAAATATCACAGTTCGCCCCCCCCCCCCCACCCCCCCCCCCCCCCTTAGTTCCAATGTGTTCTATGTGCCTACTGGCACATAGAACATACAGTACGTGGAGAGTGGATTGTAACTAAATCACCAGCAGAGTGGAGTTATCACCCAAAGTGTCACTTCCAAATTATGTACATATGGACCTAAAACACAAGCAATGTTTCAGCCAATGGACCTCCGGGTTTAACCCGGCGGTCCATTGGCTGGAACTTTGCTTGTGATGTTTATGCTTTCCAATAAATTTGCAATTATTGCTCGGGTGGAATCTCCACTCTGCGGGTGATTTAATGATAATACACTCTCCACGTACTGTACAGGAACTTAGGGGACGAGTTTTAGTTTCTCTATATTAATTTTAAGCTGCCAATTACAACAGAGAGTGTATAGTTTATCGATCAGGTTTGCAGACCTGGTGCAGTTCTAGAGATTACTATTAAGTCATCTGCGTGCATCAGACAAGGGATGGGTGTATCCATGGCTCCATGTAAATCGCTATCTGCGTATTTTAATTCATCTACTAGGCTTTCTATAAGTAAACTAAAAATAATGGACTTGAGCAATTACCTTGCATTACCCTCTGCGTCGTGGGAAAAGTTCTAAATAGATTATTTGATATCTTTACACACGATTCAGTTTCCCTCAAAAGACTCTTAATGGTACGATACATTTTTCCTCAGAACCCAAGAGATGCCAAACGATACAGAAGTCCCCCGCGCCAAACCTTGTCAAATGCTTTATTAAAGTCGACAAAATATCTTTACAAGCGATTGTTTTTCGCGGTACTCTGCTTTATGAGATAGTTCAACGGTTGAGAATGAAGATATTATCGGCCGGCTTGTGCTCTCTTTTGAAACCACATTGATATTGGGACGGGACGCCAAACTCATCTGTGTAGTTGGACAATCTCTCTGGTATGGCACTGAGGAAAATTTACCCATCGTGCTGGTGATCGTTATACCCATAAACTGATCTGCGGCTGGTGGGTTGCTACATTTCGGAATCGATACTATATACCCTGAGGTCCATTCCTTCGGAAGTACGCCCGATTCCAAGATGTTCTTAAACAGTTTTACTAAAACGGGTAGTAATGTGCGGTATATATGAGTCTGGAGAAACATGTTTGCAGGATTTGTTTCGCGGAGTTCCTTTCTAGTATCAGGTCATATAATCCCTTCATCGAATAGAACATTCCTTCCAAACACACTTCCGTTCTTTTGGAAGCTTTTCAGGCTCTAAGTAACCAAATTGGCAGTCTGGAAAGTCAGAAACCGGGGATCCTGAAGGAATCGGAACCAGATAAATAGTTGTCGGGGTCATTTTCGGTAATTAGATTTACTCTAATCGATTCGAACACACCTCCAGCCCCACCCCATCCTGTTGTATGGTTTTCAGTTATACAGCAACCAAGATGGTGTTCTATAGTAAACAAAATGTACGACGGAAACGGGGGAGTTATGTTGATAACACATAATGTGCATGCTCACTAATACAACGTATTGTCATAGTAATGACGTCACAACACAGACTAGGACAATTACAACATCATATGACGTAACTGGGACACGTCACTATGACGGCATTTCCTGGGTCTTTCCCTATGTCCTGTAGATATAGACCGATTGAATACATGATTTACTGCTCTGTTGAATTTTCTGAATTTTTGTGGCTGTTTTTACTCGACGATTAACTATTAACATGGTATAATTGAGTTTTGACGTAAATGTAAACTCGGTGTTAGATGAGTACAGTATCATGACACTAAATAGGTAAGTTCAAAATTGAAATCAGTATTGGGTTGTAGGATTAAAATATTACTAGCCTCCTACAGATACAGATAGTGTTGTATTCAGTGTGACCAGCGACGATCCCATTCACATGCAGGGTATAAAAGGCCAACACTCTGAAATCAGCTGGGTTAGAAATTAACTCAAATCAACTGGGTGACGTGAATAGGTTTATCCACGGTGGTTCTACACCTAAATGTTATATGCATATTTGCAGGCAAAGCGCCGATTTGTATTTGTAACAGAATGTGTGCAATACGCCGGTTTGTATTTTGTAACATATGTACTTTCAACAGAGAGCTGGTTTCTTTTTTATCCAAACCTTTCCGAGGAAATCGCGATATCTTCTGAACAGCGCGTTTAGTTGATAAAAAGGATATCAAATTCGCTACTTTTCAATACGAAATTTCTTTCGCATAGAACTGCGACGAATTTGAGATCTATGTTGACCACTCTACCCATGTCGTAGAATACCATGCACATCAATTTGAGATATGTGCAGACCACTCCACCCTGTCGCAGTATCCCATGCATATCTTTATTCGTTGTTGAATATTCTAATGATGTTTTTTTGTTTGTGTATTTGCTTGTTTGTTTGATTGTTTGTTTATTGTGGGGTACGACACTTTCAGCACCCTGGATACATCGGTCGGACAGTTGTACCTTCAACGTACGTTTTTTTCCTTCATTTAAACCTACTTGGCAGACGTAGGTACGAATAGACCACAAGATGATCTCCATGAATTAGACTTACTTGTAGGCAATGCGTCGAATGATATGTGCACTACGGCATAAACGGTACGCTAGGAAGGAATAATCGTTCAAAAGGCTGGGAATGGCAGATCAGAGCATAATTTGTTTGTTCTCGATAATATTGAGATATTGTTATATTTATGTAATTTTTCTTCAGTTTAAAACATATCCAATAAAATTAAATATCCACATTGATGTAGCTCAAACTAAACACACGTTGCACACCGAACATTTTAACCTCTTCACTCCGATACGCATACATCTCTACGCAAGAGAACATTCGGTTGTCGGTTAGCAAAACATCATAAAAGATAACTAGAAATTAAGTGGGGTTAATACTAATTTAATTCAAAAGCCCAATGGGGTGTTGCATTAAATTATTGCTCACCTTCCCTCCAAATACTCTCAGTTGCTACAGCGAGTAATATTTATGGCAATCACATTCAGGAACTCTCTGTTGAATGGATTAGTTTTATACCAACACTGCTAACTGCTCAATACTGAATCTTAGTCATTTCTTCCCAGATTAATATCGTCTTGAAAATTGACTTTCGATAGAGTTATCCGCCTTGAAATTACTAGAGGAGTGAGGAAGTTCCAATTAAGAAAGAAGTAATTGTTGAGAAACACCTGTGACATCAGAAGAAAATAAAGCCAAGTTTCCTTTTGTTAATTCCTGTTATTAAACGAAAACAACAGACAGCTGTTGGAGTTGTCTGTTGTTTTCGTTTATTGGAAGTAACAAAAGGAAACTTGGCTTTGAATGGCGAGCTAATTAGAAGCAAAGATAATGATTAAGTATATCTATCAGTATCACAGCTACTAACACCAAGCGTCCACTGTGGCGCTTTATTTAGTGAAATGTGTTTTTACAGTAATTTGAATTAATGAAAAGGACATTGTCTGTATTATAGTTGAAACCAGAAGTCTTGTCATGAAATGCGCACAAATAGTACGTCGATCTGTGCGTTAATCTACGCGTTATGACCATAGTAAGGCTATCAAATTCTGTACATATGGCCTGTGCACAAGCAATGTTTCAGCCAATGGACCTCCGGGTAACCCGGAGGTCCATTGGCAGAAACATTTCCTGTGTTTGCTATGAGTAACCATGAGAACCTGTCGTGCTTTGGATGCCCTTCGATATGGCAATTGCGCGCAATTCCTACATGCAATTAAGCCTAGATAAGCGCACAGTTATTTATTTATTTATTGGTGTTTTAAGGTCACTTATGCACGATGCTAATCATGGCCGTGACAGTTTTACGGGTGGAGGGAGCCGGAGTACCCGGAGAGAACCACCGAACAACGACCAACAGCTGCCAGCTCCCCAACATCGTAACTCCACACTGCAGCACAGGCAGGGTTAGATTGGTTGAAGACATGCGCACCATCGACGTGCAGTACTCCTTAGTTCACGGCGTCATCGTGCCCCCATGTGGACAATCGGGGTTAAGTGCCTTGCCCAAGAACACAACGCGGGAGTCCGAATAGATCGCTCAGGCGGTCACCCATCCGAGGATTAACCGGGCTCGACGTTGCTTAACTTCGGTGATCTGACGAGAACCGGTTACTGCAACGCCACCGCGCCCCAAGCGCACAGTTCATGACAGGACTTCTAGTTTTAACTGTATATACCACGATGAGCACACTGCTGATATAATGAACAGAAAAAAGTTACAGAACATCAAAAGATGGTTAAAACGCCGTTTACTTATTTTTAATTGCGCCTCAACAGAGAATTATAGCCAAACTTTCAAACGAATTGGGGAAAAATTGTAAAAAGCCAGCTTCTGTATTTCAAACTACTCGATAGGAAAATGATTGAAGTTTGTGAAATGATGCACTCATCGATGATACAAATTCGCTAACATTTCGAAAGTCCAATATTTATCTGAACTTCACATACCCTCAGTGTTAGATTTACTGACAACTTTGGAAAATTAAGGGGAGCTAACCTTTCTGTAAATCACTTCCAATGACGAAAATTCTTAGACATGTGCTTAACACATCCAAACAAAATAGCAAAGTTTAGATGACACTATAGCAGTATGCATGCAATTATTTGGAAAGTTACAAATCTTAATACCAGAAAGTCACACTCGATTCGCCGAAAACATTCCAAGTGAACTCTGAGTAATTCTGTATTTTAAAAATGTATTGTTCAGTTCAATTTATTTGTACAATTAAAGAAAAATAGCTTTCATTTTCATTTACATCGTTCATGAGTAAAACAAATATTTAAATTCTAATATCAGTATTTTTCTTAAATGATCGATTCAAAATAATCACCAGATACTGAAAAATAGTTGATTCCAATCTATTAAAAATATTAGGCCAAACAAAGTAGATACTCTGTTTCTCGTGTCATTATTTGAAAAAAAATGCATGCGGGCGAGCGGTTTTTATTTTATTTTTTAATTTTGTAATTATTTCTTTACCCTCAAAAGATCATGTTCTTGGATTGTTTTATGTTTTAGGCCTCACAATCTACAGAATATCATGGGTGGTGGTGTATTTCGTCCCTTTAGAGCAAGAAGGCTTTGCAATGCTAAAGCATTGCAAAGCCTTCTTGCACTCAAGGGACAAATTTATCAATTTTATTAACTTGGGTAAAATAGCTGACATAAACCATTTAATTTTTATTTTTTTTACGTTTACATTGGTTATAAAAAGAGAGCATGCGGCAGCCAAAAGGACCATACAGAAGGGCCTGAGAAACAGATTTTTATTTTTTCAGGCCTTATTAAAATCTCTTTCTTCTCATCTGCTATTTATTCCTACAAACCCTATACACATATTGCTACATTCCCCGAGCAAGTTATTCTTTGTGGCAGACATTCCAGTACCCAGCAGTTTTGCACAAAACATTCCTGCATCATCCATTCCTACTAACGATTTAACATGCCCTACTTCAGAAACAGAAGGTTGTCAATGTTGGGAAATTCTGCTGGTCTCTCGGGATAAAAAGAGTTAACGGTGTGGATTTTTCATCTTCCATTTATCCATCTGTACCCCACTAGAACAGTTTTGTTAGACATATTTAGAATTAAGCTTAAAGAGGTGTTTTTTTTCTTTAACCGTTGAAGTCATTCAAATTGCATACAATATTTCTCCAAGCATGTTACCGCTGCCTAATTTAAGTTGACACGGACTACAAATTGAATAAGTTTCAATTTTTATTCAGTAGCGAAAAAACACAATATCTTAAATTTCATTGTGACAATAAACGCTACATTAATGAAACAGTTTTCTTTGTACTAATTCTATTTGGCTGCGTTTAAAGCTCTCAGCATTTAGAAAGAAGACACCAATGGAAACACAGCGTGATACTTGACGCGTGTTCGATTAGCACTAACACCCTGGGGTGTATACATTTAGGAAGATTTTAAATAAATTTGCTAACATAATGGCTGTATAAATATACAAGCCGCAAGGTACTAATTGGCGGGGTGTGTTTTCTGTCAATAAGCATTGAAACATCGAGTTTGATGAGGCCAAATTGTCTCCTCTTATGTTACCGTTTAATAAAGTTAAGTACTGTTTCGCCACTCGACTACACAATTATGTTCATGGTTAGCGTATGAGCGAAGAGTAGCTGGCTCAATTATAGATATATAATGCAGTCTACGCGTGCCGATCTCCTAATTGTAACAAGATATTTATTATTGCCAGAGAGCACGGGGTTCTTTTTTTAAAAAATCAAGACTCTTTAACTATTTGAGTTCTATGGCCGAGTCGGTGGGTTCGAAATATCCCAGCTTATATCCGGAATTCCATTCATCAAACTGATAACATGGGATTACGTGGTACAGTGTTGGAAAGGGCTCAAAGAGCCCTTTCCAACAACTGTGTCACATTACAATATCTTGAAAGAAAATACGGGTACACAAAGAGTTCGTTCCAATTCCAGAATAGATCGTCGGTCAGGAACTGTTAAATGTTTCGCTATTGTGTCCATTTTATATGCCCTCGACTGAAATTTCGAAAACAGCGCATTATCAAAAGGGTATTGAATTTAACAACTTTAAACATTCTTAATTAGTCCAAATGATACAATTATGTTAAGAAAACTGACACGAGAGCAGGTGACAGTATCAAATGCATCACATGACCAATCTAAGGCATTTTTACAGTTTAAAAGAAATATAGACACTATTTAAACTTGTACTATTATTAATTAAATTAATTAGAGTATTGCGGGAAGTCGGGAGACTTTATTTAGAAGTTGATGTATTATATTTGTTTAATTGCTTGTTTCCACCAACGGCGCCCAAGATGTTTGATGTGTGAAAACGTTTGTTAGACTTCATCATTAATAAACCTTGTAATGTGGTCGGGGTTGACAGCCTTTGGATATACAGACTCCCCTGTGATCCCACTATTATCTGTACGTAATATACAAAAACATTCTTTTAAATGGCGTCCCTTTCAAAATTAACCTTTTTAGAAATTTATGTGGAATGATGTATCAAAGATTTTATAGAAATAGCAATGAAGTTGAAACATCGACCGATAAATCAGAAATATATGTTTGCAAATTACCACAGGGTTAGTCAAAATAAACTGTACAGTAATTGTAAAACAATTCTCAGGCTTTTGTTCTTTTACCAAGACAGTTTATCATACCGTTAAAAGCTCTAGGAATGCTTCAGCGTATACTTGTAAAGGTCCTTGTGATTTCAGTAACACTTGCATATACAGTACGTGGAGAGTGGATTGTTACTTACTCACTCGTGGGGTGGTGTCTCCACTCAGACAAAATTCCTTGTTTGGGAAAAAGCATTAGAACGACGAGCAAAGTTTCAGCCAAGGGACCTCCGGGTAGAACCCGGAGGTACCTTGACTAAAACTGTTCTTGTCCTTTTCATGCATTACCACGGGAATCGATGCACTACCCCACGTGTGATTTAGTAACAATTCACTCTCCACGCACTGTAATGAACAAAAGCCTTTATTTAAACAGTATCCCTTTAAAAAATAAAAGTTTTAGAAATCTGCGCAGAATTCTCCATTTAAGATTATAATGAACGGGTATTGAAGTTGTAACATCGACACACTAATCAAAATGTATATTTACAAATTACTACAACGTTTGTTGAAATAAACCACGCGGTAATTGCAAATATATTCCATTATTCTTATTGTTCTAAAGCCATTTAAACATATCGTTAAAAACATCCAGATGCATTTTGCTTCTACATATCAATGGCGGTGACATAGGGGGCCCAAGTGGCCCGAGCCCCCTCCCCCACTCCCCCCCCCCCCCACATCAAACTTCAAATTGCTATCCGTGGTTTTCCCACCCAAACGGCACACAACAATACATTTCATGTCCCGTTAATGTTTATTACAATGCTTAACATGCATTTTCTTTGTATACACAGTACATGCCCATATTGCAACGCCCCAAAAGCGACCTGTACTGCCCGACAACATTCTACTGGCGGTGTTGATATTACCGAGATTAGGCGGTGTAATTATCCGTTGCCCATTCCGCAAACTGTAATTCTCGAAAAGTGAGGTCAAGGTTACAAAAGTAAAATACAGGGCGTCCACTCCAAATATGATAATATTTCCTGGGGGCGATCCCCCAGACCCTCACCAACGGGCGAGCGACGCCCCCTCCCATACCCTTTCCCAGCTCAGGGCTGCGGCCTTTGGGAGATGCGGCATCTCGACCTTGAACTCCCCCCCCCCTCCCTAAATCAAAATCTTTGCGCCGCCACTGCAGTACATATTACAATTGTATGGTCATAGTAGATAGTTGAAGCTTGGGCTTTGATATCAGAGGGTATTTTTGGCGAGCAAAAACCAACAGAATGCCAAATCATTAAAACTTTCTTGTAAATTCAACATGTCTCCCCAAACACAAATTTTACGAATTAACAATAGCTGATCCATCTTAAAATATTTTTGTTTCTGTCATTTCAAAATGTGCTGATCAAACATTCACGAAAACGAATTCAGTTTTTCTTCCCAGTTTACAAGTTTGATATAGCGGCACTGTGATCTTTTTCGTGATCCGATCGCGATCAGATTGTGACCCACAGTGGATCGATATGTCGTAAATAAAATAATGCGAAGTCAAGACCGCATAAAAACGAAAATATCATTTGAGATTTAGAGGTTATTACTTTGTTAGTTTCATATCGGCCGAAATATCAGCCAGAGCTAACTTCATATCAGGCTGAGGCCAAAGTCACCGAGAGCTGATATAACCAAGTAATAACCTCATTATTTATTAACCCTTTACCCGACGTAACGGCCAAAACCGGCCAGCGCTATTCACAAAAATCGCCAATTAATTTTCATTATTTTTTTCATTTTTTGTCTCAAAAACATAGGTTATGACCCCTCATTGGAACGAGCTCGTCGAGCTCGTTCCAATGAGGGGTCATAACCTATGTTTTTGAGGCAAAAAATGAAAAAAAATAGTTATTCAAGAATTTTTTTTGCAAGTGGCGTCTGCTTTTCATGTTAGGTAAAGGGTTAAACCAAATCAAATAATTATAAAAATTCTCAGACCTGGACGGCTTTCTTACGGTGCTATAGCTTCTTATTCGTTTCAAAAGTCCGAAGTTTCCTCTTCTTCTAGTTTAGCTATCCGAACGTCTCGGCTTCCCCAGTGGGGGCTTCCCTAGTGGGCGATTCCCTAGTGGGGAAGCCGCGACGTTCGGATAGCTGAACCATCTCTTCTCTCACTTCGACAAATCTCCGCTTACCTCCTGAACCTTAGTTTGCATTGACTTTTATGTACATCTCTCTTCTTTTTTCTCGACATCCCCCACCTAAACCTTTCTTACTTCCATCATTAATTGCCTACCATAGAAAACCTACTCTCTTTTACCTGTTAACGAAAAAATTTACTGATTGATTGTTTTAGACGAATAACTGCGAATGATTCGCTGTAAACAAAATGGCTGCGCCTAGTAACTCATCAAGAGGGACAACTCTAGCTTCGTTCATATCGGCCCAGATCGGTGTTATGTCAGCCGAGTTTGAAGTCATATCGGCGAGCTTGATAACGGGTAATCTGGGAATGAAAATCATATCTAACAAATAACACTATTTTTCTGTCGGTTGATTCAAGTACGGAATTGTTACTGTTTTCTGCCCGCCTGGCGCGAGTATGAATGGATTTTTCTAATTTACAGCAGCGATTCCTCTGAGACATCGCTTTTCAAAGGACTGTTATATTTCGCATTAGCATTGGTTTTCGCTTCCGCCTGACACATGCTTACGACCACCATACAACAACATATTACTTCTACCACAACAAAACGTCGATTTCATTGTTTCGTGGCCACTCGTGGAAGAAGGAAGGATCGTTTAATTTGCTATAATTCAATATTGTTCGAATCCCATCAATCGGCTATTAAGTTATTTTTGTTGTACCGCTGGAATACGAATCATTTTGCTCAATCTCGAGAGATTTAAGTTTATAAACAAAAAGTTGATTGAAATCTCGTAATTACGATATTTCCCGAGAAGACCCTTCATTATCGAATCTAATTTAATTTCCATTCAATTAGTATCCAATTTATTCGAAATTAAGTTACAATGTTTACAATTACCCTCGAATGAAGATATTTCTCGTCACCTGTAGTGTTTCCTAGTTGACTTTTGAAGTCGTTAGAGTCAAAAATCAATTAAATGTAATCTCCTCGACAGACTATGATCATGGAGATTAATCTTGTTAAACATCGGCTAGTAATTACAGGTTTGCTTATGAAATGAACTTGATTAGATGAAAGTGATATTTTCATTGACGGCAGAATGTATAAGGTATCGGCGCATACACGGACTAACTAAGCACGGTCGGGGTAATTATGCTTTTATTGCCAATATGATCTTTTTTTCTATGGCCAAAGCTTTGCGGTCTCTCATTTTATACAAGTCTAACAAATCGTCCCCTGAGTTCCAATGTGTTCTATGTGCCAGTAGGCACATAGAACACATTGGAACTCAGTGGGCGAAATATCATTGATCAGGAGATTGTGAAGAAACAAAATTAGTATTTTATTCCGGCTGTACGACCCTTTCCATTGCCAGGATCACCTCGTTTCGGACGGCTTTACGAGCGGACTAAGCCCGAGTAGCTGGAGGGTTAGTATTGGTTGAAGACCTGTCCACCATCGACGTGCAATGCTCCTTAGTTCACATTGTGTCCCCGGGTGGACAATATGGATTAAAGCAGGGTTGGTATTGGTTGAAGACAAATGCATCATCATAGTCGACGAAATATACTTCTCAGTACCGACAGGGCCAGGGAATGGAAATTCGTGTCACAGGGTTAATTCTGTGACGGGCTCTTTTGGAAAGTGTCGGGATACTGATGCAGATGCCGAAGTTCTTGAAGTGAAGAATTCTTGAAGTGATAACACCGGGTCTGATGCATATGTATATAGATAACAGTCTATTAACCCTTTACCCAACGTAATGGAAAAACCGTGCCAGCGTTATTCACAGAAATTGTCAATCGATTTTCATTATTGTTTTCATTTTTTTCTCAAAAACATAGCATATGACCCCCTCATTGGAACGAGCTCATCATCAGTAGTGTGTTTTGACGCAGAAAATGAAAAAGACCCAGATAGTCAATAATTCTGTTTGCAAGTGTCGTCTGCTAACGCGTCTGGCGCGCATACTACCTAAATTATCATCATATCTGATACCTATAGTCGTACTCTAATACAAGCGTATGTCAAGGTGATAGCTTGAATTTACGATTTTGTGGTTTGAAAAGTGTATATAATTTTTACTTTTTTTCTCTTTCGGTCAAAAAGCGTAAATATAGGTATGTGACAGACCCCGAAAACAGATCTGTCAAGTAAGCCATCTGTGTAAATAAATCAGTGAATGGAAATAAAAGTGATAACTTTAATGAAGAGGAATCTCAATCGGAGAATGTGACGCCAATTAGCACTTATCTGGTCCGAAACAACGATCTTGCCTCATAAGCTTCAAACAAAAGGCGCTCGTTTAGCCATCCAAGGTGATCAGTCAGTCATCTAACTATATGGTCATTAGTGGCGATTATCTCCTAATAGTTGGTAGCGCACGTGTAGGCCCTGTATCCTCTCTTTCTGACAAGTGAATTGTCACAAATGTCAAAGTATAGCAAACTTAAAAGAATTTGAAAGAGAATATTAAATTAAGATAGATCTAAGCAGCCAAGTTCAAGAGAAGCAAGTAAAATCAGAATTAATGTTCTGGCTATCGAAATAAAAATCGGAGGATTTCTCGAAAAGTTCATTCCAGTCTGAAGGCGTGTAAGACTGTGGGTCGTAGGCGAGGGGTGGGGGTGCCCCGTGCTATAGGTTAAAGAAGGTGTCGTATCGGTGCGAAAGTATAGGCACGTTGTAACGTAAGGGGAGCCACCGAGTTCATATTTAGAATAGGAACAGTCGTGGGTCAAGCCGGTGGCCATATTTGAGTGTAGGATCAGAAATAGGAAGTACGAGCTCAGGGAGCTATTTGCATTTAGGTAGGTGGTATTACCCATTGTATAAGGCAAGCCAGACGTGGGCAGAGTAGGCTTTGCCTGTATGAACATTATTCTGAGATAAATGGAGGGGAGCGTTTAACCCCATTGGTGGCGATTACTTGAGTGAAAAGCGTCCAATAAAGTGACAATAAGCTAATGGTCGTGAGTTACATTGGTGGAGTTCCATTCCGTCACTTGTTAGAGGGAAGGCGATATAGTAAAGTGACAATACGTTAGTGGCCGCGCGGCGCCAGTGAGAAAGCGTGAAGTGAAAAGGCGACCAAAGTCCACACACTCGCGACAAGGAAGGGAAGGCAGCGACAACAGAGAATGCGGGCCCACTGTGTGGGTGGGGTGTGATTGACGTTCTGTTTTTATTATTCATTGGATTCCATGTAAGTCACAAATTACCATATTTATTTTATATATATATGTATTAAAATTGTTGTTTTCAGTGAATCCCTGTTGATTCATGCTTTTTGAGGAAAAGTCGTTGACCCCTTCACGATAAGAACCACCCCAACAAAAACGAAGCAGGCGGGCTCGTCACGATGAGACATACGTTCACGCACGGATTCAGGCGACACTTATTGAGTTTCAGCTGAATACGCGATGTGAATCTATTTCTTCCAGCAGCAACAGAGCCCGACTTCCGACAGCGTAACTGTGTTCATGTCCTGCAGTGCCGGTAACATTGATTTATCCAATTGCTAAAAGTTACGCTCTTCGTTAACTTGGGGAGTACAGCTGAATGCGCGAAGTACAGTGTTTTACATTGTACACACCGATTTTCAGCTCCCAGGTGCGGATGGGCTTTGAGCAGACTAATATTCTTACCGTTAGAGGAAAAGGTAGTGTTTTTTACAGTTGCTGCCATTTGAAGAGGAACTCGTCAACTGGCCTGCTAAACACCAAGGGAAGTAATTTGATAGTTGTGGACCCAAACTGGCGGTACAGCGTCGCAAGCGATCAGTAATTCCAGAACAACGATTATGTTCTCATACAGTACGGCAGCCGCAGACTGGTCACCTTCCACTGGTGGGCAATATTTCTACGGACGCATTAATATTAGATGCCAAACACTAATTATAGGAATAATCATAAAAATTTAATTACTGAGCACCGGGTACAATCCGGTACTTCATTAATTAAAATTTTGGTGATTATGATTTTTATGACCTGGTAAACGAGAGAGAGAGGCGTGAATTACGACCAGTCCATGGCGACTGTACTGTATGTCATATGTTGTTCTTTAAAGACCTGGTCGAATGCGTGGAAACCGATTCAAATATTTAGACTGAGCTTTAGTTTCTTAACAAGTGCAATTTGTTGCCCCTGTGCCTTTTGTAAGCGGAAAGGACAACTGCATTCGCCAATCTACCATACGAAAAGCTTTGACATCTGTATAGTTATTATTTAATATGAACATGTGATTTCAGTGATAATAGTTTGAAAAATTATGAAAGAACGGTACCAGGGCAAACGATGAAGGATGGTATCTATCAAACTTCCTCTATTGTTTTTTTTTTTTTTTGTTCTTCACTGGTGGTCCACGCTTCGGGATGAGACCTTGGAAAAATCTCGATAACGAGTGTTTGATTAATTAAGTAAACAGCAGCTGAAAATTATAGCGACAAAATACAAATATTACTAAAAACTGTCTCCTTTACTAAAGAATAGCTCAGGGTATTACAAGGGAACCCTTTCGATGAACAGCATTGTAGAGTGCCTGGAACCAAATGACTCATTTTGGTTGACGTAATACCTGGAACCAAATGACGCATTTTGGTGGACGTAATTGGCACGGTCCACCAGCGAACACAATGCGATAAGCGAAATAGTTCTTTGACAGTCCATGGAGTCGGCCAGGAAACAGCTGTCTTGGTTACGAGTGCCTGTCAATCAGAGTGTTGTTATGATAACTTTGTGACCAGAAGGCTGCAAAATTCGACTTCATAAGTAAGGCCGTCTTCATAGAGTTGAATGATGAACTAATGACTAGACTCAATCGCCGATAGTGGTTTTAATAAATGTGAGAAAGAATCTACCATTGAATAGCTTTTAACGGGATCAGGTCCAAGGACATGATATGAAACGCTTTTGAAATCTGAAAGGCAATTCAGCCTTTCTTTTCCACCAGACATGGTCTTTGTCCATTTTTAATAAGCCTTGCGATATCAGCAAAATAAATTTCGTGTCTTACTAAATTTGTATCCTAACTTTCAGTTGTCTCAAGATTCCACCCCACCCCACCCACCCAACCCTCCCCACCCCCACCTCCACCCAAATCAAATTCTTAAATTCACGACGGCGTGATAAGCTGTTTTATCGCCTCAAGATAAGTATACAGAGAGGTGAGGACTTTGAAAGAAGCACAGCGGATTGCTCCAGTGCATCAGTATGATGATGTTGTGGAACATATGGCCGCCCTTTTGTTGCGAGCGACACATTGTAAGAGGACAATTTAAGCTGAACATATATTTTGTGCAAGTAATTGTATAAATGCAAACGAGAAAGAACAAAAATCATCAGCTTAGTTTCCCTTCTACGGTGAAAAATGTAAGATTAGCAGTTAGGGGTTGAGAATGTAATGGACATTGCAAAAGTGGGTGGTTGGAACATATCTTAGAGTGAGTGAAGAAATTGTCTTATATACTAGCCTGTGAATTATCGCAAATTATCTAAAAGATATTTCTCGATAACCATCGACTCGATGGATGTCGAGAAATATTCCTCAGTAGCTTCCTAAATGACGTCACGATTCGAAATCGTACCGATGATTCAATTCACTTTGAATCCCACCGATTCGGTAATATTTCGAATCGTGGAGATGTCTTCAAAATTCTGTCAAGTGATTCCATTTGAACTCTTCTTCTGTCACCAGGAGCCAATACTATAAAACTTTTACAATTATATTTTCTGGAATTGCATTTTTTTACTCATTAATATAATTGACTAAAATGAATCATTAGCATTTTAAAAGACATGTCAATTTGCCAACTGGAAAATTGCCAGATCTTTGAAAATGCTAATGGTTCATTTTAACCCATTTAAAGTCATAACTAGAAAATACAATTGTAAAAGTTTTATAATATTGGCCCCAGGTCTCCTCTACAGGAGACCTGGTGAAACAGAGGAGATCTGGTGGTAGAAGAAGATTCCAAGGAAGTTCCTCTCCGGAAACTACTTTGATTTTGTCCTGGAATCTTCCACTTTTTTGATTGACTGGTGCAAACAGAAGAGTCGCCTTTTTATACAATATTTGAATGGAGACTGGCAATATTTCCAATTGTAGGGAGGAGAAATATTGACAACTTGAAAAGCCATGAGATTCGATTCAAAACTTGATTCGAATCGAAATTTTCTGCCTTATCCCGTTCGGAGTTTGATACGGGTGGAGGAAGCCGGAGTACCCGGAGAGAACCACCGAACAACGGCGAGCAACTGTCAGCTCCCCAACATACTAACTCCACACAAGCAGGGTTAGCATTGGTTGAAGACAAGTGCACCATCAACGTGCAGTGCGCCTTAGTACACAACGCCACCGTGCCCCCACGCGGGTAATGGAGATGAAGTTTCTTGCCCAAGGACACGGTGGGATTCGAACAGAGGACCTCTTGGCTTGCAGCCTGCACCTCTGCCTACTGAGCCTCCACGCTCCCCCCGTTCGACATTTGATTTGATTCTAAATTTTCTGTCTGGTCGTGTTCAGAATTCGATTCGACCGGAAATATGATATTCACATGGCCCTGTCTCCAGCTCAAAGTAAAATTTAGGAAATGAGGTCAGTAAATTAGATCTGCACCCAACCTTTGGCGAGGAGAAGGAAAAGGAAATTCGGGCCCTGCGGTTAATTCTGTGACGGCCACCTTTCTTTCCCCCAAGAAAATTTAAAATCAGTTATTAAATGCACACCTCTGGTGGCTTTTGGGATAAAAAATTACATTATTGTTTGGCCTTCAAAATGACGTTTTTAGGAGTATGTTTCAAGTTTCCAAGTTCATCAGTGAGTATCCAGTGACTTAGAGTTATAGTTTTTGACAGCTTGAAATGATAGAAGGAAAAAGAAATTCGGGCCCTGGGGTTAATTCTGTGACGGGCCCCTTTCTTTCCCCAAGAAAATTTTGAAATCAGTTATTAAATGCACACCTCTGGTGGCTTTTGGGATTAAAAAATTACATTATTGTTTGGCCTTCAAAATGACGTTTTTTAGGAGTATGTTTCAAGTTTCCAAGTTCATCAGTGAGTATCCAGTGACTTAGAGCTATAGTTTTTGACAGCTTGAAATGATATCACGTTGGCGCGCGGTGGCGTTGTGGTAACCGGTTCTCGTTAGATCAACGAAGTTAAGGAATGTCGAGCTCGGTTCGTCCTTGGATGGGTGACCGTCTGAGCGATCGATTCGAAGTCCCTCGTTGTGTTCTCGGGCAATGCACTTAACCCCGATTGTCCTCATGGGGGCACGATGACGCCGTGTACTACTGCACGTCGATGGCGCACATGTCTTCAACCAATCTAACCCTGCCTGTGCTGCAGTGCGGAGTTACGGTGTTGGGGAGCTGGCAGCTGCTCGTCGTAGTTCGGTGGTTCTCTCTGGGTACTCCGGCTTCCTCCACCCTCAAACTGTCACCGACACGATGTGACCTTGGCTGTTGAAGTGTCGTTAAACCTTAATAAATAAATAAATAAATAAATTTATTACCTCAAGTTGATACACTAAAGTTATTAACCCAAGAATCATGCGGTCCAAAATTACAACTGTTGATCAACTGTTGATCAAGTGCTGAACTTCATTCACGATACAGCCCTCTTCTTAACTGTTGGCACAGGAGGCAGAACCTTGGGGGTGGTGGTTAGTCCAAACATGACTTGAAACCACGGGTTTGAAATGACATACCAAACCAAACAATTAAAATAAGTCTTTCATGCCATGTTTGGGTGGGGGGAGGGGGGCGGGGGGGGGCAGGCCTAACCCAAGAATCCTGGACTCGTGGCAGTCCTGAGCCAAACTCGGCCCCTCTAAAAAAAAGTCTCCCACCCTCTCCCAGGCCCCGGACAAGACGTAATTTACGGGACCGGTTTCGTAAAATTCACTTTAAACTTAAAAATTCGATATATCACTTGATAGCCCTATAAAAGACGCCAAAATGGGCTGCAAAACAAAGAGCACTTCGGACACGCTGTTGCATTACATTGTTACAAACAATGCATTGATAGATTGAGCGTCCGCTTCCAAAAATATTCCACAGTAACGAAGACAGTTTGAAACATTCAGTAATAAAACTTTATTGAAATTATGGCTCAAAACTCATTACCTGGTGTCATTGGAAATAGTTTTATTTCATTAGTCATCTCTCTCGTCACTGTCGATGCCTGACCGACCATTCTTCGCGCAACAATACAACTGCATAACCTTGGCTGAAGTTGGTTCACTTCCGCAATGCATTCAAATTGTTGTCATTGTTGTCACTAAATATTTGTGCCTTGAAATGTTTCACTCTGATATGATGCAGTATTCGAAGATGAGGCTCCAAGAAAACAACTTGATCCACAGAAAAAAGGTGCTTTCAGTAGTTTTTTAAAAATGCAGTTAACTATTTATGTATTTTTGTTGGAAATTCCAAAAAAATTAGTTCAAGGACGGTACCTCATTTTTGTAGACTTTTTTCTCTTATTTGTTGCAAATTCCCCATTTTCTGACCAGAGAAAGTTGTGTGAAGATATGTACTTCATGTAGGTATTTGAATATCTAATTTTAAGTGATGCGATCTTATTTTTCCACATAACTGTTATAATGGTCGCCTATAGGGAAATATTTAGTACTGTGACACCAGTTATCGTTAAAGAGTGAGTTTCATGGTTGGAAAAGAAATGAAAGGTTGAAGGAAACTCATTATCAAATAAAGCATTGAATTAAACGGAACACAACGAGGGTGGAGTGAGGAGGACATGAATTAACGACCCAAGCTGGAGTTGGGGGGGGGGAGGGGGGGGGGGTATTTCACGAGCGCCTCTTACAAGGGTCGTTGACTTCTGTACCCGTATTCTACCCATGGTGTGCTCTGTGTTTATGTTTGTATTATTCATACCACGATTAAACTTGTATTTTAAATGAATTGAGCTGATATTTATTTATTATTTATTTTTTAGTGTTTACGGTCACACTCTTATGCACAATGGCTAATCGTGACCGTGACAGTTTTACGGGTGGAGGAAGCCGGAGTACCCAGAGAGAACCACCGAGCAACGACGAGCAGCTGTCAGCTCTCCAACATCGTAACTCTGAACTCTGCACCGCGGCACAGGCAGAGCTAGATTGGTTGAAGACATGCGCACCATCGACGTGCAGTACGCTTAGTACACAGCGTCATCGTGCCTCCATGTAGGCAATCGGGGTTAAGTGCCTTGCCTAATGACACAACGCGGGAGCGCGAATCAGTTGCTGAAATGGTCACCCATCCAACTACTAACCGCGCTCGACGTTGCTTAACTTCGGTGATCTGACGAGAACCGGTTACCGCGACGCCACCGCGTCCCCAGCTGATATTTATAAAGAACAATATCATCTTTAGCGGTCTGAAAGCTATCTTGGTTGACACTGCTTTGTTTCAACGTATTTCCTTCACGTCATACCGTCACTCATAAGCACAACGTTCAATTAACCCGTCACCCAATATAACGGCAAAAACCGACCACCGATATTCACAAAATTCGTCATTCAATTTGCATGACTTTTTCATTTTCTGTCACAAAAACATTGCTTATGACCCCTCATTGGAACGAGCTCATTGAGCTCGTTGCAATGATAGGTAATAAGCTATGTTTTGACGCAAAAAATGAAAAAGAAATTAGTTATTCAAGACTTTTGTTTGCAAGTGTCGTCTGCTTTTCGTGTTAGGTAAAGGTTTAAATGTTTTTTTATACGACGTTCTTGTGCGTAATCCAGATTCCACGCTTGGTGTATGTAACACATTTCCCAAATATCTGAATTGTATCGCGTAACGTTGAAAACGCACAGCACTCGTGATATAATATGCATGGTATCACGGGTACATTTGTATATTTTTCTGTATTCATTGTACAGAACATTATTCACGACATCCTAATATGTCAAGCCTTGGACATACGCACAAGGCCTGACATTTGTTGACACAGATATGCACTTCTGCAGTCCCAGACAGTAATATACAACTTTAAGAGTCAGTTACAACCACAATATGTCAAAATTGTTATTTTTACACCACGTTGATGAGATTGTGTTTGATATAAATGCGCAACACACAGCTGTTTATTATCTTACTGTTGGATGGACGTTCGATCTGCACCCACCCCACCCTCACGCGTTCACTAGCAGATTACGATCCAGCCCTCGGCGAGCAAAACAAATATTTGTTCCCAAGTTCATAACAAAATAATGCTATTCTCCAAGACGAACCTCTAATGAAAATGTGCTTCACACGGATTTACTCATTTATTTGGGTGATGAGGTCAACTGTGTACGAAGCGTGTCTTAGAATTATAAGATCATTACAGCCTTATTTTTCCTTTGTGATCAGATTCGCGAAATATATTTGGGCAATTACAAACTCCCCGTGGGGGTGTTTGTCTGAAATAATAAATTAGCTAAATAACATAACCAATGTTTTATATATTTTCAATTAAATTCAAATCAATTGTTTCTAGTTTTTTTGGGTTCTGTATTGCGAATGCGTTTATACAAATATTTTTAAATTGACAGAACTAAGTTTCCAATCAGGAGGCAATACTATAAAACTTTTACAATTGTATTTTCTAGAACTGTATTTTCTACCTATTAATATAACTGACTAAAATGAATCATTTGTATTTTAAAAAATATGGCAATTTGCCAACTGGGAAATTGCCAGATCTTTGAAAATGCTAATTGTTCATTTTAACCCATTTAAGGTCATAACTAGAAAATACAATTCAAGACAATACAATTGTAAAAGTTTTATAGTATTGGCCGCAGATCGCGATTCGATCGCAACCCATATACACTAGTAATGTTGTAAAAACAACTACTGCAAAATCAAGACCGCACAAAATACAGCTCAAACGGAAACAGCATCTTAGATTCATTGTCCTTGTATTTCTTTTTCGACAAGAAAAATTCTATTGTGTTCCATGAAGTGAGCAGCCAGAGACCCAGTCGCATAAGTAAAGTAGGCAAATGCGGCTTTAGGCTTTAGGCTTTATTTTCTGCTGATGTCATAGGTGTTTTCTAAATAATTACTTGCTTCTTACGAAATATTACCTTTCTCGCTAGTCTAATAATTTGAAGGGAGATAACTTTATTGAAAGTCAATATTTATTTTTAGTCAGGGGTGGTGCTTTTACCCCCCCCCCCCCCTCCCACACTTCCACGCTAGTATATCACCTTATCACACAATACTCATAGAGACCCATCGATATAAGTAGTATGTCATGTTCCCCTACAGGTATAGTTTGGATGACTCCGGTGGATGACCCCGGAAGTGACGTCATGTCACGTGACGTAGTGGCGCCATGTTGTGTTGTCATGGTAACCTGCGTGAGCGGCCATGTTGTGACGTCATCTCCATAGTGATACGTGGTGTTAGTGCGCATGCGCAGCGCGTGTTGTTAGGGTGATACGTGTTTCCGTCGTCCATTTTGTATACTGGAGGCCGCCATCTTGGTTTCTATGGTAGCACGTGATTGCTATGTTACCCAATTGTTCTGCAATAAGACGGGTATGTTCGGAGGGTGTTTTCGATTTTAGAAGAGTAAATCTAATTACCACAAACAACCCGACAATCCCTCCAAATCACCAAAATCCACCCGAAATCACCGAAATTGACTTTATTTCCCCATTTTACCGGCTTAGCACGTAGTGCTATAGTACTAAGGGGTACAAGGGGTGCATTCGAATGAAGTGGAGTAATTTTCTTACCGGGGGTGCGTTCGATTGAACAGGAGTAATGTTCTGGCTTAGAATTCTCCCAGAATCCCTTTTTGGATCCCTATCCCATGACGTTTTATTTCCCTATTAAGAATAGCACGTAGTGCTATAGGGCAAATTTACCCAGAATTCTCTGCTTCTATCTGTATATGCAATAGTTTACATCTATCTGACCATGTTCCTTTGTTCTAGAGTATACTCCAGTAACGTAGAAGAGCCTATTAGTTGGAACAGCTTTGCTTATTAGTCGAGTTGTGACGAAGTCAAACTCGACTTATAGTTTGGTGAATGGCGGGCGGGCGGGCGGGCGGGCGGGCGGGCGGGCGGGCGGGCGGGCGGGCGGGAGGGCGGGCGGGCGGGCGGGCGGGCGGGCGTAAACAATTGGTTTCCGGATGATAACTTGATAGTGGTTCAACTCACATTCATTAAACTTCATACATAGGTTGGTCTTGGTGGGAGGAAGAACCCTATTGATTTTGGACATGCTACGTCGAAGGTCAAGGTCACAGTGACCTTGAACATAGTAAATCTTAAACAATTGGTTTCCGGATGATAACTTGATAATGGTTCAACTCACATTCATGAAACTTCATAGGTAGATTGGCCTTGGTGAGGGGAAGAACCTTATTGATTTTGGACTCGCTACGTCAAAGGTCAAGGTCACAGTGACCTTTAACATAGTATATCGCAACAATTGGTTTCCGGATGATAACTTGATAGTGGTTCAACCTAGAGTCATGAAACTTCATAGGTGTGTTGGCCTTGGTGCGAGGAAGAACCCTATTGATCTTGGACTCACCAGGTCAAAGGTCAAGGTCACAGTGACCTTGAACATAGTATATCGCAACAATTGGTTTCCGGATGATAACTTGATAGTGGTTCAATCTAGAGCCATGAAACTTTACAGGTGTGTTGGCCTTGGTGCGAGGAAGAACCCTATTGATGTTGGACTCACCAGGTCAAAGGTCAAGGTCACAGTGACCTTGAACATAGCATATCGCAACAATTGGTTTCCGGATGAGAACTTGATAGTGGTTCAACCTAGAGTCATGAAACTTCATAGGTGTGTTGGCCTTGGTGCGAGGAAGAACCCTATTGACCTTGGACTCGCCAGGTCAAAGGTCAAGGTCACAACTCGACATTGGATCTGTGATCCTGAGCGGCATTTTTATTACTATATTTAGCTATTCTAGTCTATTCTTGTTAGTTCTGACCCTATTCCGTGTACTCTTGTTGTTTCATTTATCTAGATCATTTTTATAAATTATAACTAACGAATCAGATTGCTTGATTTCCCATAACCTGTACTTAATCGTATAGAGTTATCTCCCCTTATTACAACGAAGTTGTATCAGATTCTCATCACATCTATATCCAATGGCAATATCCCCGGGCACCCCAATTTCGGCACCCCCTTTTTGAAAAACATATGACCTTCGGCACCCCTTTTTTGTCATATGTGCTTATGTGAAAAGGCACAATGTGACACAATGTGCCCTTTCACATAGGCACATACGGGTATTTGAGGATGCCTATTGCCTGGTGTTGTATTATTCGAGGATACCTACTAGAGAATCCCTTTTTTGTCATATGTGCTTATGTGAAAAAGCACAATGTGACACAATGTGTCCTAGCACAAAGGCACATGCTTTATGTGCCGATATGTGCTTATGTGAAAAGGCACAATGTGACACAATGTGCCCTATCACATAGTCACATACGGGTATTTGAGGATACCTATAGCCTAGTATTGTATTATTTGAGGATACCTATCTAGGATACCTTCTGGAGAATCCCTTTTTGTCATATGTGCTTATGTGAAAAAGCACAATGTGACACAATGTGACCTAGCACATAAGCACATGCTTTATGTGCCGATATGTGCTTATGTGAAAAGGCACAATGTGACACAATGTGCCCCATCACATAGGCACATACGACCAAAATGGGATTCCATAGCCACAGGTGTTTTCCAAAAGGGATTCTTTAAAAAGGATTCCATAAAATGGAATTCCTATCCGACTCCATAAAATGGGATGCTAAGCCGGTAAAATGGGGAAATAAAGTCAATTTTGGTGATTTCGGGTGGATTTTGGTGATTTGGAGGGATTGTCGGGTTGTTTGTGGTAATTAGATTTACTCTTCTACAATCGAACACACCCTCCGAACATATCCCGTCTTATTGCAGAACAATTGGGTAACATAGCAATCACGCGCTACCATAGAAACCAAGATGGCGGCCTCCAGTATACAAAATGGACGACGGAAACACGTATCACCCTAACAACACGCGCTGCGCATGCGCACTAACACCACGTATCACTATGGAGATGACGTCGCAACATGGCCGCTCACGCGGGTTACTATGACAAGACAACATGGCGCCACTACGTCACGTGACATGACGTCACTTCCGGGGTCATCCACGGGGGTCATCCAAACTATACCTGTAGGGGAACATGACATACTACTGATATACGACTAACGACACAAAATGTTTGTACGGACAAGAAATGTCACAATATTTGAAAGCCCAACAAAAAATGAGTGGACACGCAACGCCCTAGGTGGATAATCTTTCCTCAAACCTAGACTGTCAACATACTAACGAACATTCAAATTGGGTTATCGGTGAGTGAGATGCGACAGAAAATGTTAGCACGGAAGAGAAATCTCACTCAATTTCAAATTCCAAAAAGGTCTGTAACTCCGGCAAACATAAGTGGACGAAACCCGCATTGTGGCAGTAGGATTTCCCACATGCTGTCCCATCAACCTACCAAAGGACATTAAAATTGTACTCCCGGAGCTTGAGGTATTCAACAGTAAATTTCATCGAGTGAGAACCATATGGTTTTATCTTCCAGCTGAAGATAGAACCTTATTGTCCTCACACGACGCGCTGTTATGTGCTATTTTGTTTACCCAATTGTCGCAGACTACCATTGATTTAATGTGATGTTCTTTTGTACACGGCGATATACCGATATTCTTTCGTTCTCCAGTTTCATATATTCCAATCTAAGTATTTAATTCACCTCGCAAACATCAAGATATTAACACAATTAGTGGAACTGCAGGGCGTTATCATACAACAGCAGTTGGGGTGCATCTGATTTCGTGATTATTTATTTAATAATTATTTTGTAACAAACATGTATAATAGTATTGGTAAAGTCATCAAATATTCGGTCAGATCAAGTTTCGATGAAGAAACATTTCTTGCGTTGATGCAAAGAAAATTAATGTTTATGGTATTTTTTATATCGAATCGTCTGTGATATTTCAGTTGGTCGAAAAAGCGAACCGCAGGTTCACTTTTCCGACCAACTGAAATATTCCAGACGATTGAATGTAAACATGGGAGCTTGGCTATTTAAGGGTTAGATTGGTACGAGGCCATAAGAGCGTCGTACACCTGGTAGAATTTGACAGATGGTTTGAGGACGTGGGTTCGACGTTAGTGATAATCCCCTCTGTATACTGCATATCTGCTAAGTATATTTTATCTCCCAGAATCCATTGTGCACATGAGTGTCCACAGAAAGGATGGCACTTTCCTCCTTTTGTATTTTGGGAGCATTAATCACTGGCTTACCTGATCATTAATTCATTACTATACGCTAATACATGTGATTCAATCTTCTTGGCTCGTAGTAATAAATAAAACATACCTCTTTAAGTGAAATAATTCTCTGTTGTCTTATAATATTAGCTGGACATTTTGCTGAGCAAAATAATATATAAAATAACCATAGCTGCGTGGATTTTATTGGAAATCACAAATATTCGTCGGATTCGAAAATTCCCCTTGTAGTGTTTTGCGCCCCCGTGGAGAAATTCCCATGGATGACCATAATTGTGTAATTAATCAAAGGCAAACGGAAGGTTTTAGCGCGCCGAAAACGCGCAGTGACGGTGTGGGGTAAACTACCAACTTACGATCCCTTTAGCAGTACAATGGTACTTTCCACATCAAGCAGCCGCATAGGAGGAGAATCAAAGGATCCAGAAAATCCACCAGAACCCAGTCCCCCAACCCGTCGGTTATAGTAGGCGGTTCTAGTCTGTTCTGGTGGCGTGAAAAGTCTGCCAGTTATATAATATGGCTCGTTCAGAAGATCCACTTCCTTCATTGACAAGTTTAGTCTGTCTCCGGAAGATAAAGATGGTGAAAATTCTAGGAGTAGTTCTTGCTGCGTAACTAATACAAGTAAATATCATAAGTCACGGGACTTTTCCTTTCTCTGATTGGCCGAAAGATACTATACTCTTTCCGACGGTTTTACCTATAGAGGGTTCTAAAACTAACCTAGTACTATTCCTGCGTTCTATTGGCTTTCTAAAAATAGCCATGTAATATCCTATTAACCGTTTACCTAACAGACGACACTTGCAAATAAAATTCTTGAATAACAAATGTTTTAATTTTTTTGTCTCAAAGACGTTGGTTATGACCCTCATTGCAACGAATTCGACGAGCTTGTTCTAAAAGAGGGGTCATAACCTATGTTTTTGAGACAAAAAATCAAAAAATAATGAAAATTAATTGGCGATTTTTGTGAAGAGCTGTGGCCGGTTTTGGGCGTTTCTTTGGGTAAAGGGTTAAGTTTGACTGACGGAATACAGTGAGACCTTTTAAGAGTTTGTTTTCGAAATTCTGTTCGTTATTGTCAAATCCATGAATGATTTTTTTACACGCCAGTTCAATGAAATCCTCCATCTACAGCAACATTGAACCTTTCGGAAAATTGAAATCCGTTCCGCACATATGTGCCGAAACGGATTCGTTGAGCAGACGATTGGTCACGCAAAAACAGAACCGATTGCGAAATAACTAAATAAAATGTCTAAAATCGAAGGATATGGCGAGTTTAATGTACCGAAAATAGCGAAGAAGAAAAAGAGTTGATATATGAAGGGGATAATGAATATCCAGAAGAAGAAGAGAATGAGTACGCAATTTCTGTTGGCGATAAAATGTGTTCTTTTTGTTGATGGTTGTCAAATGAATTGCTGAGTGTCCTTCTAATAATAGTTTTTTTTATAAACATGAAGGTGTGTAATAAACACAGAACGACACACGTATGCCGTTCTGTGTAAGTCCTCCTTGGGTAAGGTTCACGACAATGGGCAGTGTAGTCAGGAATTGAGTCCCGATGTGTAGCAAGATTTTTCCTCGGATTTGTTCAATATAATATAACAGTTATTGCACGGCATGTAGTCGACTATGCCAAAATCGCGGTCCTCGGGACGAATAGTCCACGTGCCTCCGGTGCGTGGACTATTCTCCCAAGGACCACTATTTTCGTACAGTGAACTTCAAACTGTGCAATATTCAGATTATATTTACATAATTGCGGCCGTGAACTCCAAGCCGTGCAATATTTTAATATATTTACATAATTGCGGTAGATTCCATGAAATAATATATACCATTTGTTAAAGAATACATACATATGTATATGTATCCAAACCTTCGCATATTCTTTCACATGAAACATTTCGCACTGCATATCTCCCACGCTCTCATCATTTGCATTGTTGTAAAAACGTATGTGTTGATTGGGTTAGTTTTCAGGTAATTTATAAACTAGACCACTTTATAAATAATCGCATGGCTTATAACGTGTCAGTACAGAATACAACTAATAAACATATATAAATAACACATTTTATGGAATTCCACCGCATGAGAATATAGAGCAACAAAATGTTCAAAACTTCCCAACCCAAAGTTGACGTTTATTCTGTCGCCTATGAATATGTGAATAAAAGCCTTCTCGGAAACTGGTGGACCATCAACACTGGATTTGTGGCAAAGCCTAGACCAGCTTTACAGCCTATAGCCTACGGAACTTAAAACATGAATATGACAGACTGAGCTCGACTTGAAATTACAAAACACAAGTGGAGTGATTTTCACGAAAACGCCACGCTGTACATTTTCGTACAAATAATACCAGAGTGGTGGCCGAGTTGATAAGTGGGCAGGTTTTTTATGGCAGAGATCCTTGGATCTATCCCGGTCGGGGAAAGTTCTCGAGGTGTCCGAACATTCTGTCAGCATCAGTTTTGGGGTTGATGCTGTCACGGCGTACCGTACTATCGGGTGGGGTAGTAAAATGGCTGTCCTCTGTGCGGGAAGAGACACACCCCATGCAGGCTAAATATCCCTCCGTGGTATTTGAGAAGAGCGAGGCCACGCTGTTGCCGCTATAAAAGTCATCCAAATCACCTGCGCCATGGGGCCAAGGAGATGCGCTATTACAAGATGCATAACTGCTCGCCAATCCTTGTAAGACTAATAAACTTAAAACAAAGATAATAACCCATTCTCCCATGGAGAATGAGAAGCGAATAGCTAGTGGTAGGACATTGTCATGTTGTAATGGTGCGTTGAATTGGGTGAGCAGATACAGAGTGTGGTCTTATGGCTGAAACTGAAAACACCGATACAGAATTCAAAATGGCATGGATGATAATTTTCGCCATTGAAAGAGATTTACAAAAAAGTTAGCTCCCTTTAATTTCATAAATCTGTCTGTAAATTTAACACAAAGACTATGGGAATTTCATATTAAAATTGAAATTTCGAAATGTTAGCGAATTTGTTTCGTCGATGTGCTCATCATTTCACAAATAACAGGAATTTTCCTGTGGAGTAGTATAAAAATATAGAACCTGGTTTTTTATATGTTTTTCCCAATCAGTTTGAACGTTTGACTATAATATGTCCCCTGAGTTCCAATGTGTTCTATGTGCCAGTGGGCTGCCAGTAGGCACATAGAACACATTGGGATTCAGGGGACGTATTATTCACTGCTGAGGCCCATTTATAAACAAGAAAACGTTGTTTCACCATCTTTTGATGTTCTATAACTTTTTTCGGTTCATTATATACCACAGTGTGCCTATCGTGACATATAATACAGACACTGTCCCTTCCATTAATATGAACGTCTTGGTAGTGAAATTTGCTGATTTTTTCATGGGAACAATAAAAGCTCAGAAATTACAGTAAAAACATATTCGCTGAACAAAGAGCCAAAGTGGACGCTTACTTGGTGTTGGTAGGTGTGATACTGATAGATATTCTTAATAACGGATTATCTGCGAAGTAGTTGCTTCTAATTAGATTGCAACAAAAAAAACCAAGTTTCCTTTTGTAACTTTTAATAAGCGGAAACAACAGACAGCTCAGGGAGCTTTCTGTTGTTTTCGCTTATTAGACGTTACGAAAGGAAACGTGGCTTTATTTTCTTCTGACGTCCAAGATGTTTTCTCAACAATTACTTGCTTCTTAATTAGACTTTCATCCCTTTTTTAATGATTTCAAGGGAGATGACTTATCAAAAGTCGATTTTCTTGACGATACAAGTCAGCGATCGATGGAAAGGAATCATTCCCTTTCAACCATTCTCAATCTATGCAGATTTCTGTTGTATAGTTATCCTGTATATCAAGTTGTAGAGACTTGTCAATGGTTATCGGATATATATGACTGTATAGTGGTTCTTCGTTGGTGAAACTGAACTGTGTTTCCACATATGGGTGTTCGTGGTTGCTGTCTGTTAAAGTTGGAATAGATACAGATGCTAATTTGAATAGAATCTTATAGCGGGTTTGTGTGGTGAACTGGTTTAGAAGAAATCATTCGGTTCCCCTTGCTAATTCCGATCCTTTCATTGGAAAGAGTGATATACACAGTAGTTCTCCGAAAAACCTTGACCACTCAGATTAAAATGTACATACGCTCCTTGAAAAATAAATACGCTTTTAAAAAGTAAATACGTCCCTTAACCGTTTACCTAACAAGAAAAGCAGACGACACTTGCAAAAAAAAATTCTTGAATAACTATTATTTTCATTTTTTGTCTCAAAAACATAGGTTATGACCCCTCATTGGAACGAGCTTGATGAGCTCGTTCCAATGAGGGGTCATAACCTATGTTTTTGAGACAAAAAATGAAAAAATGATGAAAATTAATTGGCGATTTTTGTGAATAGCGCTGGCCGGTTTTGGCCGTTACGTTGAGTAAAGGGTTAACAAGTATGCCAAAATGGTATCATCGTAGTAAGTATTTGAATATGAGTTACCCGCCTTGAAAAGTTGCACTCGGAAATTATGCAATCTCCAAAAATAAGCAGCCTTGTGAAAATATATTGTTTCAATAAACATTTGAAGCATTCTCTCGACATCTTGCATTATTGGTGAATATTCCAGATATATAAAGAGGGTGGTTTGATGACATTTTGGACTTAAAAAATACAATTGACTGTTGGTGTGTTTTTGTTGGGAATTCCCTGAAAAATACGTGCACCTGACCGGTAATTTCCTTCCTGTCAGTTTTTCTCTCTTATTTGTTGCGTAACCCCCATGTTTTCGGGTTAGAAAATGTTGTCTGAATGGCAATACTTGACAAAAATATTTGAATGCCAAAATTGAAGTGATGCGATCATTTTTTTTTTCGCCTGAACGTTATAATGGTCGCCTATGGGGAAATATTTAGTGCTGTGATACCAGGGGGACAATTCTTTTTGACATGGTTGAAACAAAAGAGAAAAACCCATAATGTAGTCTATTTAAACAGAAAGTTTCCTGGAATGCAGCGTGTGTTATCTGGACATCCTAAATTTATAAAACTTTCATCCAGCTCCGTGTCCTTAAACCTTACCATGATTGGGGTGGGTTTTATGTTTAATGACACAAATATTTAAAACGTTGAATAAAACGTTTTGAAACTTTGTTTAATGCGATATTCCATGAAGGATTTCGATTCAGTTATCCGAGGACATTTATATTCACTGTCAACGTATGTGATAAACTTTATTAAAGCAGTCAGTCGTCGGCAGTGGAAGCGAATTTGAACACCGAGTTTTGCAAACTTCTCAGCTGAGACGATTGGCAAAGTGGAAAACACTATCATCTGCTCGCTTCGAATCTTATATCGTAAATTCAAGATGGGGTGTGTCCGGCAGCGCCTCTTTTTAAGATGAATTGGGGGAGGGGGGGCGATTTCTTGTGAGCTAGTATAATGGTTATATATGTTCGTCATCAGATGCAAAGCAGTATATTTACTGGGGTTTTTTGGGAGGAGGGCGGTTGTTAACCCTTTACCCACCGCAACGGCCAAAACCCGTCAGCGCCATTCACAAAAATCACACTTCAATTTTCATATTTTTTGTCTCAAAAACATAGCTTATGAACCCTCATTGGAACGAGCTCTTTGAGCTCGTTCCAATGAGAGGTCAAAAGCTATGTTTTAGACGCAAAAAATAAAAATATTTACTTATTCAAGAATTTTGTTAGCAAGTGTCATCTGCTTTGTGTGATAGGTAAAGGGTTAATGAAAGTTAAATATAGAAATCAAGAATTATTTGACAAAATGGCAACATCGGTTATACAGGCGAGGTAATGTTTCAGGAACGACATGTGAGAAGAAATTAGAGGGAACGTTTTCTGCAATACAGAACTCGATACCATCAGTGCACTGGTGCTCGTTTAAATGTTGTGATCTGGAAATATCTGGGTGCTATTGACGTGTTCAACCCTAGTTTTACGGATCGCGATCAACAACCCCAAGATTTCCAGATCACAGCATACAAATGAACTCTCAGGGTGTGTCAAAATATTGCTACATTAGGAGCATGAGCACGTCAGTATCATCTTCTACAGCAACAACGTCCTCCGATTCTGATGCTAATTCGAATGCCATGACATGACCGTGGTGTTCCGGGATAAACTCTCGCGCTTGCGCCGCCTTGGTTTTCCGTGTATGGCGTGATTTTCAAAATGTTTGAAAATTTCATTTTTCCATCACTAACCGTAAGTGGCCGTAGAAAACCGTAGACACCGGGACACAACCGTAACATATCCGTAGCCAATCCAGCATTAACCGTGGTCTGAAATGGGATCCCAGTTGACCTCGGAAAGGGCCAGATAAACTACGGATAAGCTTCGGTTTTGTCCCGGTGAGAGAAGTTGGTCTGGTGGGCTAAATATATAGTTTTGACCGACCAAACCGTCGGAGACCGTGACATGGCCGTGACGTAACCGTAGAGACGGTAGAGGAACGGTTGCAGAACAGTAGCATATCCGTAACACCGTAACATGATCGTGACTAACGAGACAAAGCGCAGCTTGTCCGTGGCGCTTTCGGTGGTGCCGTAGCATAACCGTAGGAAAACCGTCACATAACCGTAATAATCCTTGGCGAATCCTTGGTCCTTCCTTAGCACAACGTTAGTACATCCTTAGCATTTCCTTAGATCTTCCGTATAGGCGTCGTAGCTACACCCTAGTGTCACCGTAGACATTGTCTACCGTGGTCAAAACACGCCAGTTTTCCCACGGTTCAACACCATAGTAATCCGGGGCCCAAACCGTGAAAGTGAGAACCCCGCATAAAGGAAATAAGTGAACTCTCCTTTCTAGCCGGTCACCAAATTATTTAGCTTGTTACCAATTTATTCTGATGAGGTAAACTGATTAGGTTAATATTTTCGCATTCAACGACCAGTCTAGTAAACTTGGGCGCATATGCATCAGATATTCATTTTCCGTGAGGGGGGGGGGGGGTATGGTTTCCACTCATGTATACAGGGTCTAGTATGGCTGTTCTTGTGGCCTCACTTTGTTGGAAACAGACCCCTCGACTCTGATATTTTGGGTATTTCCGTCGGGGGGGGGGGCAGTGTTGACTGGTGGCTTGACAAGGAATGTGCAGCTGTCGCAGCTTTTGTGTACTGCCCAGTCCTCCACAATATCTTCTTTTGGTGTGTGTGGGGGGGGGGGGGGGGTGGGGGGGGTCTGACTTCTCTGGTGTCTAATGTTGGATCACGTGCAGGCATTCTATTATTTTGGACCCCTGGTGGGTGTTGGGTGATCGTCTTTGCTTTTCCTGTTCAAAGGTAAAGCGACGAGAATGTCTAAAAATCTCATCATGCAGATCTCAATAACGAGCGACATCATTTTCGGTAATTTGCAATACGGTATGTGTCTATCGGCGGTAAAACAAAATCGCTCCAGGGCACAGGACTATAAAACTTTTACAATTGTATTTTCTTGAATTGTATTTTCTCGTTATGACTTTAAATGGATTAAAATGAATCATTAGCATTTTAAAAGATATGGTAATTTGCCAACTGGCAAACGGCCATATCTTTTAAAATGCTAATGATTTATTTTAGTCAGTTGTATTAGTAAGAAGAAAATACAATTCTAGAAAATTCAATTGTAAACGTTTTATAGTATTGGTCCCTGGATCGATTCAAAAACTAGCTGGATAGTCAAACTGTCTCATTGACGGGTGTCTAAGCCACTGCTGAACATATGTTTGCATGTCAGTTCAATTTCTTTTAACCCATCCATTCATCTTTTTATTTCTTCTTTCTGTTTTTTTCTCTTTTTTTGGTGGGGGTTACTGTTGTCGCGTTATTGTCGCCTCATTACCGCTGCCGGAAACCGGATGAATGTGTATGAAGCTTAAAACACAAACTCACTGAATATATATAACTTTGACACAACGAAATTTTTTTATAGAATCGGGTTCGTTCATAGTCTCTGTCACATTTTTACATAAAACCTAGACTGATAACTTTAAAACGTGATAAACTTTGAATCACGATTGTAATCTAGCATAGTGGGTGACACCGCCCTGTCCTACTTGTTACGGTGACATTTGATTGCATCAAAACATCCACAAAGTTGAGTTTACACCAGACAATTTCTTTAACTTTGTGAATAAACTTAAGAAGCGCTAGCAAAGCTTCAGCGAGTGGACTCAGGGGCAGCGGTACTGTGGAAGGTGGGGTAATCCCCTTCACTTCTAGTAAACTCGAGCACTAAATACTTGTCAACACAACTCCACAAACCTTTTTATTCACTGTTAATGTTTTTTCGCTTACACAAACGCATACCAACACACCGTAATGCACCCATATCCTCACACACTATAGAGAGGTAATATTTTTCTTTTTTTATCTTGTTGATACCAGCTTTAGAGATACAAAAAATCTCCCCTGTGTGGGGGAATTATGTCACAGACAGGGTTCACAAAGCACGGTAGTGTTTTTTGTAATGCGGGCAATCGCACATCCCGCAAAAGAAATTTTCATCTGACCTATGTTAAAGAGGCAAGGGCGATTGTTCCCACCCTGGCCAAGTAATATAAAACTTTTTCAATTGTATTTTCTAGAATTAATTGTTTTCGTTATGACTTTAATTGGATTGAAAGGAACGATTAGCATTTCCAATGATCTGGCAATTTGTCATTTGCCATATCTTTAAAATGCTAATAATTAATTTTAGTCAGTTGTATTAATAAGTAGAAAATACAATTCTAGAAAATATAGTTGTAAAGGTTTTATAATATTGGTCGTCGGCGTCGGACATCACCCTCCTCTCCCAATCCCCTCACACACGGTCTCTGACACACACGTTTTATTTTGTTCCGACGCGCCTGCTTTAATTTAACTCTGTCGTCCATTTGGAGATTTTTTTGTGTATTTACTTTTTCACAGAAATTGACCCTCGGCGAAGTTCCTGCAAGGCTAAACGATGGACAAAATATTTTTCTGCTATCACTGGCAGCTCAAACAAATGTTTTTCCTCACTTCATTTCAGTGGCGTAGCTAAGGGGGAACTAGGAGGACATAACCCCAAAAAGTACAGTTCCCCCCCCCCCCCACTCAAAATGGAAAAAATTAAAGCACCAGAGGGTCCCAGTTCACTCTCATGGAATTGAATTTTCAAAGCACCGTAGGCCGTACAGGGGTTTGGCCCTCCCATTGGTAGGGATCGGCGGAGCGTCCCCCCGCCCGAACCCCACCAATTGGAAGGCCATACCTACCCCACCTCAGGTCTACGGCCTTCGGATATTCCTGTTGCATATATCGGCCTGGCACCCCTAAAAATATTACCCCCCCCCCCCCCCCCCATAATAGGAAATCCAAGTACGCCCCTGCTTTATTTCACATCATGTTGGGCCAGGGTGTATCCTTGCATGTTAAGGTCCAGTGTCTTCCCCTGGGGACACTTATCTTTTCATGCCAACTTGCGCACCCTGAGTATTTTTAAGGCTAATTTACCCAGAAAATTGGAGTATAACTATAGAAAAGGTACCAAAGAAACATCAGGGCGGTATATAAACCAGTTTTATGAATTCCAGGCATGCATGTATGTACATAAGTTGGACATTTTTCAGGAAAAGTGAGGGAGCCCCACACCCGCCCTTTCATGGCTACGTCGCTGGATCCGGTCCCAGGGTTCACACTTGCGTTTACTTGAACTCTTTCACATAACTTGAGGTTTATTGTATAGTACAGCCGCCGTGGACTGGTCACTTTCCACGGGTGGGCAATATTTCAACGAACGCAATGATATTATATTCCACACACTTTTCATAGAAATAATCATCAAAAATTTAATGAACCCTTTACCTAAAATGAAAAGCAGACGACACTTGCAAAAATAATTCTTGAATAACTAATTTTTTTCATTTTTTGTCTCAAAAACATAGGTTATGACCCCTCGTTGGAACGAGCTCGACGAGCTCGTTCCAACGAGGGGTCATAACCTATGTTTTTGAGACAAAAATTGAAAAAAATAATGAAAATTAACTGGCGATTTTTGGGAATAGCGCTGGTCGGTTTTGGTCGTTACGTTAGGTAAAGGGTTAATGAAGCACCGGGTACAACCCAGTGCTTCATAAATTAAAATTTTGCTGATGATGATTTTTGTTACTTGGTAAACGCATACGTGGACATCACTTCCCACGCGCAGATTACGACCAGTCCACAGCGACTGAACTGTATCTGTGGAAGCTCAACTCATTGAGTGTTTTCGTAGCACATCGCTCTACCAGAAATATATCTAGAATACGTCTTTATTGTGACAGGATCCCAACACGAACACGCAAGTATAGTGTCCGAAAAACAATTTATTTTCTAAAATGCAAAACTATGTACTAATTCGAAGCATGCGTGGCACGGCATCCCTTCGGGACATCTCATTATGATGAGAATCGCTGCCGAGTATTGAAATAACATTGCTAATCAGGTTGGACCTCAGCCGAGAAGACACATTGGCTTATTACAATGATTGACAAGTTCTATTGCTAATATTTCAATGTAGGAGGCGGCTTGTTCTGCGGTAGACACAAACCAATAATTAACGCTTCTGAAATTTTTTCTGGTGTTCACTGATTTTCAGAAACAAGATTGCATTATGAATTAGTGAATATTGGAAAAGAGATGAGTTGGATACATGTTTCGCAGAACTAGGTTGTCGCAGTTTTTTGTGTCAATAGTTTGTTTAATTTATACTTCATAACTCCAAAAAAAGGACAGTAGTTTATTTGTATTCTTAACACTCGGGGGTTAAGAGAACAAAGAATTTTGACAAAAAAACACACGTTTGTCGATTATTATAATTATTATCCGTTAATAATTTGTAGAGCTCAGTCTTCGGATTCAGGACATCTTCAATTATCGCAGCACGGTGGATACCGTAACACGTTTTCATTGACATGAGGAACTCAGAAGATATAATTTAAGAGATGATTCCGTGTAGTTGCTAAGAATTTTATTTATTAGGACATTAAAAGGGGTGATTTTTTTTCCATTATAGTTTACGCGTGTGTGTTATAATATACTCTTGAACACTTCAAGCAGATTTTTTTAAAAATCAGTAAAAATGATGAACTTTGCCCACCCAGCATATCACGCTCTCGGGATGTCAGCTCCAGGGACACTCGGATTTTCGGTTCCAAGTTTCGGTAATGGACAGAGTCTGTTACCACAAAGGACTTCTTTTGGAATTCAAGATTTATTAGGACTTAGTAATACCACATCAGATAAAACTCACAATAATCAACAAGATTCCATACTTACAAGTTCTTCATATATATCGCCTTCTCTAGCAGCGTCGTTATCAAGTGGACAATCTTTGTCACTAAAAGACCAGTCTGCGTTATCTCTGTCCGGTTGGAGGCCGGCGTTTTTGGGTTCATTGCAAAATGGTGCTTCAAATCCAAACTTTTTATCATTTCAGTCACCTAATCATGTGCTGTCACCCTCGGATAGGAAAAATCGTAAGTATACTTATTCACTTGAATATAGTTCGCTTTTTTAACCTTTTCTTTATTGTATTTTGAAAATTAAAATTTAATATTAAATTTTAATACTTTGACTAACATAGTTTGCGGAGATGTCACTTGCGAACATTTTCCTCAGTAGTTCTAAAATTGTTATTATTTTTTTCAAAACATAGCTTATGATCTCTCAATGGAACGAGCTCGCTGAGCTCGTTCCATTGAGAGGTCATAGGCCATGCTTTGAAGGCAAATATTTAAATTTAAAATTAGGTCTAAATTGTTGAGTGGATATGGTGGAATCATCAGATGAAGGCTTGTCACCCGATCTGGGCGATTCTTTACCACCTATGAAACAAAACGGCCATACAATATTTTTTTAACAAAACATTACTTCCACGCTCACTGAATCGAAAACATTTCCAAGAGAAGGGTCAAAAATATATTTCAGGAAAGAAAATAAATGAAAAAAATAAGCGTAGAGCTGATTTCTGTTTTACAGTGCTGAAGTTGACGAGATAAATCTGGTGCGTTTTGAGGAAGGACGTGCACTTGTTCGAGCAGCGACCGGGTTTTTTTTTTCTAGTGTATCATCATTATGTTGAAATGGGGAATGCGTCAGCTGAGATTTCGCTGCTTATGCCTTCTCGTATGACATGATAGTTAGTCTTTGGTGGAAACTCTTCGAGAGTTTTAGTGTTAAAATTTATCTCCCGTACTCTGCTTTTCCGTTGTGTAATTTGTCGGCCCAGCACTATTCGTCTTTATCTTTTTCAAGCCAAAAAAAATACTCCAATTTAGTATTTGATATTATTTATCTCTGTGTTACAGGTATGTGTATGTGTGTTTGCGTTATATTAGACTCAGTGAGATCAAGCAGTTTATTTTTTTATAAAAAAAATGATTTATCTTTTTGAGGTCCGTTATCATCAGTTGGAGTTCATAATGTCAACAGATGCCACGCATGGTAAATGCAGAATATGTCCGTAAATGCAACTGCTTCCCCGTGGGAAGTCCGGGAAGTGAAGCAGTGCTTGTTTACTATAGTACAGAAGCTCCGTTTTACTTGTAAAAATAGGACCAGGTCACCAATATCTGGGATGGAGGTTCTCTAAAATGGGCAACACGGGTATAAACGATTGGCTGGACTTAACTTTATAACCTTGTTGCGGTCACGATTAGCCATTGTGCATGTATATGTGACATTAAACACCAATAAATAAATGCGACAACAAATCCCCTAGACAACAAGAAGAAATTTGTTCTCGTTTTTTTTTTATTCTTGTGTATGTTGTTTCAGCAATAGCAACAACAATATACGCCGTTGTTTTAGGTCGCGTTACTACAATTTCAAAAAGAACACATTTATTTCTGTTACATAATGAAAATATGCCCTTCTTCTAAATATCCTACAATATAGATTTCAATCCTTTTTTCTTTTCTTCAAGCGACAAAACGTGGTAACTTGGAAGAAGCAATCTTGATTTAGATTTTATTCCTTCTAACTAGGCTCGGCACTGTGATCACAAAAGTGGTCTTTTTATCGATCAAGTCGCGATGGAATCGCGGCACACTTACACCTGTGAGGCGCGATTTTATATATATAATATTACGAAGAGGCGGGATTTCGGAAATAAAATATTGCGCAATCAAAACTGAATCGAGATTCAATATGTTCATTCGGTTTTTTTTGCGACAAGTAAGAATATACAGTATGGCAAGGAAGAGAGCGGGCAGAGAATTTCCAGTCGCGATCCGGTCGAAATTTTCTGTCCACTTTTGTATTGACATTACTGGAGGCAGATATGTTTGCGGAAATGATAATCTGACAGTCGAAGAGTCGTCTAGGACAAGTCTGTATGACGGCTAAGTCATTGGGTGTTTATTTGCTTTTTTGTTAAATTGTTTATTGGGGTTTAACGATGCTTTCAACAGCCAGGGTTTAATCCTACAACCTTATAGGGTTTCATGGGCTTGGGGTGAAACTATTGCTCAACCTTCCAACAACTACAAAAGAAACTTGACCAATTGTTGTGGATGGTATTTATAAACGGCGTGTCCATGCAGAAAAACGATGGTGGAAAATTTAAATATCAGTTTTTGGGCACAATGACATAATAATTCTGATGTTCGAGGATGCCCTCTCTGAAAATATCACCGAACAAAGCTCCGACTGCTCCATATTTGACAAGCTGGTTTTGTTTGTTGTTTTTGTTTTGTTTTGGTTTTTGTTTTTTTGTTTTTGTTTTTTTTTTTGGGGGGGGGGGGGGGAGGGGCTGTGGCTGCAAACGGCGCACACTGAGGTTTGTCTATGTTGCAAAAAGGGTTTGATGACACTGCCATTCGATAGAGAGTGTGGATACTTTTTACCTGAAAATAAAATTCATACTTGGACCCATATTTATATGAAGGTATAAAGTCGACCTATAAAAGGAACAGATTGTGTAAGAGGGTTCACTTTAATTTTAATTAATTTTATGATCGAAAAAATATTTCATCCGCTTCCACCGTTTTGTCATATCTTTATTAACGACATTGGAACTTGTGTGAGCAGTATCTTTTAGATAGTGTTCTGCCATAGTATCTGATACGACACATATAAAAATGTCATTTTACAGAGATTCTGTACCCTCCCCGACCAAAACTCTTGTTTTCCATATATATTAATTCCTCTTGATATTGGATTTTTATCTTTTTTGTCATTTTTCTTTTCTTTTGGCTGAAATATAAATTATGTCTCCTTATGAAAATAAGCCTTTTTTCAAACTTTAAAACCTCCATGAACATGTAGAGAAGAAAGCATCGCCAAGATATTTGGCGGCAGTGTAGGTTTCTGTAAGATTTATTTCACTACGATGCTAAAAATAATTATTTCTAATTATCAACTGGAGTCGAGGAAGTGTCTTCTAAAATTCTTTATTGGGGTTTAACCCTTTATCTAACATGAGAACAAGACCGGCACTTGCAAAAGAATTTTGAATAACTATTTTTTTGTCTCAAAAACATAAGTTATGACCCCTCATTGGAACGAGCTCGTTCCAATAAGGGGTCATAACCTATGTTTTTGAGACAAAGAATGAAAAAAATAAAGAAAATTAATTGGCTATTTTTGAGAATAGCGCTAGCCGGTTTTTTGTCGTTACGTTGGGTAAAGGATTAACGAAACATTCGACAGCCAGGGTTACCTCGTGTGGGACCGTTTTACGAGTGGAGAAAGCCTGAGTATCTAGAAAGAACCACCTGGAAGTGGCGAGCAACTGCCAGACTCCCTAACGTATTAACTCCACACAAGCAGGGTTAGCATTGGTTGAAGACAAGTGCACCATCGACGTGCATTACGCGTTAGTACATAGCGCCACCGCGCCCCCAGGGTCTTTAAATATCCATTCATTATTTTTTTCAAAGTTAAAAGAGGGATACCCTTGTTTAACGTGGTTGGAGATCAGGTCTGAAAAATTAGATCGGCATTTGCAAAGCTGTGCATCGCCGCTATACACGTCGTTGCAGGGCATCGCTATTTTCTGTTGGCAATTTCATGGCCTGGAACCCCAAAGGAAAAGGTACCAAAACCTTTGTAACGTTTTTATTGCATTTGCATTAGACTGATATCCGAGTGTCGCATTGGGGATTACAACTGATAGTACTGTTAAAAGTACATTTTGTTCTGGTATCCCGAATGCGCTGTTCACTTGTAAAAAATCTGGCCAAATTTTAGACAAGTGTTTAATAATATGAGGGAATGTACATAATTTAAAGTATCAAAAATATATGCGGAGATATACATCCATTAAAACAAAATTCCAGTCTGTCTTTGTGTGAGATTATTTAAAAAAAGAAATCTTGTTTTTCGTGTATTTTTTAAACAAAAAATTTGGCCAGTTTTTTGCAGTAAATGGTTAAAATGTATATTTTGGATAAAAAATAACATTTTATTCGGATTTGTCTACCCTCAGGTATTCATAAATGTATAATGTAGTCAGTCAGCGTTGAGAAATTTAATTCAGTCCTATTATTCATAAAGAGGTTCCTGGTGTCAACAATAACAGTTATAGATTTCTTGACACACATAAATGTTTTGCAATTTTATAGAATTCTTACTCATGGGCATACCAGGCAAAATGAAGCTGGGAGAGAGACAAAATGTATATGCCATTGGCAGCAGAAAAATATTTTCCCTACTGCGTTAAGAGTGTGTGTACACCCACACAGCCCAGGTCCAGTTTCTTCGCCGGAGGAAAAACTTATGCTAATTAGGGCATCCTGGGTATTTATTGAAGGCTTAACCCTTTACCCAACGTAACGGCCAAAAACGGCCAGCGCTATTCACAAAAATAGTCAATTAATTTTCATTATTTTTTCATTTTTTGTCTCAAAAACATAGGTTAAGACCCCTCATTGGAACGAGCTCGTCGAGCTCGTTCCAATGAGGGGTCATAACCTATGTTTTTGAGACAAAAAATGAAAAAAGTTGGTTATTCAAGAAATTATCTTGCAAGTGTCGTCTGTTTTTCATGTTAGGTAAAGGCTTAAATACCCAGAAAGTGAAGGAATTACTGCAGTATATATCCAAGATATATTAGGGTGAGAGTGCATGTAAACAGTTTAGGGATGTCAGACATATATATAAATTTGATTTTTTTTCAGGAAGAAAAAGTGTAGGTGTGAGTCTCCCTCAATACCATCCGTGGCTTCGCGCTGTATTTGCTAATATTCCCTAATATTCCCTAAGCATTGTTTAGTGTCAGGTCAGATCGAAAAACGCACACAGGTCACATGGTTGCTACACCCTCACTCCACCTCTCTCTCCACCCCGCATTTAACATACTTATGCCCAAAAGGACTTTCCCTTTCAACACTTCTCGCATCAAAACGACTATATCCAACTAACGTCATACACAAAACCACTGCCCAATTTTATTATTATTATTATTATTATTTTTATTATTATGAACCCAGTTGATTTGGGTTGATTTTTAACTCAACTGATCTTCGCGTGTATTATTTGGTACAAAACAGGCCTTTGGACCTTCAGCAGTGCATGCCCGTCGTGACATAAGCCATGATTCCAATCAAAGAAATGATTTTAATGATTTTTTTAAATTATTTAGGAACAGATAGAGAAATATTACGGCATGTATAGTACTTTCAGACTCACGTACTAAACCATGGAGCGAAACAGCTTTAATGAATAAAACAGACCAGTTGACACGCGGTTTCCTCCTATCCTCCAGTGACATTGGTACCCTGGTTCGAATGATAGACCATTCCATCAATTTGATGAAGGCCAGCATTGAAATCGAAAGCAAATTATATTTTTTAACGATTTTGTATTATTTAGACAAGTTAAAATTAATTAGCTTTATTTATATGATTTAAGACCCTCGAAAAAAGCCGAACGCATTGCTGGAAATGTTTTCTGTTTAATGAACGAATTTATATTATTAGCTATAAAATTTATTTCCCAAAGCACTATATGACATTTGGAAATAACAATGACTGAAAATTATATTAGCTTATTTCCACATGAATTCCCACCGATGTCATTGATTAATTAGCAATTAATGTTGTGTTGGTCTCAAATGCTTAATTTTTAAAATTGTGAAGGCAATGATGGATTTGCCTTGCTACGTGAACTAAACTGGCTTATCTCTATTGAGACTTGATAGGAAACTAGTGTTCCGTTGAAAAATTATTTTTAAAAGTCAATAAATATATTGTAGAATATCTGGAGGTAATTTTCCATTTGTGATAAAAAAAAGGTCATGTTATCGCTATCCTGAGTTTTTGTGGCAGCTTAGCATAAAAGATTCAGATGGCTGATTGCGGAAGTCTTGACAACTGACTGTTGATGGAAGAAATGTCTCCTGCGGTGGATTTAGAAAAATAATGGACTTAGAAGAGAATTAATCGAAACTAACCTCATTATCTCTTTTTTTTACTATCCTTTTCATAGTTTAAAATGTAAACAGCTTTGCAATCTTATAAGCATGCGCAAACAACTGAAAATCGAAAGTGATCAAACTGGCGCGGAGACTTGTAGGTTTTATGTTTAACTATACAACTAAAACTAAGTTTTGAAGTTCAAAATATTTGTTGCGCAACACCAACTCAGACACACGCACATGCACATTCACATACATGCGTTGCCGCGGAGCAACAATTGTCCAGTTTATATACTTCCAAACCATACATTTATATATTTATCTGTAACAGTACCAATCAACCTAAAGTACTGTGATCTCAAAAGGGAGCACTTTCTCCATCAGCTCGCGATAGGATCACGACACACTTGCACACCAATAGGCCGAGATTTCATAAGTTAAATATTGCGAAATCAAGCCCGAATCAAGGAAAACAGCTTCTCGGATCATTCAACGTTCTCGCATTTCGTTTCTGACGGATGACATTCTAATGAGCCGTGGGAGAAAGCGGACAGAAAACTTTGACGAGATCGCGACTGGGTCGCGATCTCGTCGAAATTGTCTTCCGTTTTTGTGATCAAAGTATTGTAACTTGACAATAACAAGAATTCTTTTCTCTATGTTTACCTACATACTTAGATAATAATTAGCTTCGAAGCACTGGCCACTCGGGGAGCGTGGTGGCACAGTGGTTACGGCACTGGACTTCAAACCGAAAGGTTCACGGTGCTATCTCCGCCACGGATAACTGCGTTGTGTCCTTGGGCAAGGCAGTTCTTACCGATTCCCTGAGTGTGGGCACGGTAGAGCTGTGTACTAAGGCGTACTGCACGTCGATGGTACACAGGTACAACAGGAGAACGGGCGTCACTCGGGCCTGCAGAATTCGCCCCACGATCCGTGTTCACCCATATTTTCCGGAATGTAGAATTTTCGACAGCTTTATGACAACAGACAATGAATAAATTGTGTGCATTTTTTAGTTTGTGAGAGGACGAACCTTCTTAAACGCTACAAGGATGGGGGGTTGTTATGAAAAATCTTTTAACAAGATAATAACTTGAATTTTGTGGGGAAACAAAGTAAAAAGTTTCCGTCACTGACAATAGGGTTATCCTCACTCTCTACTGCTCGTGTCTTTCCAAGGAGTTTGAGAGATATTGGCTGGGTGAAAACTCCACTCAGCAAATGTGTTCACAGTAATCTGCACACCCAATACTCTAAGCTAAATTATGGTATTCCCTTCTGTTAGTTTCCATTTTCGGATTCAGTTCTTTACTAAACAGACACAAGTTTGTCTGCCCAAATCCCACCCCCCCCCCCCCTCCCACACACACCTTCCTCCTTATCCGGCAGGGGTTTCTTTTTAATTACCAAAGGCATGAAGCAAACGTTTAGTTAACAGTATCTACTTCACTAGATGCAGAATTAATGGTCAGGGGTGGGGTGGGGAAAATCGTAACCATAAGTCCAAAATAAGATATTTTTTAAAGAACGTGTATGGTTCAGTTTTCACTGCTCCCCATCAGAATCTAACAACTTTTTACACTCGTGTATTTGGGACCTATGACTGTGCTGCAAACAAAATAATTCCCGATGGATAATGATTGGGTTGCAGGACTCACACGAGTGATAGCTATTGAACCACCCATTAGAAACAGTTTAATCCAATAGTCCCAGCAAGAAACGGTAGAACATAATTTTAAGGTATTTAAGACTCCCTCGGATGTTTTCAAATATAAAACTATTTAATTTCTGTCGATAAATAACCAATTATAATTATTTTAAAAGATATTTTAACAAGGAGCCAATTTCCCGATGCAGTCTCGTGTCTCCATGATGTCGATACATAATGCAATTCACGTGCGCTCTTATAGTGCGCGTGCTAAGGACGTCATGTGGAGCTTTTATATTTCTTTACAATCAGTATTCTTAATTATCGTTACTTGATGAACACCTGTAATCATTGCAGGGTATTCATATAATTTTTTTCTGACACTTTGTATCTGTTCCATGTAAATCTTCAGTGATAAAACTTCTCCAGTATTTGCATCCATGAACTATTAAACTATTCATCGTGATGAATTTATAGGTGTCAAGAGGGTGATTGAAAAGGGATATTATTATTAAAAAGCAAACTAACAGAACTTCTCCCATTCAACCTTAAGGTTATTGGGTGTTTGAAAAATTTTGAAGCCTCTTGTTGCTATTGATGCATACAAAAGGTGCTTATCGGTACTTGACTGAAGAAAATGACACAAGTTAAAGTCAACAAGCTGTTCTGTACATAAAAAGAAACTGTTTCATTTTATCCAAATAACTTTTAACTTTAATTCCTAAAAACGATTCAACATCTAATTTCTAAAGATGAAGGTTGTAAGGGAGCTTTTCCTGTACCCAGATGCCATCTCGAAGCAAGAGATACTCAACAAGAAAAAAACCTAAGGACAATGATGGTTGAAGTTAGAATATTTCAAACTTGAAACTATTATTACAGAATTAGCTGTATTGTATCGGTGGGAATTAGTCTATCATTGCACTCCGTATTTAATGTTTTAAATTTATGTTATTGCGGTTCAAGCCTTTTCCCAACATGAAAAGCAGACTACACTTGCAAACAAAATTCTTGAAACTAAATTTTTTTCATTTTTTGTCTCAAAAACATAGGTTATGACCCCTCATTGGAACGAGCTCGACGAGATCGTTCCAAAGAGGGGTCATAACCTATGTTTTTGAGACAAAAAATAAAAAAAATAATGAAATTTAATTGGCGATCATTTGTGAATAGCGCTGGCCTTTTTGGCCGTTACGTTGGATAAAGGGTTAACTGATGGCTCAGTGGTTACGGAATTGGGCTTCAAACAGAAAGGTTCACTGTTCGATCCTCACCTTGGGGAAGGCACTTAACCCCGACAGCCTACGTACGTAGGTGCACGGTTGCGCGGTGTACTAATGCGAATTGCGCGTAGATGGCGCACTTGCCTGCAACCAATTGCTAACCCTGCTTGTGCGGAGCTAGTACGTTGGGTAGTATGACAGTTGCCCATCGCTCTCGGTGATTTTCACCGGGTACTCCAGCTCACTCCACCCATAAACTGTTCGACACGGAGTGACCCTGTCTATCGAAGGTGTCGTTAAACCTAAATAAAATTGCGGTAAGTATTTTTAAAATTGTTCCATCAACTCTAGTCATGGCTGCTGTGAAGTAACCATGACTATATTTGATTGATGTTTTTTTTTTAAATTTAACTAAAGAGAAATCATTGGTCACAAAGTTGATTCCGTTTCTAGCAGAAAATTTGGTTGAAAGTTACCAAAATGTATTTATTTCGGTGGCAGTCGACTTCCTGTCTCGGTGAGGAATATCCACCCGCAACATGCAAAGAGTTAACGCCCCTGGCAACAGTCGTGGGTAGAAATATTATGTTAGTTGAAGTTTTAACCCTTTTACCAGAGGTCGCAACTATTTTTACTTATTACCGTCTGGTAACCATTGACGAAAAGATGTTGAAATTTTGACACGATGTTATATTGGTCATGCACGACTTACACATTTCTTTAAACTGCTGGGAATTCTAATCGCGTGCATACCCCCTCAGACCCCATTTGAGGCAATAGGAAAGCTAGGTCTATGTGATCCAAGTGAAATAAAATAAGGTTAACCGGGTCGCAAGGGATTTGTAAATCCCACATCGTCCCTGCGTGCCTTCGGCGCGCTAAAACCTTTCATTCATTCATTCATTCATTTCTTTTGTTAAAGAGTAATTTGCGACCAGAGTTTGCTCCTTGCCTACAGATGTTGAGAGTGGAGCACATTCTTTTACACTGCACATAGTTTAATCTTGTCAGATGGCTGTATTTCACTGTATGAGCTTTTGGGGATTTCTTTTACCATACGAGCCGAATTATGTCATTTCTTAAAGAAATCAAACTTTTTAACAAATTTTAAAATTGTTTTTATTCCTTTAAATCAGGTTTCCACTTCAAATCTATTTCAGTTATAGGTTGATCTAGATAGCATCCCATTACTACGTCTACCGTTAGTCGTTGTTGTCATCACTTTATTTCTAGGACACAACAGTCTAATTTTTTTACAGATATTCAGCAATCGTTTCATGGCAGATAAAGTAAAAAAAAATACTTTTGATTCTCAGATACCGTCGCATTGATTTTATTCGTGCGTGTTAGCACATTTTACTGATATTTTTCAAATATGACAGTTGGTTGTGCCACGAAAATAGGAAACATAAACGCATGAAGTCGCAAATTCCTGGATCGATTTCAAAGGGATCTAGAGCTAAAAAAAAATCTCTAAGAATCAAAACTATTTTTTTTTTTGCCCTTATCACTTTCGTTTATTTACACGAAGCACGTTTTATCGCTACGACATTGCCTCAGATGCTGATGTGATGTTATGCACCAATAAATAAATAAATTACTAAAATGCGTAACAATTAGCGAAACACGGCAAACTCTCTTCTTCTCTCTCCGGCACTCACCGGCCATCTATCTTGCATGCTCTCAACATATGGATTGTCCATTCTTCATACCATAATATAGGTTCCGTTATGAGGAAAGGACACTCCATGTCTAGAGGAAGCAATGTCATAGAGGTTGACAGTCATTCTTTAGACGTGTGTAAATCTGTTTATTTTCCACCCTCCAGACAATAAGTGTTTCACCACCTGGGTCAGTTATCATTATACACAACGTCAATCTGTAGAAAATTGCAGCCTTGGGGAAAAAATGTCCTGAACTTGGCGTTAAAAGAAACAGATCGGCCAAATTTGGTATGTGTTAAACACACATAAGACAGAAGAAAACTGAAACATCATTTTTCCCAATAAAGACAGCATGTGACATTCCTTCAGTATTTTCTCAACCTAAGTTTTCTTAGATACAGGCTGGGGTGGTGGTAGAGAGGTGTGGGTGATATTGTGAATGCAGGAACTCGTAGAGTATGTAATGATTAGAGTGTACACAATGCCTCATATTATTTATTTATTTATTTATTTATTTATTTATTTATTTATTTATTTATTTATTAACAACGCACGACACAATATTTATTTATTTATTTATTTGTTTATTTATTTATTTATTTATTTATTTATTTATTTATTTATTTATTTATTTGCCTTCTTGAAATACTCCTCACTAATTTTATTAATGTCGATTGATGACTCGTGTAAATATCGCCAGTGTAGTTTTATGAGAGGGTGCTGATCAGGGCAGTCTGACGAAAGGGGAATCTTTATCGAAACATGGAACGTTACAAATCCGATAAACGAATCACCAAACCCTTACAGGAAATTAAACTGCTGATTCGTTTTCTATCTTACTTGATCTGATTAAAGAGGGACAGGTGTGGTTGCTTACTCGCCGGAGATTTTGTCGGAAATTGAGAGTTTTGTTTGGGAGTTTTAGAAACACAATTGCGTCTAATCACAGTATTTTCAGGCAAAAACGAATTATCGTTCACCAAAGAAAGCCAATGGGTTTTCTTATTTTATACATCTATTTTTGAAAAATGTTGAAAATAGGAAGGAGTATCTCCGCTCAATATGTGGTCTGCATCGTGAAATATCTGATAGAAATTAGCGATGGCAAGGATTACCGCGTGCCACTCGTACAGCACGCAGCAATACTTTCCATCGGAGTTTTTTCACGGAAATTTTATGGGCAGACCTCCCACCCACCCGGATACACAAGGCCAAGAGCCATCTCCGTAGTTCTAATTTTGATGAAACTTTGTGTTAGAACGGCTATCTGTGTTGGCGAGGAAGAGAACAAACTTGCTTTTGGACAAAATAACTAAAAGGTGAATCCCAAGAAAATTTCCACACAATTTCCCGTCAAAGGTGTATAAACAAAAGCCCCAGTGAGCTTTCTGTGAAATGAGGTCGAAGGTTGAAGCTACTTTGACAAGATAAGTATAGGATAGGATGGTGGAATATACATGCTAGTCCATGGTGACAATGGCGAATTTTCTTTTATCGCTCTAGTGTAACGTTTCGGTCAGTAGAGTCGATATTTATAATATATTTGGTATATTTTGAAGCACCCCAAGTTTCTATAAATACTATAAACGTCCAATTTCCTAAATGGAGCCCCAGAACCTCAAAGTTTAATAAACCACTTCGTCCGAAGTCCGAAACGTTTCCTGTAATTTATTTAAGAATTGAATGCAATTTTTATAATCTTTATTGGAGTATGAACGTGTGGGAATGGGTACAAATTATGTATGAATCCCGAAGGATTCATACATAATTTGTACCTATTCCCACACGTTCATACTCCAATAAAGATTATAAAAACTGCATTCAATTCTTATAATTCCATTCCGTAACTGTTTAAACTACTTTTCACCAAACAACAAAACAGAAGGACGAAATAAAACACATGAACGATCGAGGCGAAAAACCACCCTCACACAAAAGACAAAGCGCACAACTCCGATTTTTAATTTTCACAACTTTAGAAATGGAAACGAGTATTTTAGTGACGGGATTTATGCCACAGTTAGGAAATGTCACCAAAGAAACAGCAGCGGAGTTGATCACATGCGAGAGGCGCTAAAAGTTCAAAACCCACCCAAACACCTCCCGAATTACATTCTGTCAACTGCGATCTACCGTAAATGCGAGTCAATGTTCGACCAAATGTATTCATTGGAAAATGAATTACATTTGGTCATGACGTTTTCATCCAGCTGACCAATGGGAATTGAGTATTTGGACCTAAAACGTATAACAACATTAAAAATGTAATTATTAATTTATAAAAACGATGGATGAATGCTTAGGGGAAAGATTTTATTAAATTGTAGGGTGTAAAGGCTTGATGTAAGTCGTTTGGGTGCTTCAGGTAATTATAGACGTGCCGTGTGCAGTGTGACATGCATGTGTTATTTGAAAAGATTGACTTGAATAGGAACCTACACTGAGTCGATCAAAAGCTCCGACATTTCGACTGCAGATTATGATGAACATTTCTCGCCCTCCCGTGACACTCATTGAGTTTTCTTTATCTTTTTTTAAAGAGGAGGAAACGAAAACTGCATTCAGCTTTGATGAACTATGTCTGCACTTTTCACATCTCTTCAACATTTTCTTTTTTTTGTTTTCGATACTAATTTAATACTAAATTACAAACTATAGTTAAATTGAACAGGGAGTCAACATATCTAGTGTCAAAAAAAAAACGTCACTCACTCCTATCACTCACATTTTAAGGGGAATATAATCCGAAACAATTTAGGGAAAATTGTCGTGGACAGTTTTTGTCATATTTTGTGATGCATTTTTGGTGGAATTGCTCTATATCTTACCTCCTACAAGTATCTGGGAATTTCATTGGTTCATAGACGTCACATGCGGACTGCATATAAAACCATTTTCTGCCTGTCAACATCAATATACGCTGACAGCTATGGGTAATCTCCCCTTTGTTCATTGATTATTCAAAATGGCGGCAGCCGATAAACACTTCAAGTTGAAAAATTGAGTGTTGGAAGCCCATATTTGGTCTGAAGTGCAGGTTAGGCAACTTAAAAGGCTTCATATTCTGTGGATGTGTGTCATGTTACCTTCGAAATGAAACTGTTTGGTATGTATGAATTTGCCTTGTTACAATTTATGGGAGAGTGCAGGCACTTTTGATGATGCTTGAACAAGCGTCTGATGTTGTGAAGCAAAATATACATATCAGATCCTTATTAGTTCTGTGCTTCGATTCAGCAGTCGGTAAGATATATTTGTCACACAGTCTGTTGGTGGCCTAATATGGTATATATGGTGTTCGCTCGAATTAACTGACACCATATATACCATATTAGGCCACCAACAAACTGTGTAACTAATAATATATAAAAAAGCCAGCTCTCAACTCATATACACGACAAAAGAGAGAGCTGTTGACGTTGGTTTTGTAGGGTTGTACAGCACAACGGTGAGAATAAATGCCTGTAAAAATATGCTTTAAAAGTGAGTTTACTAAATATTTAAATTTTAAAACAATATTTCGGAAACCTCAGCGTATCCTATATGTCGTATAATATTAGTTACACAGTTTGTTGGTGGCCTAATATGGTATATATGGTGTCAGTTAATTCCATATTGGACGCGAGCGAACCCTTTACCTAACATGAAAAACAGACGACACCTGCAAACAAAATTCTTCAATAATTTTTTTTTTCATTTTTTGTCTCAAAAACATTGGTTATGACCCCTCATTGGATCGAGCTCGATGATTTTTGTGAATAGCGCTGGCCGGTTTTTGCCGTTATGTTGGGTAAAGGGTTAAGGGATTTCATGTGTGAATGTTTATCAGGTTGATATTTTTCAGGAAATGTGGCTACGCCATTGGTTAGAGCGTCTGTCCACTCAAATATATACATTTCAAATATGCAGATTTGGATGTAAATGAAATGTTTTTTTCTCCCGTTCTTTACAGTACTAGCATCGAGTGGTAGTGAAAAATGTAGCCCTGATGGTTCTGACACAAGTAACGGTGGTAGTAAGAAGAAAAAGAAGAAGAGGCGACACAGGTAACGCATGTCATAAATCCGCGCAGAAAAATGGCCAGCTAACCCTTTCCTGACAAATTGACAGCATCCACCCACGTAATTTACGAAATGGGCAGTCGAAAAGAATATTTTTTTTAGAAAAATTCAACAAAATCATATCATGTGACCCTCATTGAATCCTCCATTGAGGGGACACAAGATATGGTTTTGTTGAAATATTTTGGAAAATTTGTGAAGGGTTTAGGGGCCCCCTCTGATCCTAACTAGGACCCTCCGATCGTTGCCCCTCCCTCTTCCCTGAAGGGAAACGATCGGAGGTTCCTAATTAGGGTTAGCACACACCCCCCCCCCCCCCCCCCCCCCACATAACACACACACACACCCGAAAGAATTTTGCAAAATTTAGTGCTCTAAGAGCGAATCTAAGGCATGTGTTGCATGTATAGCCATATAACGGAGACCATCTTGGGGCTCTAAATGGTGTGAAACTTGCATCGTGCTGTGCAGTCATGTCTGGAGTTCGTTGAGAATGGTGGTTCGACAGGGAACTGTGTGAAAGTCATTGTTCCTACGCTTTAATAACAGGCACAAAACACAAATTGTAAAACGGTCTCATGTTATAAATCGCACACGCATGCGCGTGTTCAAAGGTGGCAAGCGTGTATTAAAACAGTAGCCTTGCTCTGAGCCATGGTAATATATTTACAGTGCAAGGAGGGTGCATAGTGAGTTTAAAGTGGTCTTTCAACCCAGGTGGTAACTTTAAACTCCAGACCAACGTGATTTAAGATATACCACCTGGGTAGAAACTCCGAAGGACAAGCAATGCTTACCACTTGGGTGAAAACTCAGAAGGATAAACAAACACAGAAGGATAAGTAAAGTTACATCTAATCATGGGCATGACTAGGCTAAATATAGCGTGAGGGGGATAAAATATTTATCTGTTGCCAATGGCAGCAGAAAACAGTTTCCCTCCATTTCGTTTCATCTCGTGCTGGGTTAAAAGCTTGTATCCCCCATAGGTTAAGGGTCAGGGTCTTTACTAGGGAAAAAGAAAAAATCTTTTACGGCAATTGGTGCACCCTGGGTACTTGAAGGTTTAAGTACCCCCAACATGAAGGAATAACGATAGCAAAATGACTAAAAAATTACCAGGGGTGATAGCACATGAACCAGTTTAGGGATTTCATGCACGAATGTAAGTAAGGTTAACATTTTTCAGGAAAGGTGGGTGGACGAGTCCCCAAATCCTTTCATGGTTGTACCACCGTATCTAATTTATCTTACAAGAACGTATTTTCCCCAATACAAGTAAAAAGTCTAGATAAAATACAAATATGTATTGAGGGTAGCAAACGCATTCGCGATCATTCGATCAGAAGGAGAATGATTTTTAGCCGCACTTATCGAAAACTGATTACAATCTTCCAGGCCACTGTTCTGATAAAAGTAAGTAAATGATAAATAAATCACCAACTCAACGAAATAAATTACACTACAGTACGTGGAGAGTGTATTATCACTAAATCACCCGCAGAGTTGAGATTCAACCCGAGGAATAATTGCAAATTTGTTGCAAGGCATAACCAGCACCAGCAAAGTTTCAGCCAATGGACCTCCGGGTTAAACCTGGAGGTCCATTGGCTGAAACATTGCCTGTGTTTTTTGTCGACATGTACAAAATTTGAAAGTTATAGCTTGGGTGATAACTCCACTCCGCGGGTGATTTAATTACAATCCACTCTCCACGTACTGTAGATCATTTTTGCCACGATGATATTTTATACAGGTCTACCATGCGTTAAACATGGAAAATAAAATGAAGAAGCGGATAGCCGAAACACTGCTATAAACTTCAGCGGTTATACATGTAGTACAAGTGGAACAATGAATGGGGATTACGTCATGCACAGCTGAATAACGTAATATATGACGTCAAGACCTTCATTCATAAACAAAAAGCAGTCTATAGACGCTGAAAAATTGTCAAAATATATGCAAATGAGTCAAGAAAGGGAGAGATATTACAAGATAAATTGGTTATTACCACCAAGTGGGTTTCCTAGATGGTGTATTGAAGTCTCAACCTCGTCTCGGATCATATATTGACTCGTCCCAGCGGACTCGTCGATTTTGGCCCAGAGAGAAGGTCTCGACTTCAACACACCACCTCGGAAACCCATACGGTGGTAATAACCTATATAGTCCTACACCTTTAGTGAAATACTCTGTAGGCGCCTAGTTATATTCGTCTGGTACAAACCAATCAGTTTTTACCAAACATCTCTCAAATATGAATGGTAAGTATAACAGCGTAGAATAGATAGCTTCCCGAATCATCTAAATCTGTTGTTGTTACTTTTTCACACAGTTTCCTTTTCCTTAGAGCTGTAGACACACAGTCGGTGACACGTAAAATAACTAACGCATGATATTATTGCGCTAACATTAGCGTTTTAATCATTGGAAAACCATGGGTCTTGTCACTACTCGTTACAGAATAAATGCTTAGAGATGTGTTCTAATATCTCTAGAATAATTCCTTTTAGAGGTTTCGTCAGTCTGAGTCAATTTGAGAACAGACAATCAAATTACTGCGCGATCAGAGGTTATACGAGGTAAAATCACTTATACAAATCTTATTGTATCATTCGAATAGGAAGAAACCAATTATTGCCAAGTTAAAGACTTGCAGACCAAACCAATGAAGAAAGTTCTCGTCTTATTAGTGCTATTTATCATCCACTGGCGGTCGATTGCACTTATTTTTACCTTGAGGTCTGAAAATGGATACCCTCGGTAATCTTATTGATCTAATTAATGCAAATTGACGGAGATTTTGCATGATTCCGGCGTATTTTTACATCTAGTTGCCTTTATTAGTCTTGACAAAAATTTGACAGATTATACTGGGATAAAATATGGGAGAAGACACATCACGTTAGAAACAGTTGGCCAACAATTTGTATTATTTGAATTCTTGTCGTAGTGATTTGGCATTGATATTTCGACATTTATATTGTATTATTGCCAAGAATTTGGTAGATTTGTTTATTAATACGAGAATTTTAGTTAATTTTGCTAATCACTTACACGTAATGAAAATAATGGGCAAATATGAATTATGCTCGCGCATTTCTGTTATCCAACCACCTGATACGAAACACTGCATCGTTATTCAGGGGAATTGTACTTTTTGCTGCAACGTTTCACCAACTAAGCGCTTAGAATGTACATGTACATAATAGAGCTATCCGTAAAAACGAAAACATGGATCTTATTTTTATACAAAAAAAAATAGATTGTGCAATTCTGTTTTAATTTGCAGTTAACTAAATAAAATGAAAGAGTAAAAATACAAATCTAGTTTGATGATTCCGATGCTTCGACACAAGAAGAACCGCAAGCTCAAAACTATTATCCGATGGAAAAGACATAGGCTGCAATACAGTACAATCGCCGTGGACTGGTCACATTCCACGGGTGGGCAATATTTCCATGGATGCAATAGTATAAGACTCCAAACACTAATTATAGGAATAATCATCAAAAAGTTAATTAATGAAGCACCGGGTAAAACCCGGTGCTTCATTAATTAAAATTTTGCTGATCATGATATTTATTATCTTGTAAACGCATGCGTGGACATCACTGCCCACGTATGGATTATGGCCAATTCACGGCGACTGTTAACGTGCAGAATTCTCTGATTCTAGAACTATAGTTAAAATAATTTTATCAATCGAATGCATGAAACGGGAATAAAATTCCATAAGCAGTGGAGAATGATGGCTGAAACAAAGACCCTACAGATTATTGGTTAAACTTGACTCTATACCCATTCTGTGGTTATGAGATAGCCATAGATGCTGAAAGTGACCTCAAATACAAATAAATAAATAAATAAATAAATAAATAAATAAATAAATATTTGCATTCTACTCAATGCTATGTTCTTCGTCCTTGTTCATCTAAGCCCTTCAATCCAATAAGCATAATTTTTGGCGTTAGGAAATACTTGGTCCACCTTTAGCAGGCAATAGATACGTTCTTGCTGACTTTAGATGCTGATTTTCTTATGTTGCGAGATACTTTCTTGTTGACTTTAGAAGCTGATTTTCTTGTGTTTGGAGATACTTTCTTGTTGATTTCAGATGCCGATTTTCTTGTGTTGGGAGATACTTCCTTGTTGAGTTTAGATGCCGATTTTCTTGTGTTGGACGATGCTTTCTTGTTGATTTTAGATGCTGATTTTCTGGTGTTGGGAGATACTTTCTTGTTGACTTTAGATGCTGTTTTTCTTGTGTTTTGGGAAACTGTCTTGTTGACTTCTTGTTGACTTTAGATGTTGATTTTATTGTGTTGCGAGATATTTTCTTGTTGTTGACGTTAGATGATGATTTTCTTGTGTTGTGGGATGCTTTCTTGTTGACTTTTGATGTTGATTTCCTTGTATTGCGAGATATTTTCTTGTTGACTTCAGATGCTGATTTTTTAATGTTACGAGATACTTGCTTGTTGACATCAGAGGCTGATCTTCTTGTTTTGTTTTTTTTTGTTCACTGATGACACAGATTTATTTGAGGTGCTGTCTACTTTCTTGTTGACTTTATATTCTTGTTAACTTGTGTTGCGATGTCTATTTTCTTATTGACATTTGGAACTGTTAAATTGCGTTGCGTTTGTTGATTTCTGGTGCTAGGTAACCTCAGTCTGTGATATCTACTCTCTTGTTGCCATTTTGTGTTGATTAACGTGTGTTGTGACGTGCTAAGTCGAGTTCATTTTTTTATTTCGGATTACTTATGTTGCGATCTACGTCCTGGCTGACTTTTGTCGTTGGTTCGCCTGTGTAATATTTTCATATCGACTTTTCAAGTTGATTACCACGTGTTCCAATCGACTGTCTTGTTGGCAGCTGATGTCTGTTGATCTGAGTTGCGATCTATACTTGTTGAATTTGAATAATGGCTAACGTCTGTTGCGATGTTTGTTGGTAGACGTTGACTAACCTTTGTTGAAATGACTTTGGTGATGGTTGTCGTGTGTTGTGACCTGCACTGCGATCCATACTTCAGGTTTGCTTTAGATACTGTATAACCTCTGTTGCGATTCTTGTTGATCTCATAGATACTAATTAATGTCTGATACGCCCTCTGTTCTTTTTAATTTGGATATTAATTACCTGTGTTACAAGCTAATTTCTTGTTGACTTTGGTTTACGAACCCGAATAGAACTACCAAGCAATGGCGATAAGTGTCGCATCCCCTAACTTACTATTCTAGAACAAGTTCGAATGAAGGCATGTGTCTCGTCGACGTGCTGTACGCCACACTACACATCGCCATGTCGCTCTCACTTGGGCAATCGGGACTAAATGTTTTCCACAAGGACACAACGGAAATGAGTAGTAGTTGAAGTGGTAGTAGTTATGATAAGAGGCGCGGGTGAAGGCAAGTGTATCGTCGACGTGTTGTATATTACACATATTACACAGCTCCACCTCGCTCCCTCTTGAGCACGCGGGATTAACTGTCTTACACGATGACACAACGCAAATCGGGAGTAGTTGGAGTGGTAGTGGTTGTGATAAGAGTAACAATACCGGTAAGTAACTATAAGGCCATAATAGAAATGCTCATATGTCGTGGTGAATGTAACCACTAACCTTGCGTGCTCATGGAATTAAAAGTACATACACAGAAAAGGAATTACAGTTATCTTAACACCCTGTGACGCTTCAAAATTCGATTCAATTTCGAGATCGGTCTGATGATTCGATTCGAGTCGCGCGTATTCGGAATTCGGAATCTTCGTGGTGGTCTCCAAATCATACAAAGTGGCTCCCCGTGATCTCTCCTTCTATCACCAAGAGCCAATACTATAAAACTATTACAATTGTATTTTCTAGAATTGTATTTTCTACCTGTTAATTTAACTGACTAAAACGAATCATTAGCATTTCAAAAGGTATGACAGTTTGCCATATGGCATTATCACATCTCTGAAAATGCTAATGGTTTATTTGAACCCATTTAAAGTCATAACTAGAAAATACAATTCCAGAAAATACAACTGTAAAAGTTTTATAGTAGTGGTTCCAGGTCCGAAGATGGGTTCAACGAGCTTCCGCTTCCGGAACTACTTTTATTCGATTCTGGAATATGATTGACTTGACAAGCGCTCGCCATTGAATTTGAAACTCGGGCGGAGGCTGGCGATATTCACGATTCTAAGAAGGTGTAATATTTACAACGTGGAGAGATTCGATTCAAATTAAAATCCGAGTTTCCATTCGATTCGAAATCTTTTGTCTGACTCGATTCAGATATTCGACTCGCCTGAACACGAAAGTTAACGTTTGCAGGTCCATAATTTGTACTTCTTTCGTCTAATATAACAACTTCGAAATAAATGTACTTCCAGTGAGAACTGTGTTCGATAACAAATGCGAAAAAGGTTATCTAAAATCTGCATGATAGTTGTTTAGAGAGCAGAATATAACATTGAGATAATTCCCTATTTACCAGCAAAGTGAAAAGTGTGCATCTACCTGGAAACTTATAAATCGTAATTTTTGTTTGTTCAACATTGCACATTGCAAGCGACTCTGCCAAATTAGCTCACTTTTCGGCGTGTCAAATCTAAACTGATGTTTCCAAACTCAAGTATACAACGCTTCGATCGTTTATTCGAATTTATTCCTACCCGCCAAAACATGCAACCACAGAGCGCATAGTGGTCTTGTAATTAAATATATCGTTGCAGAGGAATGACATCTTCGGGCGTTTTCTTGTAACATAGCGTGCCAATTATTTTCAGAAATTTGTTATGATAAATGGAACTGGCTTATGTGCTGGGACTGACTCTTTCACGGCCGTATCAATAAAACAATGAGTTTACCCGACAGCATCCGCCAAGGGATGTTCACAAAAATTAACAATCACTTTTTATATTTTAAAAGACAGCATATGGCCTCCTCGTTGTACTTTCAACAGACAGTCATAATTGATAGTTCAAAATACAAGTTGAATTGTTTAAAGCTATTTTGGTATAATATATAAATATATTTCTACATAGCACCTTTTCTCCATGGTAACTCCGGGAAGTGATGCAGAGCTTGTTTACCGTGGTAAACAAATTCTGTTTTCTGGTAAAATAGGACCCGATAATCAATGTCTGGCGTGGAAGTGCGCTATACTGGGCGACATGGGTATGAACGATTGGCTGAATTTGACTTTATATCCATGTTGCGGCCATGCCTAGCTAGGGCTGCACAGTATATCGATAAACCGATATATACCGGTATTCAAACCAATATCGATTGAATACCGGTGGAATTACAAAAATATCGGTTTTCGTCATTATTTATTTACCCACAATTTAATTTTCAAGATGTCTTGAGTTTTTTAACTGCAGCCCCGAATGAATAATATTATCTCTTTATCCAAGGAATCGTCTGCTTGTGCCCTCGTAATATACAAATTCAACAGTTGAAAAAATATATTTCAAAATTTTCAAAAAAACTATATCATGTGATCCCTCTTTGGAACGAGCTCGTAGAGCTCGTTCCAATGAGGGTTCACACGATATAGTTTTGTTGAAATCTTTGGGGAAAATCTGATAAACTAATTTTTAAAATGATAAATTTTGATATCGTCTGCGTTGGGTAAAGGTTTTTCGAACCGCATCATCAAGGCACGCCAATTCGTTCCGACTGTGATGCCTCGAATCTCGATTGTGGTACTTGTGTTGATATATCTGAACAGTTTTCGATATACCGGTATACCGCGGTATTTTTTTGAATACCGATACCGGTATTCAGTAGGGGGCGCGGTGGCTCAGTTGGTAGAGGTGCAGGCTGCAAGCCGAGAGGTCCTCGGTTCGAATCCCACCTGCGGCAACCGCGTTGTGTCCTTGGGCAAGACACTTCACCCCGATTGCCTACATGGGGGCACGATGACGCTGTGTACTGAGGCGTACTGCACGTCGATGGTGCGCATGTCTTCAACCAATCTAACCCTGCCTGTGCTGCGGTGCAGAGTTCAGAGTTACGATGTTGGAGAGCTGACAGCTGCTCGTCGTTGCTCGGTGGTTCTCTCCGGGTACTCCGGCTTCCTCCACCCGTAAAACTGTCACGGTCACGATTAGCCGTTGTGCATAAGTATGTGACCTTAAACACCAATAAATAAATAATAACCGGTATTCAGTTTTGAATATCGTGCAGCCCTATGCTTAGCCACTGTGCAGAAATATGTGACCTGAGTTCGATGAATGTCACATTTCGAGTCGAGTTCGAATCAAGAGAATTTTAAACTGAATCTTATCGACACCGCTTTTCAAATTGTCGGTATTGCTCCTTACAACCGTAGAATATAGAAAACATTGTCAGTCCTCACTCAAATATTATATTCAACGTCGACTCATCTGTTTGGGCAAGTCAATCCGAAAAACGGTATATTCTAGAAACGGAAAGAAAGAAGTCTCGGAAGCGGAACCTCCTTGAACTCTTCTCTCTTATAATAATAATGCAATAATAATGCAATGTTAACGTCTAGAATCCACCGCAGTTCTCTCTGACTTACATTATTACTCCGTATCACAGATGTTCACACCCTTTGTTCATTCTATGACATTCTCAGCTCAACTCAATAGAGCATACTGCCGGTGCTCGATAGACGGGCACACAAGGCAAGCACCTCAACAGGTCCCTATTTTACAGCTAGGTACAGTGGGGATTGCGTAGTACTGGTCAACATTCCCAATGTCCACAGCTGGCATGTGATGCAACGTCGCAGAATCACACACTCAAACTTTGCCGATCGCACACCAGCCACAACTACGGGAAGTACCCGAATCAATGGCCGAATGGTCACCCATCCAAGGATTAATCGGGCTCGACGTTGCTCAACTTCCGTGAGAGAACGAGAACCGGTCTCGCTTCGCCAGTGCTCCCCTATCCGGTCTCGCTCGTCAGGTCTCCTGTAGATGAGATCTGATAACAGAAGAGGTGTTCCAGGGGCAGGATTTCGAGGATATCTTGACGATTCGAAAATATCCGAATTAGAACGACTCTAATCGAATTATCGGGACAATTTCGAATTGAATCTAATTTCCGAGCTTCGCAGGGCCTGATCTTATCTCTCCAATTTATAGCGATCACACTTTATACTCTTAAAAACAGTTAAAATGACAAACTGCTCTAAAAATTAAAGAAACTAAAAAGCTGAGGTCCTAACAAGTATTACACACGCATTAGTCTAACACAAGATAGCGTAAACAGTATAAATATATTCTACATAATAAAACCAACTTCCGCTTTTTGCAAGCCATAATTTGTGATCTCATTGGAACGAGCATAAACGAGAATAAAATTTAGTAATTTGCTAATTTGCATTACGATTTTTCTTTTTGACGTTGGACCAATTAGCCGATTCGGTAAGAATAATGTTATTGTGACGGCAAAGATCTTTATATTTAGTTAGAACTAAGTGGAATGGTTTCAGTAACAGGGTCTACCGGCACACCGCCTCCTCCACAAAAGGAGTTAGTACTATTTTGATCTTTAGTAAAAATAAATGCCACACCACAGTAATTCCATGGATGTCGATCTCACTCCACTCCACTCCCCATTCAATCAAATATTGGAAAGATCCCTACGGGTATGGTTATAAATGAGGGAGGAGAGTAAAAGGCAGCAACATTAGCTGAAATAAGCCGAAATTGTCATATTTCAACCTAAAAATTGGTGAAAATAATGTTTCTTCAGAAAATGAGATGACATAATGTTGAGGATTATCTTGGTTGGCTTTTTATTTCTACACATTTACACGGAAATGGTCTTCAAAACCATTTTCGTGTAAATTGTAGAAAATAAAACTTTAATATTTTGATAATAAATTGGCTGAAATCAGCTAATTGGTCAACTCTCTCATCCCCGGTAATTAGCACGATTCTCCATGCGATGTATAGGGCTGTGAAGAACTCTGTAAGCATTCTCAAGATTTGTATTATGCATAAACCCAACCTTTGAGATAAGACAGATATCGAAATAGTTGGAACATCGATGCTTCCCATCCTTGGTTGCAAGTGCGTTAAAACAAGAAAAATAAGCACTTGTTGTAGTCAAGCCAAACAAAAATATACAAACCGCTTAAACAGGAACCAAAGGGAAACTCGATATTTCGCTACCGCTGTATGAAAAATCTATTGAAATCAGAATTTTTATGAAAAGAAATGCGAATGTCAATACATTGAATTCACATTTAATAGCTTATCAAATCTGTTTGTTTGGTGAAAGATGACCTCAAGACGATGGATGGCTGTGTTCAAGCTAATAACTGAGATAAGAACGAATAGAGAGCCCAATTAGCTATAGAAGGTTGGTGTAGATTTTCTCGTATCTCCATAATGTAAACATTAATATCGGGAGTATTTAGGGTGGTTATATGTCGGAGTGAAACCGAATCTGCAGTCAGATGTGTCCAAAGCTGTTGGAATTCTCGCAGAAAAAACACAGAATGGAAAACTATTGAAAAGTCAGAGAGCCATATAGATTTAGGGTTTCTGTTTGCGTACGAGTACGTTGCCTGTTCTCTCTTTCTGACAGATGGTGGTGATTGCCCGGAGAAAACAAAATGAACCGCCAAAACATGGCTGACCATTTTCGTTATTTGAAGAGATTTAAGGGAAAGTTAGCTCCCCTTAATTTCCAGAAGCTGTCAGTAAATTTAATACTAAGTGTATGGGAAATTATATGTAGAAATTGAAATTTCGAAATGTTAGCGAATGTGTCTCATGAATGTATGCATCATTTCAAAAATTTCAGGCAGTTTCCTGTTGGCTGGTATGAAATATACAGATTATTTCCCAATCAGGCTGAATCAGGTTGAGCGTTTGAATTTTATTTTCTGTTGAAACTCGTTTAAAAATAAGAAAAGAGCGTTATGATTTGTAACTTTTCTTGTTTATTATGTCAATAGTGTACGTATTGTGACATTCCGACACGAGTCGACCCTGGCTGTCGAAAGCGTCGTTCAACCCCAATAAATAAATAGGTATCGTGGCGAAAATAGAGGCACTGCCCTTTCCATTAATATAAAAGCATTGGAAATGAGATTTGCTAATTTTTCCCGGAAAGAATAGAAACTTGCAAATTACTGTGAAAACACATTCGCCAAACAAACAGCCAAAGTGGGCGCTTAACTAGTGTTGGTAGGTGTAATACTGATATATATTCTTAACGGCGACGGATTATCTGTACAGTAGTTGCTTCTAATTAGCTTGTCATAAACTCAAGTTTCCTTTTGTTACATTTAATAAAGAAAACAAAAAACAGGCAGCTGCGAGAGCTGCCTGTTGTTTTCGTTTATTAAAGATAACAAAGGGAAACTTGGCTTTATTTTCTATTGATGTCATAGGTGTTTTCTCAACAATAACCTGCTACTTACTTGGACCTTCCTCGGGCGTCTGATAATTTCAAGGGAGATAACCGTATCGAAAGTTGATTTTAATGACGATATAAGTCAGGGAGGATAAACCTGGAAATATGTACAGAAGTCATCAATAAAATTTGATGTTTTATTTCCCCCAAGAACGTTCGGACGATGCAGTCGTGGTGTTGCCTGTCCGTCTAGCAGTCCGTGTATATGTCTCTATGTGGATGTATTTTGTTCCAGGTCTTTTTTTAAACCGATAGTACCCAAACTTGATGCGAACGATTAACTTGATCCGTGTTGAGAGGAAGGACCATATTCTACCAATTTTAACAACGTAATATAATTCATTTCGAGTACGTGTGTCAAAGATGAAGGTCACAGTAATCTTAAACTTGAATTTAGTATCCGTTTTATAACTAAAGATATCATTTGGTTTCTGTTTCGTAACAGGGGGTATCTTTGACCAATTTTGGGGTACATTTCGTCTTTGAGTGGAACAAGGCGACATTTGCAATTCTTTAGTTCTTACCTTGGGGTCATTGTGCCGGAGATCAAGATCACAGTGATCTTGATATTTAAATTGGTTTATGTTCCTTAGCTGCAGAGCTGTAATCAAGCTTTCGCAAAGACGAAATGTCAGTGACCGGCCATTTTCTCTGTGAGCAGTTCCCATTTTTTTCAAATCTAATCTGCTGCAATTATTGATTTATTCTCAAATACATCGAAATATATAATTACTAATACAAACTTAAAGTTACAAACTTCGGTTTTCTCATACGTGTCCCTCTGAATTCTGACCATTTCATATGTTATCCTTCTTGAACAGTACATGCAGGGAGCGTCCTTTGTGGAATTATAGAAAGTGTCGTGTAACAATCTTAATACCTTAACACACAGCTTTCGCCTGTAGATAACTAGATAGATATTCGTTAACAGGCCATCCAGACAAATCTACCAGGGGCCAATACTATAAAACTTTTACAATTGTATTTCTCAGAATTGTATTTTCTACATGTGAATATAAATGACTGAAATGTATAATTAGCATTTTAAAAGACGTGACAATTTACCTACCGGTAAATTGTCACGTCTTTTGAAATGCTAATCATCCATTTAAGTTAGTTATTTCAGACATAGAAAATACTATTCTGAAAAATACAATTGTAAACGTTTTATGGTATTGGCAGAACAGGATTAAATATTATGCGTTTAGATCAGCGTGTGAAATTGAACTGGAGAATTGGTCTGTTCTGTCCAGTTGGTTAAACTGTTATATCATACCAAACGATCGTCTCCCAAAGCAAATCTGCCTGAATAAGGCGGTAACTTTACCCCCCGCTCACCAATGTCATAATATGTACGTTTCCGTTGCAAGCTTTTTCAAATAATGCAGCTAGAAATGTAACTAATTCAATCCTATTTTACAGAGTTCATTGGGTGCTCATTTCAACATCAGTATGCAGGAGGATAAGTGTCTGGTGACAGTTGAGTGTCTTGATGAATTCTACTCCATGGATGTTTTAGTTCAGTAGTATGTAATGTGGTTTTCCGGCCTAGGTTGGGGGCCTCGGCCATGACCCCACGCCACTTGACCCAGTGGCGTCATGTTGGGTTGTCATGGTAGCCCGCGTGAAGATATTTAAGGATACTTGTGACATGTCAATATATTATTTGAGGATACCTTTTAGAGGATACTTATCTGAGGATGTCTATTTGAGGACAGCGAGTATCTGTTTGCTCGCTGCCTTCTATGCCACCCTTGACCATCATAGCTCCAAGTCCACTACTTCTGACTTGTCCATAATCGTTAGTATCTTCCAATGATCAGTTTTCACTGCAGACACCATTTCGAGAGTCTTCTACAACCCTTGTAGTTGTGTACCATTACTGACTTGTATCATTAGCATTGGTTACCACCATTCGATCCAGTGCTGGAGAGTCCCACAATGACTAAATTGTTCTATTTATTTATTGGTGTTTAAGGTCATATACTTATGTACAATGGCTAATCGTGACCGTGACAGTTTTACGGGTGGAGGAAGCCGGAGTAGCCGGAGAGAACCACCGAGCATCGACGAGCAACTGTCAGCTCCTCAACATACTAACTCTGTTCAAGCACCGCTCAAGCAGGGTTACAGCGATTGAAGGCATATGCACCATCGACGTGCAGTACGCCTTAGTACACGGCGTCATCGTGCCCCCATTGAGGCAACATGGATAAAGTGCCAAATTGTGCTACTACTACAGCTCTTAGCATCTATTGTTACAGTTCATATCACAATCATATTTGTCTTCCACTACTAAAAGCAGTCGAATACAGTTTGCCTACTCGAATAACTTTTTCATACCTATTCCAAGTTCCCCTTATCAGCTATCGAGCAGTGGCTGAAACAGGCATCGCTCGGATGAATAGAATCCACCGAGCTATCGAGTAATTACTAGAACGAGTGACTCACCACACACAAGGCCGTCACAATATGGCCGCTCACCTGGGTTTCTATGACAACCCACCATGGCGCCACTTGGTCACGTGACATGACGTCACTTCCGAGGTCCAGCACCGAGGTCACCCCTCGGTCACGGCAAAAAAATCACATTATATACTACTTAGTTCTAATATACTCACACAGCCCTGAACTTTACTTTTCAGATTGTGAGTATGACCATGTCGTATTTTAATCCTTTACCTAACACGAAAGGCAGACGACTCTTGGAAATAAAATTCTTGAATAACTAATTTTTCATTTTTGGCGTCAAAAACATAGCTTATGACCCTCATTGGAACGACCACAACGAGCTCGTTCCAATGAGGGGCCATAAGCTGTTTTTTAGATAAAAAATGAAAAAAATAATGAAAATTAATGGTGATTTTTGTGAATAGCACTGGCTGATTTTGGCCGCTACATTGGATAACGGGTTAACGTTTTGCCTAACGTAATGACATATCTGATGGCGCTATTTCACGAAAATCCCAAATCAAATTGTATTATTTATTTCCATATTTATCTTTAAGCATAGATCACGATGCCTCATTGGAACGAGCTGGTGGTGCTCGTTTTAATGGGGCGCCAAAACCTATGTTTGTGATTTTATTTTTGCACTTTTAGTCAATTTACTTCCAGGACAATCTTCACGAGTTACCAACTGGAAGAACTAGAGAAAGCATTCAAAGAAGCCCATTATCCAGATGTTTACGCGAGAGAGGTGTTAGCTATGAAAACCGATCTACCAGAAGACAGAATACAGGTAAAACTAAACACTAATCGGAATATCAAACTAAAGCAAAGCTGTAAGGTATTATAACTCAAAGAAATAAAGGCTATATATAAAGGCGCTCGCAAAACTTGAAAAACTGTGCAACCTTTTTTAGTTCAGACACAGGGTTAAAATCCGGGTCAAAGACATATTACATGGCATGCCTTGATAATGTTATTTGAATATTGATCAGTCGGGATTATATTTCAATACTCACGAGTTCTTGAAAACGTATTTGTGGGTAAATACATGTTGCAGTGGTGACGCAAGGGATTTCCAATGTCATGAATGTAAAAATTATAGTCGAGGACACACTCTTCTACACACACCCCAATTACTAACCTTGTCAGTACCACTGTGTATTTCATAGGCAGAACGATTTATTGCGAGATCTCACTTAAACGATAATTCGAGTTTTACAATATAAAAATCGCGTATGATGAAAACATTTAAAGTCGAGTCCAGTGGACCTCCAGATTCAACTCTGAAGTTGAAACTTTACTTGTGCTTACGGCATTTTTACGGACTTTGATGTTCCTGTTCGCGTGAAAAATCCTCTCTAGTGGTGTTTTGGTAGCAAATGATCTTCTAATCCCATGTTCTGTGAATAACTCCAGCGCGCTGATACATTTAAACGATAACCTTGCGGGAGAGATCTTATAACCTGCGTTATACTTAAGTATTGGGTTGCACGAATATTTTCGTTTAATATACTATTTTCTGCGATTGACTTTTAATTTCAACCTTGTGACATTGTTACCACTGACTTTGTCGCCTACAGCATGGTAAAATGCTAATAAACCAATCAATATATCGCCTGTCTCGTCAAATTTTAGAAAAATAATAGGCAATTCATGTTGTTCAGAAATGACGTCACGAATCCAAATGGATTTGTTTACGAAAGTGACAGAAAAAAAAAATGATTTGCGCCAGCTGATGTTATCAATGTTCGGCTCCATTTCACCGAATGAAGCTAATAGCTCGCAATCAGAAGCGTTCGCGATTAAAATAATTATTTTTTGCAACACGGTGTTCTTTTAATGGAGAAGAATGAAAGAATGGAGACACGCCTTTATAACGAATAAGTATAACATGACATTCATGGATATTGAAATCGACAGGTATACAGACAGAAAATAGAAATCGTTCATCTCTTTTAACAAAGTTGCCTGTGCATAATAATTACATTTAATTTTTTTCACAGTTGTCATGTTCTGTCACAGTAGTGTCAACCTTGCTTTTTGTTCTCTATTATGATATGTGCATCTGGTTTACTATTTCCCTTTCCCTACAGAGGCGGCGTAAACTCGTCGAGGGAGGGGGCGGTATTCAGATCCTTTAGAAGTTGATGCCTCACCCTTTGGGTTTGCTCGGTGACAATATCTTGGAAATCGACAAGAAACGGAGTTCCCTTGTGGCTTTTGAGGAGATATTGAATCATCTCTGACTTATATCATTATGAAAATCGACTTTGGAAAAGTTATCCCCCCCCTAGAAATTATTAGACCGGCGAGGAAGGTCCAATTAAGAAGCTAGTAAGTGGTGAAAAAACACTTATGACATCAGTAGAAAATAAGCCAAGTTTTCTTTTGTTACTTATAATAAACAAAAACAGCAGACAGCTCTCTGGCTGATAGACTTGATACAGATACCGCATAGAACAATGGTCTGAGTATGCAAGTGACGTCACTTGAATACTTCTTGTGTTCTGGTGATACTCCAGTCCGCGTGTTTAATGATTGACAAAAGACAGTGTGTAAGTCAGATACCAACCAGGCTGGAGGTATCCATGGATCTGAACAACTTGTAAGTGTACTGTAACACCAAGCCGTTACGTGGTTCGTTGTCACTCGCAGCACGCTGTCATGTTGTTCAAATTCAGAATACTTCCAGTTTGTATTACATCAGCTTCAAAACGGGCATTTATGTTCAACCCCGGGTCGTCGTCCTCGTTACCATGGAAATAAATAAGAGATGGTCCATTCTTGTTAAGTGGGCACTGGCGCTTCTCACTTCCACTTTGGAGACGCATTATCATCAAGCGCGTCCTCTATTCTCTTACTTTATATAACCCTTCCCAAACGTAAAGGAAAAAGCTGCCAGCACTATTCACCAATTTCGTCATTCAAATTTAATTACTGTCCCCCCCCCCCCCCCACCATTGAAACGAGCTCATTCCAATGAGGACATATAAGATATGGTGGTTTTGAAGAAAAATTAAATTTACACTTATTTAAGAAATGCTTTCGCAAGTGTCGTCTGGTATTCATGTCGGATAGATCGCTAAATAAACAAAAAGAGAACGTGGTCTGTGAATGTTTCTTTCCTCCGATTCGCATCCTCGTACTCAGGTAATCCATTAACCATTTACCCAACGTAACGGTCAAAACCGGCCAGCGCTATTCACAGAAATCACCATTCAATTTTCATTATATTTTTTCATTTTTTATCTAAAAAATATGGCTTATGACCCCTCGTTGGAACGAGCTTGTTGAGCTCGTCCAAAATGAGGGTCATAAGCTATGTTTTGAACGCAAAAAAAGAAAAAAATTAGTGATTCAAGAGTTTTATTTGCATGTGTCGTCTGTCGTTCATATTAGGTAAAGGGTTAACGGTAGTTTTTCACCTCAGGGGCATTATTCAGTTGCGTGGTGTCATAGAACCAAGATAGAGAGCCCGGTAACAGATTTTAATGACCTGCTATAATTTTTGTTCTCATTCATCGTGCCGAGTTGCATGGTTGCTCATTTGAGACACTGAGATATGAACTTGCAATTGCGTCTAATTATTGCCCTTGATACGAAGTTCGTTTTCATCGAAATATAAGTATAATTGTTCCCATGCTCCGGGTAGAAAGCATATACCTGACACGCATTATAGACGACCCTCTCAACTATTACATCTGCTGTCAACCGAATCCTAGCCTGTGTACAGGACCGTCTTAGACGTCTAAACGTTTTCAGGAATATCGGGGACGAATTAGAAGGACGTTTGATCTGGAGGATAAAGGGCTGGTAGGCTATATGTGAAGGGTAGAGAAAAGATTGAAGACATAATGGATCTCCTAATGTCGATGGAGGGAGAACCGTTACTGATCCTTTCTACTATTTAATACAAAGAAAATCCCCACTTGTAGCTGACAATATGATATAGGAATACAACTTTTAGAAACGCGGGTTGAATAGAATTTGTCCCAGCATGCTCCATTTTAAACTAAATTTTCTCAACTTTTCGGCTTTTTGCAGCTGAATTCGATATGTGATAAGCTATGACGAAACAATCCATTTTTCAACTTTGAAACGGCAGCCAGTGCAATAAAGTCTTAAGACTGTTGTTTTATATTTTAGCACTTTCCCTGGCACTTGGAATAAAGATGGCGGGAAACTGCGTTAACTGGAAGATGACCGGAAAATTTTCCCCCGGTGGGCTGATCCACCTTTCATAAGGGATACGTGTCCTTTACTTTTCTTCTATGAAAACTCGTTTTGAGAGCCTTCTATGGATAAGTTATAACAAACAGCTGCTTTCATCAGTGAAGCAGCGTTCACCCTTCAACCTTTTTATGTTGTGGGGCAGTAATTTTAAGAAAGACACATCATTGAGTCACGTGATCCTATTTGATACCCCACTTCACAGCAGATTAACCCGGGTATTGATTTGGCACTTAACAAAGATGGTGCACAAACCAAGTAAAAACAAGAACAGCGAAATGGAAAAACAGTAACTAATATCTGGAACCTATTTAACTTGTACATGAAATATCACTAAGTAAAAGGCAACGGATAAATAATTTTATAATTGAAAACATTTATATTTTAATTTACTTGTTTTCTGCATTATACCGCCAGCCAATTATTCTGAGTACACGATATTCGAGTTTTTATCGGCAATGTCATCGACAGATCTGTTGTCAGTCGGAGAATAGATAATTCCAAACCAATCACAGTTATTGCATTATCTCGCTTTCCGCCAGGGAGATAAAGACTCGATCATACTTTTTTAGTTTTAATATTTCATACAAAAGACTTTATTACAGCAAGCGAACAGGTTAGAATTTTCCAGTGACTGCATTCAATTGAACTTAATGGGACAATATTGGTTTCTAATGCCCGGAGTTACACGCTCTGATTTCCACGTAAAACCCGATGCGTCTATAGTATTCTGTTTCATAATCATTTTAACGTTATGAGTGCACCAGGTCGAACGACGAACAACAGTCTGGGGAATAGATCATTTTTGGCACTGTGTGGAGCCTATTTCATTTTCGATTTTCGGCAACGTGGGCTTGGGCTGCACGGTATATCGATAAACCGATACATGCCGGTATTCAAACCCGTATATATTGAATACCGGTTAAACTTCAAAAATATCGGTTTATAGTCGTTATTTATTTGCCCATAATTTAATTTTCAAGATGTCTTGAGTTTTAACTGTAGTCCCGAATGAATAATGTTATCCTTTTACCCAAACGAATCGGCCGCATCCCCCGTGTAATAGGCCCTAAACAAATTCAGCAGTAGAAAACATATTTTTCCAAACAAAAAATTTCAACAAAACCATATCATGTGACCCCTCATTGGAACGAGCTCGTTCCAATGAGGGGTCACATGATATTGTTTTGTTAATATTTTTGGAGAAAAATGATAAATTAATATTTAAAATAATAAATTTTGATATCGCCTGCCTTGGGTAAAAGGTTAGTTGAACTGCTTCTTCAAGGCCTGCTAATTTGTTCCACTGTAGTGGCTAAAGTCCCAATTGTGATATGTATATCCAGATATCTGAACAGTCTTTCGATATACCGGTACACCGCGGTATTTTTGCGAATACCAATACCGGTATTCAGTTTAGAATATCGCGCAGACCTAACGTGGGCGGCGAACGGGTACCCGAACGTGGCTGAAAATTTTCGTCATTGGAAGAGATTTACGGGAAAGTTATCTCCCCTTGATTTTCTAAAGTTGTCAGTAAATTTAATACTATGAGTATGAAAATTTCATATAAAAACTGAAATTTCGAGATGTTAGCGAAGTTGTACCATCTGATGTGAGATCATTTCACAAACTTCTAGCATTTTCCTGTAGAGTAATATAAAACTACAGAAGTTTTTTTACAATGTTAACCCAATCAGTTTGGACGTATGACTATTATTCTCTTTTTAAACCTTTGATACTTTTGTACGTCTTATGACGTACGAAATCAAACAGCGCCTTCATACTTTGTGGTCATTTGTTTTGTTATCATTTTTCGATTTTCTAAAGTTTTAACCTCAATTTTCTGCCGAATACAGCTTAGTGACAAACGTTGAGCCAAATGTTATCGCAGCTTAAAATACTAATATAATCCTGCTGTTAAGACTTCTTAACTAGTTCAGTGCTAGAATCCACTATCAGGACTTTCAAAAAATTAGGATACCAGAACAAAAGACAACACTTTCCTTCCTTATATTTCATATTCAGTCAAACACAAATAATATTTTGTTTATATAAATTTGTTTTATTACAAATTATTGGAGAGTGCCTGTTGGCACTCTCCAATAATTTGTAATAAAACAAGTTTGAATAACAAATTCAGACCCCCAAAAATAATCTAGCCCTCAACCAGATAATCACTAATGTGAAATATATAGAGGATATTCACGAAAATTTGATGAATACCGAAAATATCTCGTGAGTGGCTACAAAGAAATATGAGGATCTTCACGAGCGACGCAGTATTCATCAAATTTTCGTGAATTTTCTTTTTATTTAATGCTCTACGACTACAAACTCTCCAATTTGTGGCCTTTATTTGCCATTAAGGCGCAAAATTTATGTGCCGAACCGGCGTCCATACAAAAATTACAACAACCAAACTCCAACCATTGGAATGTGTGAATATCCGCACAAAAAGTAGTCCCGTCTTATTTCTCCCCTAACTTTACGATTTACCAAGGCTGGCGAATTGAAATAATCGCAATGTGTTTCGAAGAAATAGAACAATAACAAAAAACAACACTTTCTTATTTTCAATAACGAGACACGTCATTTTATTTTTTTTGAACTCAATGCACTGAAGACGTGTGAAGTTGAACTGAAGAAATTTGAAAGTGATTTCGGCTTTTCGCTGGAAGGTGAATGAGAAAGTCAAACTTTGACACCGCTGATTTAATGAATTGATTTAGTCACTGTCACTATCAATTATTCGAATTCGTTTGTATTTGGGACTCTGGAATTCATTACTGATGTGCTGACTCGTTTAAAGTACATGTGATTCGTCATCCGAACCTACGATGAAATATCGATTTCTAAATATCATTTTGATATTTCGTTTTGCCGACCGACAGGGGAATATGACTTAATTTTTCAGCGTGAATTGATGCCTGAGCATTAAATAAATCTTGTTATTTGTACTTTCCGACGTTTGACGTCGCATTTTGAAAAACGTTGAAGAAACTGAATTCTCAGTGACGTTTGAACGTCAGGATAATTAAAGTCTCAAAGGGTTAAACTCCTTTAAAAATAAGAAAACAACACTTTCACCATCTTTTGGTGTTCTGTATTTTTTTTTCTGTTCATTATATCAACAATGTGCGCATCGTGCCAATAATACAGGCACCATCCTTTCCATTAATATAAAAATCGAGGAAGAAAGATTTGGTAATTTTTTTCCAAGGAAGAATAAAAATTGGCAAATTACCGTAAAAAACAAATTCGTTAAACAAGGAGCCAACGTTGGTATTTTCGTTTATTAAAAATAATAAAAGGAAACTTCGACTTATTTTCTACTGATGTCGTATGTGTCTTCTCAGTAATTACACGCTACTCAATCAGGCCTTTCTCGCTCGCCAGTCTGATAATTTCAGGGGAGATAACTTTATCGAAAGTCGATTTTCAAGACCAGATAAGTCAAGGGTGGTAGATGCGAGCTCATTGGCAAAAGTAGGCCCCCCTTTCCCCAGCCATTGAAATACCCAATACATTTCTGTTTGCTTTCAAAGCATTTGTTATGGAGACTGGGAATCTGTACGCATGCTGTCAGCGCCGGCCAGTTAAAAAAACAAGTTGTGTTCAAAGGCAATGAAAATGTGGCGATTGATTTACAAACTGAGAAATTGAAAAGATAGAAAAAAATGAATCCTAAATTATATATATATACTAGGTTCATGCCTGTACAAATTAGAAGTTTGGGTAATTCCATAAAGAGATTCCGCAAAATTTTCAAGCAACCCTTATTCTGCTCCTTTGAGAAAGAAAGGGCTCAAGTAATCATATAAAGGCTGCAATGAGCAACCGAGAATACTCCAGCTTATTTTGTAAAAACCTTTTCATTGAGCGGATAAGGTGCTGGGGTGTAATGCACTGCTGGAAAGGGCTCTATGGGCCCTATCCAATAGTGTTTTACATCGTAGCACTTTATCTCCAGAGTTACAGTACACTAGGTTTTATCATCACTAGCCTGAATTGATTGCTCCCAGGCTTAGAGACATAGGCAACTATTTTTCGTACACGGATAGATCCATTTCTATTTTCACCCAAGGATTCGAGTTTGTCCAGTCGAACGCACCTTCATCATATCAAATCTTCTCTTCTCCACTTCCAGAAAATTAGAACCCATAAGGAACCCCACATTTCTTCTTTTAATGCAAAACGATATTGCCCACGAAATTTTTCCCGATGTCCACTGTAACTCATCACAATTCCATACATACAAATCACCACGCACTATACATGGATTAATTAATTGGTTATGATTCCTGGGGAGCTAGCAAGAAATTACTTGGGGAAATACGAGTGTACGTTCTTGTTATTTATGTAAAGATTTTTACACTAGGCGAACGAAAAACGGGTCGCTTTATTTCTTTGAGGCGAACGCTAGCCGAAGAAACAATAATTCCCCCAATGTGGGCAGGCCTTCCTGGTGGGTGTATGCGTGGGTGTACACGTGTATGGATCACAACTTTGTTCATTTTTGAAACGATGAAGACACTGCATTCAAGAAATTCGGCATCCTGTTTCACGTTTTCCTTTCATTAAGTTAACCCCCAATGATTATCTACCTTGTAACTCAACTTGTCTGCGGCGCAACACGGGTCAATGTGCTTGCAGAAATGATTGATTAATTTCAAAATCAATAGCTCATACAGATAATTCGCTCAGGCAATTGGCCTATCATCAAATTAAAAGCACGTCCCCGGAGTACGCCATCTCTAATCCCGCGCTAACTCGGAAAACGCTGAACGCGTCGGGCGAATCGGTGGATGAGAAATTCCGACTAATTCATTCCTATCAAACACATTAGCTGTATTCCATTGTGACTGTTAGAGCGATAATAGGATTTCAATTAATAGAATTGTTATGAAAATTGTTCCAAACTATAACGTGCTTGACGACAATTAAAAGCCAACGGGATGATGTTGAGTTCTCCGTCTGTGTAAAGACCTATTTACGCTCAATAACATTGATTTACTGGCACGTCCCGGCTCACGTATTTTATATTTAATCATCTGATGAAGGAATAATTGGCAATTTTCATTATTAAATTCTGGTGCCAATATACGTGCGAAACAAAAGCCATAATAATTGACGCTCTGTTCTGATAGAGCTGGCGAGTAACGGAACTGATTTTTTAAGTGGAGAAAATTAATACTGATATTTCGGACTGAATTTATCTTTTGCTCGAGTCTCTGTCTCTGATTGACTTCTACATATGTCCTGACATTTCATACTGTAAACAGTTAACACTTTACCAAACATGAAAAGCAGACGACACTTGCAAAAAAATTCTTGAACAACTAATTTTTTTCATTTTTTGTCTCAAAAACATAGGTTATGACCCCTCGTTGGAACGAGCTCGACGAGCTCGTTCCAACGAGGGGTCATAACCTATGTTTTGGGGATAAAAAATGAAAATTAACTGGCGATTTTTGAGAATATGGCTGGCCGGTTTTGGTCGTTACGTTGGGTAAAGGGTTAAATCAAGCTTTCATTTTCAAATAATCGTGAATTAGGGACCAGCGAACCTCAAATTTCGGGTCGAATTGAATCTTGAATCGAATGAAGCATCAGATTTCGAATCGAATCGAATCTCACCGATTTTCAAGTTGTGGCTATTGCACAGCAAGTAATATTGTCAGCCTCCACTCAAAAATTGTGTGCAACGGCGACTCTTGCAAATCAAGCAAAAGTCGGAATATTGCAGAACGGAATCAATGTAATGTCGGATGCGGAATCTACTTGAACTCTTTTCCTATCATCAGGTCTCCTGTCCAGGAGTGGAGGGGGGTGGTGTCCTGTCCAGGAGAGGGGGGTGTCCTGTCCGGGAGACCCGATGATAGAAGAGTTCAAGAGGAGACACTTTGACGGATTTTGTAAGATTTTGAGAACATCTCGACGATTCGAAAAATTTTTGAATCGGCGCGATTGAAATCGTATCGAATCGAATCCTGAGGACTATTTCGAATCGAATCGAATGTCGAAACTTCGAAGGGTCCTATCGTGAATAGATGTAGAACAAGATTTTTACACAATGTTGCATTTGTAAAAAGTTGCAAGTGTCTCGGCATCATACAGGCCTACACAAACTGGACGAACGAACGTTTCGTACTCCTATTGTTCCCTTTAAAAGAAATAAGCGACTTTTTTTCGTTCTTTTAAAATACCGGACCGGGACACCCCGGACTAATAATAAGAACGTGTACTCGAATTGTCCCAGGGACGTTGCTAAGAGGTCTTGGATGAGGGGATATACACCTCCCGATTTCCACTTAGCGCCCCCCCCCCCCCACCCCGGTGGGCTAAATACCGATTATCACACCATAATTTGCAATAAGTGGGACATTTCATTAGTACTCCTCTTGTTCCCTTTAACCCTTTACCCAACGTAACGGCCAAAACCGGCCAGCGCTATTCTCAAAAATCGCCAATTAATTTTCATTATTTTTTTCATTTTTTGTCTCAAAAACATAGGTTATGACCCCTCATTGGAACGAGCTCGTCGAGCTCGTTCCAATGAGGGGTCATAACCTATGTTTTTGAGACAAAAAATGAAAAAAATTAGTTATTCGAGAATTTTTTTTTCATGTGTCGTCTGCTTTTCATGTTAGGTAAAGGGTTAAAAGAAATAAGTGACTTTTTTCATATCTTAGAATACCGGACCGGTGTGTTTTTTGTATGCCATACCTTTTTATTCTTGGTCGTGCAATGAACTTTATCTTATCTTATCTTATCCTCTCCTCTTGAGTCAAACTTTTCCCAACTACGGGTTTTAAGATTCAGAATTCTATTTGTATACACATCTCCCTTGACTGTAAATTATCAAACTGAGGCTCTCGGTAGTTGCAACTACAAATCAATATTTGAGGGATTTTTACCACGTTTCAATCAATATGTGGGGGACTTTCACTACTTTTCAGTTTAAAAGCTCCATATTGTGGCCAGATTCAGTACATGTAAGGAAACATTCCACTGGGCCCTGTCTGAAATTTCCAACTTTTTCCAATTCATTGGTTCGAATTTCTAGCTATTGTAAATTTGACGAACGATGAGGTGGGGGATGAGACACCTTACACCACCTGTGACAGCATCCCTGATTACATGTGTTATTACTTTGTTAGATATTTCACAACAACGATCAACTGTATAATGATGATAAAACATACTATTTTGTGACTGAGAGATAATGTCTGTTGTTTATTTTGGGTTTAGTGACACTTTCAACAGACAAGAACACATCGTGTTTGACAGTTTTACGGGCGGGGAAGCTGGAGTAACCGAAGATAAGCAGCGAGTAGCGTCGTGCAACCGCGAGATTCTCCAACTTACTACCGCCATACAAACAGGGATATAGCGGGTGAAGATCAGTGCCCCAAGGTGGGTACTCGAGATTAAGTATCTTGTCCAAGGGCACAACCCAGTTACAGCTGGGAGATAAAGTACTGTGATGTAAAACAGCGTTGGAAAGGGCTCCGAGACCCCTTTCTAACACTGCTTTACGTCAGATCATCGCATCGGCTCATTTTAAGAACTCCACATAAATGCGTTATAGCATTCGAAGTCCCTCTCCTCAGACTATGTTCTAACACACATATATACATATTAGTACTTGTTCACCCTTTTCTTGGTCAAAGAATCAGAATAAGGCTTGTTTCAAAAATTTGCATAACCATTTTTCGTGTCGCCTTAATTTTATTTTGTACATGTCTCTCACGACCAATGACGTAGTTTTAATATTAAAACGGTTTCATCTGTTCCTCCGACTGAAACACCGACGTATTTTCAACCACGCGTTATGTGATAATAAAAAGAATATGAAACTTTTATCGAATTTGTCTGAATTTTTACAAAAATCTCGCCCACTAAATTCGATTCGAGTCGCGGTTGATAAATTTCGTATGGCACAATAAGAGACGATCTGTATATATTTTATTCCACAGAGTGCGACACCTAAGATATCAAACAATATATTAGGATAAACAGAATTTTGGATACTCTTTTCACCACTATAATAACAGCGCTTCGTCCAGCTACTGATTTGTCGTGGTTCGGACTTGGTCAAAATTTTAATTTTTCTATTCCAAAGAACGCTGCTTCCTTGCATCTGAGCGATCAGTGGTTGTCCACACAGAGGGCATTTTTGTATAATCTTTGCCGCTCATTTCGCAAAAATGGTTGCACCAAAGAGGGCCCCGGACTCATCAGGCGGACCATAATGTGGCCCAATGGGAAAAAATTCTATTTTTCCAACCGAAAGAAAGCACATTCCTTGCATCTGATCGGCCAATAGCAGACTTGACTGCTGGTTTATAGAAATTCCCTCTGTGTGGACTGCCAATGATAGTCCACATCGAGGGCATTTCGATAAACCGATAGTCTATGCAATCAGATCCATTTCGCCTTTGATCATTTTCACAAAAAATCATGCGCGAACAGGTGTCGGGATGCATACATTTGGGGAGGGGGATCCTGGCTGACTCACAATATTGGGGGTCACCGGGAAATTTCCCGGTGGACCATACGGCCAGACAGTCTCTGCTAAAGTAGCCTTCAGTCTCCCCTACCACTTCACCATTTCATCACGGTGAATCTTATTCCGTTTCACTGTTATTTTGAAGATTCTAAGAGAAAATGTTTCAAGGTCGCAGCTGCCTCTCCATCTATACACTTGGAACTTCTTATCACTGTCATTACAAGTTCGACCCAAAGCTCCAGTGGACTCGACCTCAATATGAACAGCACTCACTCCAACCCGGATTAGGACATCTAGATATCCTTCATATGCTGGCTTCTCTTTATTCTGCAAACCGCCCAGCATCCTAATTGCTCTCCTCCCTTATCTCCAGTTCACATTGCCATCAACCAAGACAATCTGATGAATCCCTTTCCTTGTATTACATCCTTCTGAACCTGAGACTTCTACCGGGGAGTCATGTATCAACCCCCCCCCCCCCCCCCCCCACACACACACACACACACACACACACCTGTCTTGCCTACTCCGTCTGGACATTAGGGGCCAAACTATTCTTTCTCAGTAGAACCTGAGTGTATGGGACTGAAATCCACCGCGTTACCATCTCTTCAGCTCCAGTAATACAATATTCAGCTGTGTTTCCAAGTGGCAAGAATTCATAAATCATAACCAGACCTTCCGGTTAAGCTATTCTCTTTCCAAAATTATGCGATTAAACAATTAAACAGCATCCCATCAGTTGAGAGAAGGGGAAGCTTAGTTCAAACTACAATAATTTAATTTCATTTAACCGTTTAAACCCGAGAGGCCTTTTTTCTCGCCCAGGAACGTGATATGCATAACTAAATTAAGTAGGATGCCTGTTATATTAATGTGCCTCAAGGCTGCACGTTGAAAATATTAATTGGTCTACCCTAAAAATGAATATGGACACTTCTAATTGCTGCCATGGAACTGATATGGACGATACCACCAGGGTTCAAAGGGTTAATGATATTCGATTTGCTTGCATATGATTGGTCGACGTTATTTTTTCATAACTTGGGTGAATAATTTTCCCATCGTATGAATGTTTTGGCTTTGTCACGCCTATTTGTCAAATAAAAAAATATGGGCGCGCTCAACGATGCAATTAAACTGCTATTGATGCATGGGAGCTGTTAGTGGCTCACTGATTACGGAATTGGGCTTCAAACCGAAAAGTACACGATTCGATCCCCGCCAGGGGTAACTGCGTTGAGTCTTTGGGCAAAGCACTTCATCCTGATTGCCCGTTGGGGAGGGGGACGCTGGCGTTGTGCACTAAGGCGTACTGCACGTCGATGGAGCACTTGTCTTCAACCAATGCTAACCCTGCTTGTGTGGAGTTAATACGCTGGTGAGTCTAGCAGTTGCTCGACGTTGCTCGGTGGTTCTCTCCGGATACTCCGGCTTTCTCCACCCATAAATTTGACCGACATGAAGTGGCCCTGGCTGTCGAACGTGCCGTTAATTCCCAATAAATAAATAAATAAGGGTTGTTGGTGAGTATTAGGTTGTTCACGCTGGTCTTTCTCTTCACTATTCGAGACCGCTTGTATTAGCCTGGCTTGAAAATAATAAAACTGTCGTATGCACCAAAGTTCATATGACTGCAATTATATAAATAACGAAGACTTCGTCCGCGGAAGGATACATTATAATACCAAAAAAATTAAATTATAACAATTGAAATGAATTATCTGGATCTTTATCGGATTATGAATGTTTGATGGGCGTGGAAAACAAATAAATACTCAACTGTATTGATATTTTTTTATTAACAGGTAGTGTGCTAAATTTTTCTTGGTTGCCAAAATTTGTTCACGTGTCTTTGCCTTGTAACAACTTATGGGAGAGTGCCTTTAGGCACTCTTCCATAAATTGTAACAAGACAAATCCAAACACATGAAATAAATTCACTTCAAAGATAATGTTACCCGCATCCGCAGAATACGAAACCTCTAAGTTGTAGTACCTGAACTTAAGAATGTGGCCAAAGATGAGATTCCAGAACTCTCAACAAAAAAATGTAATAAAAGAACTGTCTTCTTCCCTTATTGATTTTAATATCTAATTACCTCAGAACCAAATGTATTATTTGACCTATTTACCAAAACATTATTTCAGAATTCCATGTCAAAAAAGAGAGTGAAAAAGTACCTCATAAATTTAAAACCTTCCACGAAACACCCATTGTATGTTTATCGATGTTCTGTATAAATTGTTTGAAGAATTTCTTACAGTTACTTTGGGAAAAAGAGATGCGCCAACGCAACATAGATAAAATTACCATTATCACTTTCAACCCTACAGCCGGAAAATCCAGCACTTAAATGAGTTTATGTTAAACCCTTTTTGGTACTTTCTTCAGTGGAATCTCTCTGAGAGAGGAAATAGCCGCTTCAAGAATATTGAAACTTTGTGTCAGTAAACTGAGGTTGTCCTCTTCCCCTGAACAAACACCATCGCTCTCTCCCATTTTATTGTGTTCTCGGCTGTCCGTCTGAGAGAGAGGGAGAGAGAGAGAGAGAGAGCGGAGTGGGGTGGTTGACAATATACCTAGATGGGCGTGCATGGTGCCCGAGGGTATGACTTTCCTAAAAAGGGAAGGGGATTAAAAAATGTACGAGAACAACAAAAACAACAATTAGATCGCCATTTGGTTAGCTTTTAACAAAAAATTAAACAAAGAAATAAAGCTAACCTTAACCCTTTACCCAACGTAACGGCCAAAACCGGCCAGCGCTAATTCTAAAAAATCGCCAATTAATTTTCAAAATATTTTTATTTTTTGTCTCAAAAACATAGGTTATGACCCCTCGTTGGAACGAGCTCGTCGAGCTCGTTCCAACAAGGGGTCATAACCTATGTTTTTGAGACAAAAAATGAAAAAATTAGTTATTCAAGAATTTTTTTGCAAGTGTCGTCTGCTTTTCATGTTAGGTAAAGGGTTAAATTTGTGTTTGATCAAACTTCGCGAAGTTTGCTCCCCACTAAAAAAAACCTTAGTATACGCAAAAAGCATTGTTTAACGTAGAAAGGGTTAATATTTGATGGCTAACCTGAGAGTCGTCTGTGCAATAAAATGAGCGGGACATCTGAGAGATGTCCATGTCACTGAGTAAAACTCATCAACGGACACAAAGACTGCACTCGTGCCAGCTCGTGACTGTCAAATGGAGTGAAATGCAAGGTCGTAAAAATACAATAAACTCATCCATTCAACTGATGTACAAAAAGAGAAAATCAGATATCCTTTACTCTTCTAATGCATCAGATATTAATTATATAATTAGAAATTAAATATTCATTTGGAAATATTATGATATCGTTAATGGCACATATGTGACGGTCATCAATAAGTCCCATGTCAACCCGCACCATCATAAAAATGAACGTTGATTTCACGCAGCTTTCTGTTGCGAGAGAAAAACAGGATTACTTCGACAGTAATTCGTCCAAAGAATTGCGTTCAAAATTGTAAGGTTCAAATCATTCTCTCTTCCTTTTGACTTAGCCCCTGATGTCGAAATAACAAAAGTTCAACCAGTACGTTTCCACATAATACAGCATGGAATTTAACCAATTCAGTCTTGTTTGACAGAGCTCATTGATCTCTGTCAAACAAGACTGAATTAAATTCGAAGCTGGATTATGGGAAAATGGCTGAGATGAATGGGCTTTTTAACCCTTTACCAAACATGAAAAGCAGACGACACTTGCAAAAAAAATTCTTGAATAACTAATTTTTTTCATTTTTTGTCTCAAAAATGTAGGCTATGACCCCTCGTTGGAACGAGCTCAACGAGCTCGTTCCAACGAGGGGTCATAACCTATGTTTTTGAGACAAAAAATGAAAAAAAAAATGAAAATTAATTGGCGATTTTTGAGAATAGCGCTGGCCGGTTTTGGCCGTTACGTTGGGTAAAGGGTTAAGAAACTAAATTTGTTTTATTTTCCATGTAATGAGTCAGGCGATGTCTTTTATGATGAAAGAGTTTTATTTTGTAAGAAATAATTAAAAATTAAAATTCTCAAATTTGGGTGTTTTTTGGTTGACATTAATCTCTCCCAGCACAGTGTTAATAAATATGTACATGTTTTCTGAAATGTATGGTACTAGATGTCCAAGAAAACTAGTTTTATACCATGCTCACCAATGTTACTACCTGTGAAAAGCCCATGTGTTAAAATTTAGCTTTTAACCCCACTACCGATGTAAAGCTTCTTCTATGGTTAAAACGTTTTCAATGGGAATTCCATTACAAAACTTCACACCCTTTAGCAGGAACTACATCCAACTTTACCTTTGACATGATCCAATTTGCCGACTTCGATACTTTCACACTTCGCGATGTTTCATTCAAACATACGTTGTTTTGCGGTACCATCTACTACTACATGCAAAAACTTATTCAGTTTAAAGTACCGACAATTAAATATTTAAAATAAAATTTAAGAATTGTTAATTATAATTTGTCTGAAAAGCAAGGTAAATTCAATCAACTTTGACGATGTGTCTAGCTGTCAGTCAAGCATTCACGTGAAGCCGGAAGTACTGCCCACCGGCGAAGATGCAAACAAAACAAGCCCATATGTTCGCTCGTCTGCTAATCGAAAACATCGTTTTTCTCCATTTTAAGTGACTAAGTCGATTATTTATTAAGAGCCGAAAATAAAACAAATATAGGTACTAGGTTGGTAAACCATTCGTAGAATAAGAGTTTTAACCACACGGCAGATTCTCATGGTTAAACTCGTATCCTACTCGTGGTTTAAATATGATTACCGGCCCTAATACCTGTTTATTCTATGTGTAAATGCTTCCGGAACGTATGCTAGAAGGTGTCCAAGAAAACACGTTATAATAATGGAGTCATAAAATTTAAAAAATTAAACAAGAGTTAAAGAGGAGACACCTTGATAAGATTTTGAGAACGTCTGGATGATTCGAAAACTTTCGAATCAGCTCGACTCAAATTGAATTTATTCGAATCATGGGGACGAATTCGAATCGAATTTCGAAGCCCGCGAGGCCCTATGTAAAACCGAGCATTGCAGGAAGAAAATCACAGAGAACTGAAACAAATCAGTACAAAATCTCAGTTGATATCGCCGCGATGTTTCTACTAAACCGTATAGAAAAGATACACAAGTGCTCGGAAGCGAGCAGACAAAAACAACAATGTTGGACCTGATATATATATCAACATAAACAAAAATTTGCATCATTATGTCACGATTTCCCACAAATTCCACCTTTCTTACAGTTGCGTGAACTTGTGAAAAACCAAGTTTCTGATTTGAAATTCTTAAAATCACGCCCTCTGTTTGAACAGATGTGTTTTACACGCAGAAAATGGGAAGGGGACAAGGCGCCATGGTGTTCCCATTTTTACGATTATATACCCACAAACAGCCCATCCCCCCCCCCCCCCCCCCGACATACACACACGCACACTTTTGAAGAATGAGAATTCCAACATGGGCAATTTAATCGACATGAAAATATGAATATTAAAAATCCCGACTAACACGAATAACGGAGACGGACGATACAAAACAATTTCAGGAATAAATAAATATTTTCATAGGTTGACCCTTTGTTACGAGCTCGGAAAAAATTAAATGAATAATAAACTTTGAATGGCGATTTTTGTGAATAGCACTGGCAGACTTTGACGTCACGTTAAACTGGCAGACTTTGACGTCACGTTACATGGTTGACAATTTTCGTCATTGGAAGAGATTTACGGGAAAGTTAACTATCCTCGAATTCCGAAAGCTGTCAATATATTTAACACAGACGGTATGGGAATTTCATTTAAAAATTTTAATTTAGAGATGTTAGCGAATTTGTATCACCGATGTTCGCATCATTTGTAGTATAAAAATACAGAAGCTGACTTTTAACAATTTTTCACAATCAGTTTGAACGTTTCGCTTTTATTCTCTGTTGAAACCCATTTAAAAATAACAAAACGGCGTTTTCACCATCTTTTGATGTGTTGTGTCTTTTTTGTTCATTATACCAACAGCGCTCGCATCGTGACATATAATGTAGACACTGTCCTTCCAATGAACATGAAAGTATACGAGGTGAGATATGTTAATTTTTTACCGGGAAGAATAAAAACTTGCAATTTATTGTATTTATTTATTTATTGGTGTTTAAGGTCACATATTTCTGCACAATGGCTAATCATGACCTCGACAGTTTTACGGGTGGAGGAAGCCGGAGTACCCTGAGAGAACCACCGAGCAACGACGAGCAACTGTCAGCTCCCCAACATACTAACTCCACACAAGTAGGGTTAGCATTGGTTGAAGACAGATGCACCATCGACGTGCAGCACTCCTTAGTATACAGCGTCACCGTGCCCCCACGTGGGCAATGGGGGTGAAGACAACAGGGTTCATACAGGCTTGAAAAGTCCTTGAATTTTCAACCTTGGCCCTAAAAAGGCCCTAAAACATATAAATGCCTTGAAAAGCCCTTGAAACTTACCAAACTGCCTTAAAATGTCCTTAAATTCTATTGTATCTACATTGTAGCCACCTGTTATGTGGGCAGCATACTTGTTTTATTCATTAAAAGCATCAGTAAAGCGATTATTAAGCATCAGTTATGTAAGGTGACAAACATTGCTGTTCTGTTAATGTCTCTGATGCCACTAATAATTAATGGCCACTAATAAACATGCCAGTGCAATCAGTGGAGATTTGCAAAACCCTAAACTGTCCAAAAACATCTGTTTTGACAGTAATAAAAAAAACACCTTCAATCATTTTTGCCCCTGCAATTAATAAAAACTATATATCGTCCCTTGAGTGCAACAAGACATCATCTGCAATGCTAAAGCATTGCAGATGGTGCCTTGTTTCACTTAAGGGGCAAATTATATTGTCATTATTGTTTTTATGTATTGCATAATCATTCAAATAAAATACTAAAGCCAAACAGTCCAGAAACCAATTGTTACTTGCAGAATCTTTTTTTGAAGATTTAATTATAAAATTCAGATGGGTTTTGTTAGTTGAAGAGTGGCCTTAAATTTTATACATCTGGCCCTAAAAAGGCCTTGAAAAAAGTCTTTGAATTTCAAAATATTATTTTGTATGAACCCTGGTGTCTTGCCCAAGGACACAACGCGATTGCCGCAGATGGGATTTGAACCGAGCACCTCTCGGCTGGCAGCCTGCACCTCTACCTACTGAGCCACCGCGACCCACAATTTATTGTAAAAACACATTCACTAAACAAAAAGCCAAAGTGGACACTTTAGTGTTGGTAGGTGAAATACTGATAGATATTCTTAATGACGGATTATCAGTGAACTAGTTTCTTCTAATCGGCTTTCCATAAAAATCCAAGTTTTCCTTTTGTTACTTTTAATAAACGAAAACAACAGACAGCTCTGAGAGCTGTCTGTTGTTTTCGTTTATTACAAGTAACACAAAAAATGTTGACTTTATTTTCCTCTGATGTTATAAGGGTTTTCTCAACAATTACTTGCTTCTTAACTGGACCTTCCTCGGGAGCGCGGTGGCTCATTTGGTAGAGGTGCAAGCTGCAAGCCGAGAGGTCCTCGGTTCGAATCCCACCTGCGGCAACCGCGTTGTGTCCTTGGGCAAGACACTTCATCTTCATTGCCCGCGTGGGGGCACGATGACGCTGTGTACTAAGGCGTACTGCACGTCGATGGTACGCATGTCTTCAACCAATCTAACCCTGCCTGTGCTGCACTGCGGAGTTACGATGTTGGGGAGCTGGCAACTGCTCGTCGTTGCTCGGTGGTTCTCTCCGGGTACTCCGGCTTCCTCCACCCGTAAAACTGTCACGGTCATGATTAGCCAGTGTGCATAAATATGTGACCTTAAACACCAATAAATAAATAAATTGGACCTTCCTCGCGTGTCCAATAATTTCAAGAGAGATAACTTTGTCGAAGTCGATTTTCATGACAATATGAGTGATTGATGGGTAAAGAATTGAAAATGTTTTTTCTTCTGGCATTGGAATATAAAAAACTCACAAGGTTTATTCTTCATTTCAGTAATGTGCTCTGTCGTTAAATATGCTTTGAAATGTTGGTGAAAAACTGAAAATTAAATTGGGCCTAATAAAATTTCCATTTAAGGAAAGAACCACATAACTTTGGTTTAAACTTGAAGATGATAGGAGGACAGTTCTATAAAATACTTGCAACTGTATTTTCCAGAATTGCTTTTTCTACATGTGGCTATAAATGACAGCAGTCAATCGCCAGCATCTTAACCCTTTACCTAACATGAAAAGCAGACGACACTTGCAAAAAACATTTGTGAATAACTATTTTTTTTTATTTTTTGTCTCAAAAACATAGGTTATGACCCCTCATTGGAACGAGCTCGACGAGCTCGTTCCAATGAGGGGTCATAACCTATGTTTTTGAGACAAAAAATGTAAATATAATGAAAATTAATTTACCGATTTTTGAGAATAGCGCTGGCCGGTTTTGGCCGTTACATTGGATAAAGGGTTAAAAGACGTCGCAATTTACCTCACGGTAAATTGCCACGTCTTTTTAAATGGTAATGACTGATCTAAAAAACATAACCAAAGGCAATTGCTTCACCTTTACTCCTTCATCCATTCCCTCTGGGGACGTAGGGCAATCCCCGGTTACTATCTTGCGTGGCATAGAAATATTTGATGCGAACAGTCACAGAGAAGCATAGTAATTTTACAAGTAATCCACTGTTACCTGGAAATAAAATATTGTTTAACCAATGTAATCCATTGTTGGGGTTTTTCTTTCACCCTTGCTTCTCCCTGTCGGGGCTTGTTTCAGAACCTCGGTTATGGAATAAGGAAAGTCAAAACGAAAAAGGGCCACCCTCGCCTTACTGTCAGAGCTTCCCTACCATCTGGAGTGTTAACAACCCAATATCGTATATCCGCCCGTATCCATACTAAGCGTGTAATGCATCCCCACGTCCCTGGCCGTCTAAACGTCTCTTTTCTTTATATCAGTTTAAACAATTTCTTGTAATGTATTTAACTGACCTAAGCCTCCAATTAAATTGTGTATATCTACTATTTTACTAGGCAGACATCTCACAGGAGCTCCAATCATTCTGACGAATACCTTAATTACAAGTTGTTTTCTTTGTTATTTTGTGTACTATTATTTTGGATTTCCCTTTGTTTCATCTAATTTCTTTTTTAACCTGATGCATACATGTAGCGTGATTTGTTTCATTAAAATAAAATATTGTTTAAATTAAAGGCAGAAAATACAGTTCTGGAAATACAATTGTAAACGAGCGGTCGTGGTTTGGGTGGTGGTTAAGTGGGTGTGAACAATAATCAAATGTACCAATAATGTTTCCTACCAGGATATTTTCGTCAGGACTGAAGTCAAAGACATCAATTCTCTGTTGTTAGAAACCACGTACTTTCTTAAAAGACTAGATTTGATATTGGGACTTGTCTCACACGCGCAGTCGGTCATACAAATGGAGCTATGCAGTGCCCGATTCGAGCTGTTGTGAGCCCAGCACAACCAATTCAAAGTGCTAGAACAACGCGTGCTAGTTATCATTAAATAAGAAGTTGCGTCACGACTACTACATGTACATGTATAGTTTATTTATACACTGATAAATGCCTTAGAAGTTTTGAGACGTTCAACTGTAATTCCGACTGACTGATATTCCAACTGCATCAGGCATGCCTTGGTGTAGTTGGAATACTTGACAATTCGAAGTTGGGCTACAGTACAACCGCCGTGGACTAGTCACTTTCCATGGGTGGACAATATTTCCTCGGACGCAAGAATATTAGACTCCAAACAGTATAGGAATAATCATAAAAAATTTAATTTATGAAGCACCGGGTACAACCCGGTGCTTCATTAATTAAATTTTTCCTGCTGCTGGTATTTATTAGTGGTAAACGCATGTGTGGACATCACTGCCCACGTGTGGATTACAACCATCCACAGCGACTGCACTGTATCACAATCGAGACAAATCGGGTTAACACCCCCCCCCCCCCTCCCCCACCTCCATCAGTCATCTTCCCGACGCTCCCGCTGTTTTGTTTTGGTGCCGGTACTTGTATGTATTTTAGCTCAGCCGCAACTGGTTACACGTAACTATGTAAAACACTAGATAAAAATTTGTTCTCTCCGAAGTCTTGTAGCAACTGACGTGGCGTAACTCCGTCACGTCTAAAGTTTTCTTGATCGAGTTCAACCTGTCACTTTGGTACAATCTGAGGGATGAAGAGTTAAATATTAATTGGATAACGAGGAATTAAATTTACACCGAGTACAAAATAGAAGTATTACAATGTTAGCGGTCATAATGCATTATTCATTATGCCTTTGCTTCAATCTGAACCTGTTTATTGCCCGTAACACGAGATCTGTCAAACGAAAATGGGATTAAAGAGTTCTATAGCATTCCTATTACGGCTCCGCCAATAAGCGAATCTGCAAATCGAAAGTTAATTAAAGTAATAAACTGTTGTGTAAAAACTTATTCAATCGTAAAGTATAGAACATTAGATACAATAGCGTTTTAAAAAGATTTAATGTCACTAACTAATGGGGTGGTACCCCATGGGAGCGCTACCTTATCTAACAATAAAGTTGTTTCACTTTGTAATATTCAATTTTTGTTTGATTAAACTTCGAAGCGGGTAGATTAGTTTTCAATTTAATACGATGATATTAATAAATTGTTATTTTATCTTTCCGCAGCATTCACACCCGCATGCGTTACGATTCGTTTCCGCTTATTTCCATCTATTATTTCACAATAGTATAATTGATCGACAAATTAACTCGATGCGTTTCTGCGAAAACGTTGTTTATTTTTCACGACTCGTCGAATCCGCCCGACATTGTTTGCCTGGTTCTGATTTTGCTCAGAGGTCACCTGCTGTTACAGGTAATGAAAATTACGCAGTGTGCGTTTCCCCGTCCATTTCGTATCTGTCTACGCTCAAATTAACCTGCCACTTTATTATTCTTTGAAGACAGAACTATCAAAATGGAAGACATGATAATCCGAAAGAACCACCGGCAATCAAGAAACTATCAACCAGAAAATTACTTTAAAACCAAAAATATTTACGAAGTAGAATCAACATTTATTTTGGAGCACCCTTTACGTCAGTTTTAAAATAACGGTACTTCCTTCTGCCATTATTAAAAAGGCGTGTCAAAAATATTGACGTAATGATCTTGAATGATTGACTCCTGATATTAGTTGCAAAGACTGTCACTTATTATTTACACGTTGAATATGTGGGCGGGTCAGAATGGCTTCGCATAAATCTAGTAATGCTACTGATGAGCAAACAATGTGGCACCCAACATATCACTGAACAAGTAAATAAGGGGATGAAATACCCCTAGCATTTTTCCTTCTGATCTGTAGTAAGGTTTAATCCCGGGAACGGGTATTGCAGGGTTCTGTGGCTCCCGGTTCTAAAAGTCAACCTCGATACCGAGAAATTCAAAGACCATGGTATCAATGATTGCGTATAAGAGGTTAATAAGATTACGGCGAATATAAACTTCTTCCGATACCAGCATTGCTATTGGCGTTATGGTTTAATCTCACAAACAGGAATTTCATGATTACTGGTTCTGAAAATCTGTCATATTGTCCGGGAAATTCATAGACCAGAATTAGGAATCAAAGGTTGCGGAATGAACCTTTGATTCCCGGTTCTGTCCTATGAATTTCCCGGTTGATGTCCGGTTCTGTCATTTGAATTTCCCGGGTATCGGGACAGATATGCAGAAAAGAGAACCGGAAAATTCCTAATCTTGTAGATACCTTTCAAAAACACGAACCGGAAAAATCTCCTTCCCAGGATTAAATCCTAATTTGGAGTCTTAGATATCAATTCGCCCCTTCTAGTAATCGTGTACTTTCTTGCTAGACTACCTTTGAAACTTGGACGTCTATCACACACACAGTCGATTCGGCAAATGGAGACCTGTGGTACTCGACTCGGGTTGTTGGAGAAGTAGAGGGGTGGGGTGACAAGCATGACCAATGTCCAATGTCCAATTAGGTCACGACTATTCGATATATGTATTTATCTACAAGTACATTTCCAAGAACTCTTGAGTTAAATTATTACTGAACCTCCCAACAAACCAGAATGGTTTCGCCCATTTTGCAGTTGACATTATTGACTGGAATGATACCTACCAGGGCGCCAGTGTTGAAAGTGTTAACAGTATCGTTGGGCACGCCAAAAAATTTTATTTGACAAATAGACGAGGCAAAGCCAAAAACATTCATTCGAAAGGAAAATTATGCACCGAGTTACGAAAAACTTACCTTACCAATCATATTGAAGCAAATCGAATATTATTAAATAAAATTTCCCTGTGGTAACCCAGGGAAGTGAAGCAGTGCTTGTTTACTGTGGTAAACAAGCTCTATTTCACTGGTGAAATAGGATTCAGTCACTAATGCTTGGGGTGTGAGTCGTCTAAAATAGGCAACATGGGGTATAACCGATTGACTGATCTTGGCTTTATCTCCATGTTATGGTCATGATTAGCCATTGTGTGGAAGTATGTGACCTTAAACACCAATAAATAAATAAATAAATAAATAAATTAAATAAATAAAATAAAATTATATTATTATCTTATTTGGAATTTTACCCTGAAAACGCAAATTGGAGCGGGCTATATATTATCAACTCACATCCGATATAACCCTGTTGAGTTTCTATCAAGGGTGCGCTGTTTCTCAGTAGGTGGAGGTGCAGGCTGCAAGCCGAGAGGTCCTCGGTTCGAATCTCACCTGCGGCAACCACGTTGTGTCTTTGGGCAAGACACTTAATCCCAAATGCCCACGTGGGGGCACTGTGGCGTTGTGTACTAAGGCGTACTGCACGTCGATGGTGCACTTGTCTTCAACCAATGCTGACCCTGCATGTGTGGAGTTAGTACGTTGTCGGAGTCTGACAGTTGCTCGCCGTGGCTCGGTGGTTCTCTCCGGGTACTCCGGCTCCCCCCACCCGTAAAACTGTCCGACACGAGGTGACCCTGGCTGTCGAAAGTGTCATTAAACCCCAATAAATAATAAATAATAGTTTCTATCAAACACCTTAAATGAAACCGGCAATCCCCGGATCGTTGAAGGTGGTTAACCCTTTACTCAACGAATCGCCCGCATTCGCCCGCGTAATATGCAAATTCAGCTGTTGAAAAATATTAATTTTCAAATAATTTCAACAAAACCATATCATGTGACCCCTCGTTGGAACGAGCTCGTTCCAACGAGGGGTCACATGATATGGTTTTGTTGAAATGTTTTGAAAAATTTGAAAAAGTGATATTTAAAATAATAAATTTTGATATCGTCTGCGTTGGGTAAAGTGAAAACAACGTAAGTTAGCCGGCTTAGTGTTAACCATCTGCAAACGCTCTCAACTCTATTCAGTGGAGATTTAGCGGTAGCTCTAAACTTGAAAGCAGTTTATAGAACTGAAGCATGCATTATATAACCTCCGTACTGGCAGAGATGCACTAATTAGCCGTGGCATGAACATTGGTAGTCCATCAAGACCGAAGACAAGTGCTCTGTATCTTGATAGCCATGTCATGTCTTCCTCGATCATTGTTTTCTTTGTGTTCATATCAAGTTTCCAACTCTATTAGCTACCGTAATAACTAATTTGGATAAAATCGGGCAAAAGGGTATATTATCTCGAACAACGAAATAAAATAGAAAAACTAACTACCTATTAGGCGAATCCAATCGCAGTATTTGTTTCTCGTCGATCTTGATGGGCACGCGATAATAAACGCGTTTGCATCAGGTATTTTCATCTGTAAGGGCTAAATGCGGTTCATTCCCGCTAGACCAATTCCCTGTAGACCAACTCCCATGATGCCAATTCCCCTTAGACCAATTGGTGTGTTCTACTTTAAAAATAATTCTTTATCAATAATTTGATATATTTATAAATCTTTATAAATGTATTTTATGTTATTGATATTCAAGCCTGAAAATAAGCAGTCTGTCATTTGCAGAATGAGGTCCCCAGAGGGTGAATTTGCTGATGCTATCCCATACAGTGGGCCAGTTTATCCTCTGGGTACCTCTTTCTGATTATGTTTGAGACCTTGATTCAGGTTGAGGTTCACAGAGGGTAAATTTAGTGATGCTACCCTGCTGTGCAGGGTAGCATCACCAAATTCACCCTCTGGGGACCTCATTTTTCAGATGATAGTCTGCTCATTTTCTGGCTTGTCGATATTTTATAGATGTTGGGCAGATTTTTATAAATAATTGTTTTTCTAATTATCCTTAATCAACTCTTAATCAGAAACACTGTAGTTGGTCTAAGGGGAATTGGTCTAGTGGGAAGACACCCTTAATGCCAGCATGTCATAACATCCAAAACTACTGGCAATCCACCTAAAGGTAAACGAAGCAGACGACGTGATAACACCTCACCTTTTCAGACGGCATCAATTATTACAAGTAATTAAGAAAAATTGGCATTGAACTTTTATAGTATTGCCACTTACGGAAGTAATAGGTGAAAGCAAAGCAATATGTTCTGAACAACCAACCATGCATATATTAACTAGGGGTACAGAGAAGCCCCTATAAGAACCCCCCTATAGAAAACCCTATTGTAAAAAACCCTAACAAAAATCTCATGGGTAGGAAAAACGCCCTTATTTCTGCTCATTATTCAAAGAATGAAAATGGTAAAACTTTAATCCACGTGGTTGAAAAATATACACTATAAAAGCACATGATAATCACAAAATAGAGAAATACATGTACATGCCAATGAGCTTATTCCAATGACATTACACAATTGTACGGTGTGAACAATAATAACAATATCTTTTCCATAGTTACTATATATTAAAGAAACAAACTAAATGTTCTAACTATATAATAAATAGAGGGTATGGAATGAGTGTTTTTCTCATATAATATTTATGAAACGAGTCTAAGAATGTTCCGTTTTGGCGAGCCTCTGGCGAGCCCAAACGGAAAATTCGGACGAGTTTCATAAATATTACACGAGAAAAACAGTCATTTCATATTCTATTTATCATATGACACACACGCGCACAAATTAGCCACTTAGTATGACTTTTTAACCCATTACCTAACTTGAGTTGCAGACGGCATTTGAAAAAAACATCCTCGTATAACTAGAAATTTTCATTTTTTGCTTCCAAAACATAGGTTATGACCCCTCATTGGAACGAGCTCGTTCCAATGAGGGGTCATAACCTATGTTTTGGAAGCAAAAAGTGAAAATATAAAAAAAATGAATGGCGTTTTTCTTGTAGGTAAAAGATTAATACAATATAACCCACCCTAAATAGGACAGATAACGTAAATTCTCCCTACTGAAATTATGCAAATGTGACCCAGTGGTATTTTGTTTAGCCAATCAAATTGTCCAGTTTTGAAATTGACCAATGAAAGCTTCCAACTCTGGTTATGCAAATTATGAAAATGTGGCCTAGTTTTATTTTGTTCAGCCAATCAAATTGTCTAGTTTTGAAATTGACCAATGAAATTGACGGAAGGCTTTATTTATGACTGATTAATATGAAAACAAAATATCAAAAGTTTTAAAGTGAACAAAACGGGCGAGTCATATGATAAAGCCATTTTAACCCTCCTGCATGCTTATGTCAAAATACCACAACTTCAAGCTGCAAATTATTCCCATAGTACAACTCAGAATTTAACCAATTCAATCTTGTTTGACAGAGCTCAATGAGCTTTGTTAAACAAGATTGAATTAGTTAAATTCGTAGCAACGTTATACGAGGGTAACAAAGATCATAATAAAAAAGCCATGTAATAATGAAATAATAAACATTAACTTTGAAATTGGAACTGTAAATAAAAATCGTGTAAAAATACTTTCGGGGTTATAAGAAAAAAATAGCTTTTTATCCTACCCATGTGATTTTTGTAAGGGTTTTTTTTTAGTAGGTTTTTTTCCATGTTCTCGTATTAACTTGGGTGTTCTGTTTATCTGCAGCTACTCACTACTAATTGGATTTTAAGAGGAGTGTTCATTTCCTAGAACGATTTTCTTTTAAACTCACACTGAAGCATACCCACACGCACCCCCACCCCACCCATAATACACACAAACAGAAAATAGAACCTTAGATTTAGCTCATTTACGTTCAAAATAGCTCTGCGTTCCCTGATAGACAGGAGCGTATGGTGGTGCTACGTTGTCAATCTTCAAAAATTATTTGTCCTGTCGGGCAGAGTACAATCTCTCGATAGTACTCTACCTGGGCGACAAGCTGTCTTGACTGGACCAATTGGACGAATATATTTCGTTCCATGTGTGCAACAAGGCGCCATCAGCAATGCTAAGGCGTCTTGTTGCACTTGAGAGAGCTCTGGAACCCAAAGATCATCTATTTCGAACACAAGGGGAGTTGAGATTTCTTCAGCAATTGGACATTCACAGGTAGCAGTTGGAAACGCAAATGCGATATTCCACCAAATGTTTGTGTATATTTTCACATTCACAACAGCAACTCGATTTTACTTCATTTTCATTAGATTTAGTTTCGTCGTCAGCGTCGCCGATATGCTCCTTTAATGGAACTATTAATACTTATTCTTTGTGACACAGCATGGAAGTGGTCGCGATTGGGTTGTCTGACCCGCTTATGTATCTGTCTTTGATCTTTGATACAACCCATGCTTGGCGCACGAACACGCGAAGTTACAAGTGTCAGACAACCCCGGAAGTAATTTCGATATCGTTTCAAGAAAGAAAATTTTCAGAAGAGGCAAACATAATTCGCCCCTTGAGTGCAACAAGGCGCTATCTGTAATTATAAGAGGAGCGCGGTGGCTCAGTAGGTAGAGGTGCAGGCTGCAAGCCGAGAGGTCCTCGGTTCGAATTCCACCTGGCGCAACCGCGTTGTGTCCTCGGGCAAGACACTTCATCTCCATTGCCCGCGTGGGGGCACGATGACGCCGTGTACTAAGGCGTACTGCACGTCGATGGTACGCATGTCTTCAACCAATCTAACCCTGCCTGTGCTGCACTGCGGAGTTACGATGTTGGAGAGCTGGCAGCTGTTCGTCGTTGCTCGGTGGTTCTCTCCGGGTACTCCGGCTTCCTCCACCCGTAAAACTGTCACGATCATGGTTAGCCATTGTGCATAAATATGTGACCTTAAACATCAATAAATAAATAAATAATCTGTAATTATAATGTATTGTAAGTGGCGCCTTGTTGCACTCAAGAGACGAATTATTGAATGTGGCCGTGTCAGCCAGTAGTTGGGTGTAATCTGTTGTGCACTTATACTACTGTGATTACAAAAAGCGGGCAGCGAATATCGAACGGATCGCGACTGGGTTACGATCCCGTCGAAATTCTTTTGTCAGCTTTCTTCCTCACAGCAGTGTAGAATCTCGCTTGTCGAAAAAAAGAATCGCCGGTCCAGAGAATTTCAGATGTTTTTTCCGTTCTTTTTTTCTTGATTCAGTACTGATTTCCCACTATTTTCTTCATGAAATCGCGCCCCACTCGTGTAAGGGTGTCGAGACCGGATCACGATCTGGCAGAGAAAGAGTCAAGGTTTTGATCAAGTATCGTATGCCCGTAAATCACGAACTTTTTGGATTTTATTTTTATAACACCATAACAAGTAGTTTCATTTTAAAGGTCCAATGCACCCTATTATTTCTCCCCACAAAATTATAAAATGTCACATTTGTTTATTTTGATAAATGTATTATAGACATTAGGTGTATGTGTGGAGATTTGCATTTGCATTTCGGGTATTTCTAGAAAATTTTCACCAGTTCGTCGTTGGTACTACTTCCATACAGGAATTTGGAGTTGACGTCGGCCGGTCGATATGCACCTAACAGTAATAATTCTGAAATGTTTTTATACTACTGAATTTATAAATAATCCAATCGATTTCAGTTGACAATAATATTTTGTTATTTGTTATTATCTCATTTTCCCATCAATATGGTCCACCCTTGGAAAGTCCTCGTCGAGTTTATATAATTTACACACTTTTAACTATCATTTAAAAACATAAAAAAAATTGAGTTATTTTATGCCCCGCCAATTTGGCGAAGGGCATTAAGTGTTACTCTTGTCTGTCCGTCCGTCCGTCCGTCCCGAATATGGTTTCCGGACGAGAACTTTAGTTTGACTGAACGAAATGAAACAAAATGTTATTCAAAGGTTTATATCCGCATAATACGGATTGGGATTGATAGTGGCCTTGGTCCGATATTTTTTGACAGAATTATGTCCCTTTTCCGACTTAGAAAACATGTTAGCGGGGGCATTAGTGTCCCGTGGACACATTTGGTGGCCTGCGGTACTATTGCTATAGTTGAATGGAGATAAGATAAGATATTTATTAATTCAATTTCAACAAAGATAAATGACTAGAAACTTATGCTTGGCAGTGGAGGTGGGGGTGGGGGCCCAGCCACCCTTAGCGTCGCACATGTTTAATTTTTTTTTTTTTTTTTTTTTGATCGTCGGGTAAGGCGGATGATTCACATCCGTGCAATGTGACATCGATGTAAGATATTCAGTGAAACTTAACCTGTGACGACTGAAGGTCGGCCTCGGACATTGGCACTCATCAGCAAACGTCGCGCCTACTATTCAGTGTATGTGAAGAAGCCAGAAGTATAGTGCACTGCATAAGAGTACAGACAACGAGTACAGACAACTTAGCGCTACAGATAACTCATGCAACGAGTGAAATGTTGGCTACAGTATTGTAATCACAAAAGTAGACAGAGAATTTCGACACGATCGTCACTGGGAGGCGATCGACTCAAGATTCTCTTTCCGCTTTTCCTCCTGCATCTCTTTAGAATCCCATCACTCGTCGAAAAAGAAATGCGACAAGACTGAAAATGAGATGCCATTTTCATTTATTTTTTTTTTTTTTTTATTATTTCCAACTTAAATTTGCAATATTTTATTTTTTGAAATCCCGACTAACTACAGTTAAAACTAGAAGTTCTGTCATGAAATGCGCACATATAGCACGCTAATCTGCGTGTTAATCTACGCGTTATGACCATAGTAAGACTATCAAATTCTGTACATATGGCCTGTGCGTAAGCAATGTTTCAGCCAATGGGCCTCCGGGTAACCCGGAGGTCCATTGGCAGAAACATTGCCTGTGTTTGCTACGAGTAACCAGGAGAACATGGCAACTGCGCGCAATTCCTACGCGCAATTAAGCCTAGATAAGCGCACTGTTCGTGACAGGACTTCCAGTTTTAACTGTAGGATGTAAGCATATCGCGACTTGATCGAGAAAAATAGCACTTTAACGATCGCAGTACTATTTGTTCACCGCTCAACGAACAATGCAGTATATGTTGCAAACATGCCTGCATCCAGCAATGTTTGCAAAGTGAATATTATAAGTGTAAAGATATTTTTAGATGATGCATGGAAAAGTGTTAAAACCGAAAAACACCGAGGTACCGACCAAATGCACTAAAAAAGATAGAGGCCGTAGAAGTGTTTAAAGGGGAAACCACTATTTCCTTTAAGTCTGAACAATTACTTAATTGTCTTCGATGATTGACGAGAAACGACGTTTTTTCACAATGGCCTAATTAAACGGTAATTAGAATTTGAGGTTTCTTCAATTAATTGCGAAGCCTCCACTGGAGAATTGTGTAATTACTTTGTACTGGAACGTTCTGGCAAGTAACCCACCAGCAAAGAACATTTCCGAACAAACATGAAAAGGAATTTAAAAAACACTGTCAATAGAAGGGGCTGTTGTATGTGTAGAAACCCATGGCTATTGATTGGCAAAAGAGAAATACAAATACCATTTCCTCATTGTGCGTGAAATGTGTTACTTGGAAAATAATAGAGAAGTGTTTGATGAACAATTATTACCCAATTCAACCTCTCCAAGCAGCCTCTTAATAATTTGAAAATGACAGATTTGGTTATTAGTTATTATCTTGTATAAACGGAATCTTGCATGGAGTAAGGTCCCTGTGTTAAGTCATTTAATTAAGTTGAATGATTGCTTTTTATTAACCGATATCTGTGATAATTGAAATCCACTAAAGTATATTTGTATTTTATTCCATAGAATATTGAACGTTGCCATTGCTCGGAATTCAGCTCTCGCCACGTGCGAGACTCGAGTAAATGCCGCTCTCAGTGGAATATCAAAATAATGACCATGCTGTTGAGGTTTGTGTGAAGGAAGTGATAAAAGCAAACCACTGACAGATACGATGATTAAATGTCTGTAGTAAATTGACATTGCCTCTCCATTTTTTATAACAAGTATTTTCTTGAGTGGGATATCGATAAATTTAATTTATAGAGTGATATTATTATTTTATTAAGAGATTTATTGGCACTATCTCATTGCCGACATGCTTTGATGAGAACTGCAAGAGCGTTTTGGGATGGTTTTAGAAGATGCTTTAAGTTATTTGATGAACTGAAATCGAGTTCTTGTCTTATTAGTTCGGGGATGTTGTAAGGCACAGAGAAGCACCGGTTGATACATCGGGGACTGGGGTTCACTCCTGCTAATATTTCCACAATTTTCAAACAGGGTAAAATTCCCCCGCTCTGTCCAGCGTTCACAACAAATGCAGATTTAAGTTGCTTTTAGTTCTGCGCTTTTAGAATGCTCTCGGCACAAATATGCTTTTATAAAGTACCAATCAAAAGACACGGAATTCTCTTTTCATGTTAGCTCCCGACTCTGCTATACATTGGCTGTTTGATTATGCGTCTAGCACCGTTTGCACAGTACTATCGGTACCAAAGGGGTCGGTGTCAGAATATGGTACCAGGAGTTTCGTTCTGGGATGCTAACATACGTCCAATATTAATTACCTCAAATAACTCGTGTAAGTTTGTCGAAGTTAGGATCCAATCAAAACTATTAGGTTAGGAAGGTCACGACACGGTGAGACTATTATAATCCCTGATGGGTACGGGTGTGGGATGGGAAAATCTCACCCGAGGGCAAGATATTTGGGCCAGACACGAGGCTTGCCGAGTGTCTGGACCAAATATCTTGTCCCGAGGGTGAGATTTTCCCATCCCACACCCGTACTCATCAGGGATTATTTTTCTCCACCACTATACAGCGGTTACGTTAGCCAGAGGTAATCGGCGGTCACGTGCTGATATAATCAACTCATTTGGTATTCGTTGTTTTGAAAAACTAATGACACCATCGGAAAGAGCATGCAAAAGTTATGTATATACCAAAGGTATATACCACGAAATCAATTAGGAACGGTGGCATCTTGGGGTTTAAAGAGTTTTAGAGCATCAAAATTTGATCACACGGCATTCTGATGACGTCAATATGAATTAGTTGGTAGCAAGAAACTGATACGATATGTATAACGTCATAATATCGTTATAAATGTATAACGTCACGTGGGTGGGGTGGGATACATCTGTCTCTCCCTGCTATCTCACCCTGGACAGACGTATGTTACGCATGCAGTGGGGGAGAAAGAGTATTCCCCAAAATAAAACTAAACAAAATGACGTGAAACGAAAAGCAAATTGCGCCACTGATTTTCAACATTTCTGGAACGGACTTTCACTACCGAATGTTCCCATTTTCACGACGGTTTCCGACAAGGCGAAAACGGATCATTCGAAAGTATCAGCAATGGATATATTTGAGGCACTGCCACACTTTCCTAGCTGCGCTGATAAAGAAGTGATAATCGACAGCAACAGTAGTGTTGTTGGCAAATAATTTCGACCAGATCGCGACCCAGTCACGACCCGGTTAAAATTGTCTGTCCGCTCTTGCAATGACAAATCAGTTTATATATTATTTGATAAGCGGATACTTCAGTAAATGTTCACATGAAGTGAATGATGTTAATTTGAAAATTAGATGCTTATGTTGAGAATTAAGGTTGTCAAACTGTGCAACGGATAGTATAATGTAAACAAAAATTCAGACCTGGCATTCTTAGAAATTCAGGATGGCTAAAACTCGCTCCCCTCGCACGACCTAGGGGAGCGGTTTGCTCTCCTCAAGCTTACAAAAGCTAAAAGTGGCAAAATGAAGTTTTACTATTAATGAATTCTGCCTAGTTGGCTTTGTACATTGTATTTGGTGATGCTAACAAGGTAGGCTCTTTGAAACGGCTACACTACCCCTCCCACACCTCCGGGCCTCGGCAAGGCCCGGAGGTGTGAGAGGGGCAGTGTGGCCGTCTTACACAGACCACTAACACAGCAGAGATATGAAAAGATGTGGGTTTTAGGAATAGGCGGTTATGGTAATTATTATTTGCTAAGGCCGGAAGGGCTAGTTTTCGCTCTCCTTACTTTTTTAAGGCGAGCAGCAGGCGAGCGAATAAATCGCTGTCCTGAAAATGACAGACCAGAAAATTGCAACTAGATCGGAACTACTTTATTTGATTCGCATTGAAATTTCAGTAGGTTATCCCTTGGAATGACAGAGAATCAATTAAATTAAAGATATTGGAAACTTTTTGGCTGATGTTTCGCACCAGTAGCTGACAGGACCTTCGATAGGGTGATTCATCGTTGAGAGAAAGGATTTTGTGGCTGGAAAAGGGAACCTCTCACAAGGCCAGCACCCAGTTCCATTCTTCGGTTCAATTTGCATAAACATTACCATATTCTACCTCTCCTTTTCGTGAACTGTGTACTTTCTGTGAAAGGTGGCACAACAACTGATTTTAACAACACTTTGTTTAATAAACAATTCCAGAGTCAATTTGTATAATAAATTGGTTGTTTCAGTTTGTCTATTTTAATAACATAGTTCAAAATACACATATGATTATGTAGACTATCCAACCATTATATAAACCAACTGCCAAGCAGTGTCAGTGTCCCTGTGGAATCCTGGGAAGTGGAGCAGTGCTTGTTTACTGTGATAAACCTTCTCCGCTGTATTGGTAAAATAGGACCAGGGGCCAATACTATAAAACTTTTACAGTTGTATTTTTCAGAATTGTATTTTCTATTTATGGAAATAACTAATTGAAATGCACCATCAGCATTTTGAAAGATGTGGCAGTTTGTCAGTTGGCAAATTGTCATATATTTTGAAATGCTATCGTTTCATTTCAGCCATTCACTTGTAGAAAATACAATTCGGGAAAGTACAATTTTAAAACTTTATAGTATTGATCCCTGGTTACTACTGCCTGAGGTGGAAGTCGTCAAAAATGGGCCACATGGGTATAAACGATTGGCTGGACTTCACCTTTTATATCAAAGTTGCATTCATGATTAACCATTGTGAAGAAATATATGACCTTTAACACAATAATTAAATAAATAAATAAATAAATAAATAAATAAATAAATAAATAAATAAATAAATATGATTGAAAAAAAGACCAGCTTTGAGATCAAAGTATTGTAAAGGCCGTAATGGCTCTGTTTACCGTATCTTAATTTATTAATTTATCATATGACTTATCCGTTTTCTCGGCTTATTACCGTTTCATTTTCCAATAAATATTAATTAGGGTTTCATAACACCTTCAGTTGCTTTGATTGGTCAATTTCAAAAGAACGATTTCTGATTGGTTATAACCGAAAATATCTGTGTCAAATTAATGCGCGTGTAAATAGAACTATTTCAAAACACCAACAAAGCCATGATGCCTGGTTTTATTTGTTATAAACATTCACTAAAATCACAATGATAAGAAATGCTTGAAAATTAGTATTTATAACGCCGAATTGTAGAACTATATTTTGTCGCGGTTATGACGTAAGACTGCGTGCTGCTGTGACGCGTCACAGTCAAATGCTTGACGTTCAAGGTGAAATTCCATTCTTTAACCCTCTCTTTCTATCTAAAAGATGTGTTTGGGGTAATTGTGGTGCCATATGATAAACAGAATATGACATTCGTGTTTGGTCATATCCTATTTATGAAACTCGTCTACGAATTTCCCGTTTTGCCGAGCTAGAGCCTCGGCAAAACGGAAAATTCTTAGACGAGTTTGATAAATAGAGTATGGGTAAAAAAAGATCGGCAAAATGGAAAATTCTTAGACTCGTTTCATAAATAGAGTATGACCAAAATACTTATTCCATATCCTCTATATGTGCATTATCTAATATCAGGTATGGTTTCAAAACAGAAGAGCCAAGTGGAGAAAAACTGAGAAGACGTGGGGAAGAAGTAGCATAATGGCTGAGTATGGACTTTATGGAGCCATGGTTCGACATTCTCTTCCTCTACCAGAGACGATACTGAAAAGCGCCAAGGAGGGTGTGATTGACAGTTGTGCCCCTTGGTTACTTAGTAAGTAAGAATATTCTGGTAAGTGAAATCAGGAAGGATATATAGTCGTAAAATCTCCAGTCAATCAAAATATAATGGCACGCCTTAATTAACAATACGATGATAGCTCAAAAACTCATATCGAAAGCATGGTCTATTAAACACACTGTGCATGAAAAAAAGGATTTACCTCATTGAAAGCGAGATCTGTTATGATACTTATGATACTTTTATACCTGCTGCTTGCTAATTTTCGGAGTGCATTTTTGATGGTAGAATTGTTTAATTTGTTAGAGCGGATCAATTCCAGTATTTGGAACAAAAATAATACTCCTGGGACATGAAATAGCATGTGATGATGACAACAGTTACACCCAGAACAGTTCAATTTTGAAATAATTTTAGTTTTAGTGAAAGCATGTATATTGTCTTGTTTGAGTCGACTTGTGAAAATTCAAGCTATGCGTCTAAATTTGATGCAAACTGATTTTGTTAATTTTGAACACTTTGGCGAAAATAAAGTATAAATGAAATCACCCACTCGTATATTGCTAAATAATTTTAATAAAACCGCGTTATTTCTAAATCTACCCGACCACTCACCACCAATCCGCTTACTGTGGTGAGCTCAAAGAGCTGATTCCATTCAAAGTTCATAGGCTATAATTTTTTTTTAAAACAAAACATACAAAAAAATAGGAAAGAATGCTTCTTGATGCTTATGGTAGTCGGGCATTTGTCCGACGAAATTTTACACAGACGTATAATTTAGCACAATAGATTTCGATATGTTTGAGGATACATCGATCATCTCTCCTTCTTCCATTAATCAGCCGTGCATGTGACCTGCCTCTATCAGCCGTGCATGTTTTAACCCTTTACCTAACATGAACAGCAGACGACACTTGCAAAAAAATTCTTGAATGACTATTTTTTTTCATTTTTTGTCTCAAAAACATAGGTTATGACCCCTCTTTGGAACGAGCTCAACGAGCTCGTTCCAACGAGGGGTCATAACCTATGTTTTTGAGACAAAAAATGAAAAAATAATGAAAGTTAATTGGCGATTTTCGTAAATAGCGCTGGCCGGTTTTGGCCGTTACGTTGGGTAAAGGGTTAATGATCGACTACTGGAATCTCCTAGCCAGCCTTGCTGAGAATGCAAACATCGTTACAATATCGTCAAATGACTGAATTACTGAGTATTTGTCTTGACGGAAACCATAACTTCTCGGACAGTTACGAAAACTATAATAGACTTTTGTGGTAGATACTGTAGATAAAGGGGGGGTTTAAATAGTACGAGTGGGGGTTTGCACTCCGTTCTGATTATTGAAGACATCCAATCCAGTGCTGACAAAACGAAAATTGAAAATTGTAGGAGTCTGTCATATTAGGTCCTCCAAAGGGAAGTTGGGTAGTTAGAAATAATATCGCAGGTCTGTTATCCACAAATTGTCGGCCGCTTGGCCTTTATCAAGCGGAAAATATATAGCAGGTTGCTGACTATGTAAAGTCCATATTCACAATTGTGAATATGGACTTTACATAGTAAGCAACCTTTTAAAATTTTCGACCACTTGGCCTTTATCAAGCGGAAAATATATAAACGTTTACTTACTATGTAAAGTCCATATTCACAATTGTGAAAAATATATAAAAGGTTGCTTTCTTTATAAAGTCCATATTCAGAATTGTGAAAAAAGTATAAAAGGTTGCTTACTATGCTTACTATGCAAAGTCCATATTCACGATTATGAATATGGACTTTAAATAGTAAGCAACCTTTTATATATTTTCCGCTTGAAAAATGCTAAGTGGCCGACAATTTGTGGGTAATAGAGTGATGCCATTGGAAATTGAAGGGTTTTGTTTTTACTGAACCTTTAATTTGTAACCAATGTTTGTCTGAGGAACCACCGTGAGTATCTTATGATCAGCTGATACTCAACAAATTACAAAAATAAAAATGTGATTAAATATAGGTTTTATGGTTACTCTTAAGCTGTGTATCTCTCGGTGACTCTCTGCATTTTAGACACAGCGATAATAACAACTCCTTCCGAAGTAAATCAGAATCAAATAGGCATAGTTTGGAATCTTGTCCAAACGAGCGAAATGTGTTTCATAAAACTGTCTCCATCTATCTTTCTTGTTGAAAAGTTTTTATTTTTTTTTGTTTGAAACTGGAATTTTAAAGTGATTATGAATGCGGTTTTATACCATGATTACCTATTCTACTATATATAAAAAGCCTATGACATAAATTTTAGTTTTACATACCAGTTGTGGTGAACACGCCAGCAATGGGATTTCAGTGGTTACAATTTACACCTACAGTAGAACTACATCCAAGTCGACCTTTGGTAACCTCGACCTGAATGCAAACTTGTCTAAATTTATCGCTCATCGCCTCGCGAAGATTGAAATGAAAGCGGCAATTATTTATTACGTTTTAAATGAGTTTACCTCAGAAAATACCAAAACTTAACAAACATGTGTTGTCGCACGTTAATAAAGCATCCATAACTCGAAATAGTATGTTATTATGTCATTAAAATGAAAAAGGACCCGTGATTTGCGCGTTTCTATTTCCATTTCATTTTGGTGATAAAATGGACAGCGGAAATACCGCCCACCGATGCTCGTGTAAACAAAAACAGATTCGCACGTATGTACGTCTGCTGCACAGTAAAATTGAGAAAAAATAATACCGACTCTTAATAATTTGACGATCATGGTATAAATAAAATATACCCAAAGTAGCTTGGTGTACTAAATGTTCACCACGAGTGGTGAAGTGGTGTTAACTGCATATTCTATATATCCAATATTAAAGAATATTCAGAAAACCTGCAAATATTTATTACAGATTGTATCACTGAGAATTGGTGAATGATCAATAAAATTCATTATCTTTTGGAGCGTTACTAGTAATATTACAGATAAACTTTGGTTGTTATAGAGATCGATAATCTTTTGGACAACACTGAGCGTTTCGATCCATAGACGTGTTGAACCGGACGATTTCGGACAAGGGCGATACGGCCCAAGGTTTATGATCCAGGCGGACATTCCTGTTCACTCCCTTTAAAATGTAATTTGATGTAGAACAATTTGAAACTCTAAACAAGAACAGAACCATCATAAATGTGACTAAACTTTATGCAGCAAAACCTGGAATAAGTTGGAACTTGGTCAATAATACTTTACAAATATGGATGCCACTGGAACCAGCTCAATATGGCACAATGTTTGTATAGTTTTGTTGACAAATACTGTTGAAATATTTGATAACATGTTTTGGTACACTGAACCAATATAATAATTATAAACAAAAAGTAGTTAAGAAAGAAGAAAATACGTGCCAATAATATAACCAGTATAATTTTAATACTAGAATTTCAAATTAAAAAAATATAAAAAATATATAAAAATATAACTTCAAAACCACCCAATATACATCATCAGTATAAGTTTCCAAATAAATAATATAGCTTCAAAGTAAGTTCCAAATAAATAATATAGCTTCGAAGTAAGAAAACTATATCTTCTACCGTGGATAAACACGATTCGGGGTAGAAGATCCGGAACCGTCTGTGCTATGAAACATCCGTCAACTTCTATAAGTACACGTCAATGAACTGTAAGAAACATTTTAGCAAATATGAACAAAATACTGCCGTGTTTCTAACACATAGTATGATGCACATCCAAAATATATGGGACAGTTTTTATAAATGGAGGACATATGGTGGCTGTTAGCACTGAAACACAAATAATCACATTCTAAACCTCATTTAAAGGTTGTTACACACTGAACGCTGTGCAAACTACAACAGAAAATCATTTATTGTCATTTTGATGCGATGATTCATTACGTGTAAATTTTAATCAGTAATTGCATACTCTAAGGTCTGTTGGGTTAAAAACAACCCAAATCAACTGAGTAGAGTGAATATGAACCCAGTTGGGTTCATATTTACCCAACCCAGTTGATTGAGTTGATTTTTAACCCAACTGAATTTATAGTGCATATTTCACCATGAATACTTGACTCGGTTTGATAAACTATTGTTGTCTTCGTTCTACCACAAGGCTCGAATTAGATACATAACACTGTATCAATTTTTTAAACTAAGAAAAGTAAAAGTTAATTATACCCCTACAGCAACGCTCGTATTACGTGTCGAAACACAATCCCGACTCTGAAGCAAGCAGATAATCCTGAATCTTAGAAAGCAGGTTATCCTAAATCTTAGAAAGCAGATAATCCCCAATCTTAGAAAGCAGATAACCCTCAATCCTAGAAAGCAGATAATCCTCAGTCTTAGAAAGCAGATAATCCTGAATCTTAGAAAGCAGATAATCCTCAATCTTAGAAAACAGATAATCCTCAATCTTAGAAAGCAGATAATCCTCAATCTTAGAAAAAATGTACAATTATCTATATCTTTACATTTCCTTCCTGATTTTACAGATTCTCAAATATCGTTTCACGTAAGAACGTTTTTGAAGAAATACTTTTTGTTTTTATCTTTCATAAATTGAATGAACTATTGCATTTCTCACTTTTTTCGTCATGAAACGCTACTTTTGATAAAGTTATCTCCCTTGATATTAGATGAGCAAGGAAGGTCCAATGTTGAAACAAACAATTGTTGGGGAAACACCTTTGGCATCAGTAGAAAATATAGATTCAAGTTACCTTTTTGGGCTGTCTGTTGTTTGGATTATTAAAAGTAACAAAAGGAAACTTGGATTTTTATGGCAAGTCAATTAGAAGCAACGAGATAACAAATAATCCGTCATCAAGAATATTCAATACTATTACACCTGCAAGTAAGTGTCCACTTTGGCTCCTTGTTTAGTGAATGTGTTTTACAGTAATTTGCAAGTTTTTATTCTTCCCAGGGAAGAAATGTGAAATCTCACATCCTACTTTCATATTAACTCTTAACCCGCTGAGTATTTTCGTGATATTTTTCATCAAATCTAGTCATGGCTGCTGTAAAGCAGCCATGACTAGATTTGATGAAAAATTAATCTAAATGTAACAGAAGAAATCTTTGTTGAAAAATTCCATGAATTTATGATTGGGTGAAAATATGATTACATGTGCCCAAATTACACTTATTTCAGTGATAACAAAATCCCTGTGCTGGGCCGGAATATCCACCAGCAGCATGCAAAGAGTTAATAGAAAGGACAGTGTTTGTTGTTTATGTCACGATGCCTACACTATTGATATAATGATCGGTAAAAAAAGTTACAGAACATCAAAGGATGGTTGAAAACATCTTTAAGTGGGTTTCAACTGAGAATATAAGTCAAAGTTCAAAGTGATTGAGGTACAAAATTGTAAAATCCAGCTTCTCTATTGTTATATCACTCTACAAAAATATGCTTGAAGTTTGTGAAATGATACGCACATCGATGACACAAATTTTGATATTTCTATTTTTATCTGAAAGTCCCATACCCTTAGTGTTAAGAAATTAAGGAGAGCTAAATTTCCTTTAAATCTCTTCCAATGACGAAAATTGTTAGCCATGGGTTTTGGGGTCTTCTCACCTCTTTATATTTGGTAATGTAAAATGTTGGAATCCTTGGAATGATTTGGTTGCACAGTCTTGCTTGTGACACTTGTTTGTCTGAAAGTAAAAGTTATTAATCGGACTGTATGTAAATGTTGTTGGTATTTGTCTGAAAGTAAATCTTATTTGTCCCATAGTAGAGTTTTGTTGTTGTTGTTGTTGTGTTCATTGTTTTAGTTCTTGTTCTTGTTGTTGCATCAGTGTTGACGGAGCTGACAGCCATTTTTCAAACATCCGATAAATTTTCCCCATGAGGTTACTTTATTTAACACTCACGCTGCCGAAAGCGACTATTGTCACCTACGTTCTGATGAATCTGTACGTTCTGGTACGCACAGATGAAACCTACCATCTGATTAATTGTGGGAAAGGGCTCAGGGAGCAGTTTTCCAACAATTAATCAGATGATAGAGTTTCACGTATGTCATAACTTTTATTAACTTCCTCGCATACAGGCGTACACAGAGGTCCTCCATATATGGTTAAAGTGGGCGTGGCAGTAAAGGGTTAATCGAAACGGACGCTTACACACGAATGATATCTAAACAATAAAGATAAGTTTGCATAATGGAAATTGTAGTTTTAGAAAATGGTCAATTTCTTTTTCAAAATTGCGGCTTATTGTCCCTTTAACTGAACGCATTACTCTTATTATAATACAGTTTACAAGCACGTGGAATAAAACAATACATACAGTTAAAACTAGAAGACCTTTCACGAACTGGGCGCTTATCTAGGCTTAATTGCGCGTAGTAATTGCGCACAATTGCCATATCGAATGGCATCCAAAGCACGGCAGGTTCTCCTGGTTATTCATAGCAAACACAGGCAATGTTTCTGCCAATGGACCTCCGGGTTACCCGGAGGTCCATTGGCTGAAACATTGCTTGTGCACAGGCCATATCTACAGAATTTGATAACCTTACTATGGTCATAACGCGTAGATTAACGCACAGATCGACGTTCTATTTGTGCGCATTTCATGACAGGACTTCTAGTCTTAACTGCAGACAAAAGTTCACTGCTCTGATTCGAGTACGATTTCTTTCCTCGATTGGAGCGCGCGGAGGATTATTTCACGAGGCGTTAACCGAGTGAAATAATCCACACGGCCCGCGAGAGGATAAAATCGTACTCTAATCCGAGCAGTGAACTTCTGAATTGACTTTAATTTCTCATTTGTTTTCCCAAAACATCCCTTTTATAATTGATTCAACTCAACCGATGTGTAAACAATAGAAAAAAATAGTCCGTCATCGCTGAGAGTGGAATGCAATGCAAGGAGTGGAATACCATTTGCAGCGAGTGAGAGTGGGAATACGATTTGTTTTGGGGAAAGAAAACGAATCAAAATAAAATAAAAAAATCTTTTCAAACGCTCATCAAATGTTTCTCAGAAACGGATGGTTTTGGAGCTCTTTCTCTTGAATAACGAAACAGTTTCATTTTTCGCCTCAAAACCAAATCTAATCACCATCATTGAAATTATGCTTTGTAGGCACAAATTTTAAACAAATGTTTTGAAAGGCGATTTTTTGTGAATAACGCTGGGTGGATATACTCGTTACGGTAGACGATGAACTGATGCCATTTTGTCATCGCCGGTAAATGAGGCATTATGAGGGCTTGTTTGTCATAAAACACCCCTGACTTGATTTGGCAACGAGTGGGATCTGTTGCTTTTTAATTATGATTTTTATTGTCGCCTTTTAATGCTACTTTTATCTGTGTATCGCGCAATATGGCACTCAATAGTTGGTTTATTTTGTGGGTTTTAGTTTCTGGGGTACCGACTTTCTTCAAAGATGGATTATACTGCCGATGAAGCGGTTCTCTCTTCTTCTTCCACGAGAGCCACTGTCGCTTCTTCACTGATCTATTTTGGTGATTGTTCTTAATGTTAACAGAAGTAGAGCCCCTTGAAACTTCGAAATTATTTATTTATTTATTTATTTATTTATTTATTTATTTATTTATTTATTTATTTATTAGAGTTTAACGACACTTTCTACAGCCCCAAGTCGGACAGTTTTAGAGGTGGAGGAAGCCGGAGTACCCGGAGAGAACCCAGAGCAATAGCGAGCAACTGCCAGATTCTAACTCTACACAGGCAGGGTTAGCATTAGCTGAAGACAGGCGCACCATCGACGTGCATTACGCCTTAGTGCACAGTGCCACCGTGCCCCCTCGTTGGCAATCGGGATTAAGTGCTCTTGCCAGGAACACAACGCAGTTACCCATGGCGGGGATCGTACCGTGGACCTCTCGGTTTGAAGTTTCGAAATTAGATACGATTTCAAACCGTCTCCATGACTCGATTCGATCTGAGTCGGGCTGATTCGAAAATTTTCGAATCATCGAGATGTTATCAAATCCTATCAATTGCCCTCCTTTAACTCTTCCTCTATCATCAGATCTCCTGTAAAGGAGATCTGATGATAGGAGAAGAGTTCAAAGAGGTTCCGCTTCCGAAGCTAGTTCGACTTCGTTTCACAAATGCTCCGCCTTTTTGACTGCCTCGCCGAAACAGATAATGCGCCGTTGAATACAGTTCTCAAATAAGCCTTTTATCGAAACGGCCATCTTGGCTTTTAATCTATGCAAGGTCACACGTCGCAGGGTGTAAACAAAGCGATTTCCACGTTCGTCGGGTTGAGTTTTGTGTCAGCCAAGACTAGTTCTGTGAAATATCAAGTTTAGATTCGCAGGGTCTATGTCATCATTCGAATTAACTGAAGGGACAGCCCTAGACAAATTTTTTACGGAGGCGAGGACTTGTTTTGAGTGGCAACTAGGAAACACTCTTTGCCTGCAGTTTCTCGGTTTGGGGAATCCCCGAAAGTTGTCGAAACAGTGCCGACGGCCACAGCGTCATGACACTGACGTGCATTCAAACACCATTTAAGTCGATAGGAACTCAATTCGAAATAATGAAAGTTCTCATGCAATATTGGCACTGTCTTAAACAAATGGTAACCTTGGTTAGACGTTTTTTGAATTCGCACTAATGAACGTAATGGGGTACGAAGCACTTCACCTGCTCCTTTTCTCCCATTGCTTACAACGTGTTTTCTCGAAATGTTTACACCTCGCGACCTGTGATCTTGCATAGATTAAAAAGCCAAAATGGCAGTTTCGAAAAAGGCTTATAGAGGCTGGCAAAATTTGTTATATTTCATGGTTGTAAGAAAGTACAACATCTGTAACCTGAAAAATATTGAGATTCGACATCCTCTGTCTGTTTCGATTCGACTCGAATTTTGAGATTCGCTGGGACCTAAACAAAAGTCCCAGGCTTCATGAAAGTAGGTTATGTTTCGTTTATTGCCTATCTTGTCGAAAACAATACCCTTAACTTTATATTCAATTGCGATTAAATATCTCCACAGAGGGGCGTTAACTATACATGCTTCAATCACGCACCTGCCGTAGATAAACAGATACTCGATGAATCAGTTGACAGGCATTGTTTTATATGGCTTTGAACTTGATTGACTCGGCATGATAGCGGAAATAGGCTGTACAGACTAATCAATGAAGATCAGTTACTCCCTTTCTAACAATATAAAAAAGTCGTTATCGCGTTTTTGTCCACGAACGGAACGATGGGTCATTTGCACATCGCTCTGAAGACAACCCCAATAAAAGTTCTGTCTCATTTTTGCTGACAAAGATTTTGATGTCAGCAAAACCTCTTTGTTAAAACCCTTTACCAACGTAACGGCCAAAACCGGCCAGCGCTATTCACAAAAATCGCCAATTAATTTTCATTATTTTTTTCATTTTTTTGTCTCAAAAACATAGGTTATAACCCCTCTTTGGAACGAGCTCGTCGAGCTCGTTCCAATGAGGGGTCATAACCTATGTTTTTTTAGACAAAAAATGAAAAAAAATAGTTATTCAAGAATTTTTTTTTGCAAGTGTCGTCTGCTGTTCAAGTTTGGTAAAGGATTAAATCTATCCATTTTTATTCATTTTGTTACCTGTCTTGAAATATTATTTATTTGATTGGTTTAAAAGTTTTTACCATTCATTTTCATTTTGTTTGAATAACCCTTCAAATCCCATTTGTATTTTCAATGTCAGTTTATCGGCGTGAACAGAAAGAGTCCATATTCATTATTTGGTAGACCAACTCCTGCGACAGATAGAAAAATGTACTTTCGACATTAAACGCTGGACGCTCAAACTAAACCATGACAAAACTGAACTGATTTATTAATGGAACACCAAATCAGATTTCAAAACTTTCGAAACTCAAAAGTGGAGCACACAATGCCGAGATCTATCCAAGCTTATTTGCCCTTCTGTTAAAAACCTTGCGCGCTTTCTGGATGCAATTTTTTCACTGGACAGTCGATCGTGTCTCTCTACCTTGCCAGATATCATTCTGTTTCAGAATATATTCCATTTGCCTCTAGCTCCATGTATGGGTTTTATCTAACACTCAACTCAACTTCCACCCCAAAACTTAGTTTCTGAAATTCAAAATTTTGACCAGTTTCAACCCAATTTAAACTGAAAAAAGGGAGAAACGGGCTTTATGTAACGAGATTGTTAGATAAATGTATTATCCTGACCATGTGCATTTCCTGTAATTTGCATCATATTCGAGGTCGTGTTTACAATCTGATCCGATTATAAATACGACCGAGAATCTGATACAAATTACAGGACATGCACATGGTTGTAATAATGTATATTTACTTTAAGGCTTGCGGAACTGGCGCATAACAGTTTTTTTTTATGAATGATTAATTCTTTATCGTTCTAGGTATGCACAAAAAGTCTGTTGAGGCAGGACAGAAAATTGATCTTGACGATGAAGAGTCTCTGGGTTCAGATTGTGATGAAACACATTTGAAGGACAGGGAGGACTTCAGATCGGAAAGCATAGCAGCATTACGAGCAAAAGCTCAGCAGCACAACGCACACATCATACAAGTGATATCTGACCACAGCACGACAAATAAGTCACAAGTGAAAGAGGAGGACGGTTATCCAAGTAAATTCCAAGAACCAGGACGCAACGCAGATTCACCAGATGACAGTGAAAATATCAATGTCGTACAATGATAGGTGTTGCATTTTACAGAAAGAGAATTTGACTTGAATATTTGTCTGACTGTTAACTCACTAGAATGGCCCTTCCAGCCAAGAGCGCCGGAAGCATCCCTGGCCAAAGTGGCAGGGATATCAAAAAAGGCTCTCGACTCTTTGTAGGAGTTAAGACCGGGAGCTGACAACGTATCATAAATTGTAATGTGACACTCTATAGTACTGACATTATAAATGTATCGTCCCTTGAGAGGAACAAGATACGATATATATATATATGTATACAGTATAAGGAGAATGTATTATCACTAAATCACCCTCAGAGTGGAGATTCCACCGAAGTAATAATTGCGAATTTGTTGCAAAGCATAACAATTACAAGCAAAGTTCCAGCCAATTGTCCTCCGGGCTAAACCCGGAGGTCCATTGGCTGAAACATTGCTGGTGTTTTTTGTCCATATGTACAGAATTTGAAAGTGATACTTCGGGAGATAAATCCACCCCGCGGGTGATTTTGTTACAATCCACTCTCCATGTACTGTATATCGTTCCACTCAAAGGACGATATACAGTTTTAGAAATCACCCTGCCGATTTATTTATTTATTTATTTATTTATTTATTTATTTATTTATTTATTTATTTATTTATTTATTGGGGTTTAACTACACTTTCGACAGCCAGCGACTCCTCGTGTCGGACAGTTTTACAGGTGGAGGAAGACGGAGTACCCAGAGAGAACACCGATCAACGGCGAGTAACTGTTAGACTCCCCAACGTACTCCACACAAGCAGGGTTAGCATTGGTTGAAGATAAGTACATCATCGCCGTGCAGTACGCCTTAGTACACAACGCCTCTGCCCCCAAGTAGGCAATTGGGATTAAGTGCCCCCCCCCCCCCCCCCCAGTTTTATAGCTCCTGATTATCGACCGGTATCCATCATTATCCCGGATACCCCCACCCCACTCCACCCCGACGCGCACATTGACATTGGCAGATTTAAAATACGTCAGAAACGAATACTCGAGAGCTTCTCAGTTACAGTTCTTGGAAAGTAAACTCTTTTCCGCTAGTGCACTTCTGGTGAAAAAGACACGCGCTGCCCCTTAGCCCCAGTACAAGGGGCGGCTTCCCCTGCACCCCCTCCCCCCCCCCCTTCCCGTTTTCGAACACATTGCACACGTCTTGATATATAGAAGTTTTCTTGTTGAATTTCTTTGTTTTTTGTACTCCTCGCCAAAACGAGTCTTACGAACTTCGTTTCGTGAGATCACAAAAGTGAGCGTATCGAAGCACATATGTTCTGTTGTCTTGTCTCCAAAGAAGGTTGAATCACTTACAAATTCATTCGAGTGAATGTTTACCCCTCCTCATACTGTGTCATGTAGAAGCAGGGAATTTCTATTTAGATTCTGTTAATTTATCTGAAAGTTGAGTTTATGTAATGACCTGGATGCCTCATATTTTTATGTTTTTATTAATTACAGCCCTTTCAACGTGGTTTGTTTCAGAAGTAACCAGTCCTTCGATTTTGAGGCGACCTGTTGCTCTTACGTGGCATCGCACCTGCAGTTTTTACTTTTTTCGAGTAGACTACAGCGCGCCTCGGTCCCACCTAGCGAGAGATTAACCCTTACTTAACGAATCGGCTGTATCCGCCGAGTAATAAACAAATTGTGCAGTAGTAAAACAATTTAAAAATTCAACAAAACCTTATCATGTGAACCACTCATTGGAACGAGAGGCTCATCGAGCTCGTTCCAATGAGCGGTCACATGGTATGGTTCTGTTGAACTTTTTTTCGGGAATTGGGAAAAATATTAAAAATAACCAAAATGATGATATCATCTGTTTCCTGTAAAGAGTTGAATCTCTTCGTGGAACATATAATACATACAGATTATCATGATAATGTGCATGTCCTGTGATTTGTATCAGATTCGAGGTGGTGTCCAGAATTGGATCTCAACGAGCCGGCTTTACCGGCGAGTTGTGATCCCATTTTTGGACACCACCGAGAATCTGATGCAAATCACAGGACATGCACATCATCATGATAATTCATTTATCTAACAATTCTGTCACATAAACAGATTAAATCTTAAAGTATTAATATAGTTTTCGGACATAATGTTGAGCGAGAAAAAGTTAAAAAACCAATAACATATGTTATGAAACTATATTGTTGTGCACTCTAACAATGAGTGACGCTGTCAATTTTCAAAGCTGTGTTGTCAAATTATTCACTCTCAGTGCCACTTCTTATGATGATACGCTTGAATCTACGAGTGTCTTATATTGAATTGAGCAGTTTCTATTTATTGTGGGGGGTGTGGGGGGGGGGGGGATAGGCTATTAATAATTCTGTCGCTAACTGTATGGAATTTTGTTTTGTTTTGTAAGCGTTCACTGAAACGCACATAGAATGCATTCATGCGCCTGTTATGATAGCCCGTCGAGTTCCCGGAAACGTGTCGTCTATATGATACGGAATCAGAATGAGTCGTCTATGTGATACGGAATCGGAACACATTATGTGATACGTACCGTTTCTCCTGGTTTTCAGGGCAAAATTGTTAGATAAAATACATGCACGAAAATGTGATCAATACACCATGGATTATTAGTTGCAAGATGCCACTACTTCAAACTAATCAAACTTCACTTTCCGAGAATTGGTACGTAACAACATCATGTGGCAAACTTCAAAGGTCATTAACCCTTTACCCAACGCGGACGATTTCAAAATGTATTATTTTAAATATCATTTTTTAAATTATTTCAAAAAAGTTCAACAAAACCATATCGTGTGACCCCTCTTTGGAACGAGCTCGATGAGCTCGTTCCAAAGAGGGGTCACATGATATGGTTTTGTTGAAATTTTTCGAAACATAATTTTTTTTTCAGCTGCTGAATTTGCATATGACACGAGCCAATGCGGGCGATTCGTTGCGTAAAGGGTTAATGCTACACCCTGTCTTTCGCTCAGACATATGTATTCGTGGTGAATCATCTGATTGAATTTCGAAGGTGCATTTCATGTATTATTCCCAACTTAAATAAACTTGATTATTGTTGCGAAAATTTTATTCGAAAAATCGGGTAATATTTTTGGAATCCTTACTAACTGTGCACATGTGGAGTGAACTGTGCGCGGATGTTCGTTAATGTTTTTCTTAAAAACATTTTCCCGATGCCTGGATAAACAATAGCTTCACTTTAAATGGTAACGAGCTGTATACAGTGCGCCTCCCATTTCAAAATCGAAAGACTGAGTTACCATTACGTACGCCACGCAGGCAAATTAAAGTAATGAAAAAACTTAATGAAAATGATTGAACAAACCATTTTTGCATTCCATCACCCTAACATCCGGGATAGCGAATTACCAATGTGGACTGTTTTGTTTATAAACATTGCACACGCGCACAAGAACAAAATTCGATAGTGTATCTTACTTCACAATATCGTATCGTACAAAGTGTGTTTTATCCTTGAAAAAGGCAAGATTGACGATATTTTTATGTTAATATCAGCGAAGTTTGTGACGCTACATATATATCCCATTCTATTTCTCATTTCGAGCCGCAATGACAACATCAGGCGATTATCTGTTTCCTGCCTACGCTCATTAAAACTGAGCTGATACAGTTAAAACTAGAAGTCCTATCATGAAATGCGCACAAATAGCACGTCGATCTGCGCGTTAATCCACGCGTTATGACCATAGTAAGACTATCAAATTCTGCACATATGGCCTGTGCACAAGCAATGTTTCAGCCAATGGACCTCCGGGTAACCCGGAGGTCCATTGGCAGAAACATTGCCTGTGTTCGCTATGAGTAACCAGGAGGACCTGCCGTGCTTTGGATGCCATTCGATATGGCAATTGCGCGCAATTCCTACGCGCTATTATGCTTAGATAAGCGCACGGTTCGTGACAGGACTTCTAGTTTTAACTATAAGCCTTTCAAATATTCATGTTTGCATCAGAATTTCGATTCTTGACAAAAAAATATTCTATATCAGAACAAGTTTCTTTGAAACTAGGGAAACGTACGCTAGATGAAGAACTAGACCTTAAATTTAGTTATTTACGTTTTGTTACCTATATTTCTTTAGACTGGCCACCAACACTTTGACAGTCAAACATCCCCAGTGTATCTGTATATGTGCTATTACTGTTGGTACCATGTTGTTTCCAAAAAGATTGAACTGTAAAGATTTTATTTATTTCAAGTTGTACAGGATCGCAGCTATATATACATTTATTGATCTATTGGTTATCTGTAAATATTGTTTTAACTACTAAACTATGTGACCTATATATGTGTTTTTGTTATTTGTTTTGCTACAAGATCCGTGGCGACCCAACAATTTCCGCAAATGGCGATAAACATTTTAAGTAACAGTATAACTTTTGTCGATTTGCATTCCAAACAAAACACCCTCAGATGAAAACTCTTTCTACAATGTGGCAAAGTGTTCAAAAAGTCGCACACGATATAGAATAGTATAGATTAGCTTTAACCCTTTACCCAACGAATCGCCCGCATCCGTCCCCGTAATATGCAGTTTGTCAAGAATTACGGGGTTAAATTGAGGCTCGAATGATGGAGGAAAATTTATGTTCTTATCAGTGCTCAACCGACAGCCAGTGACTGTCGTCTGAACCCCAGTTCGAACGTAAACCTTGCCACCTTATCAATGCCCTATCCGCTTGGGACTCTTAGGATTCCTGAAGGTGCCTGTGGCTTACAACGCCAAAGGGTGATCGTCGATGATTCACTGAAAAGATTATTTATTTACATGTACGAAGAAATATAATATGAAACAAATTACTCACAAAAATTATCCATAAGAATACACAAATTACGCGGATAAAAGTTTATTCTTTAGGGCCCTCGACGACTCCCACAGCTAGCCGTGTCCGCTGGATCAACCTCACATCATCTTCATCTTCTCACGGTTGTGATAAATACAAAGTGTCTATTCACTTCTCGTTGCTTCCTCCTCGCAGGGTTAACTTCGTCGTCAGTCGGGTTTAACACGTATAATGTTCTGCTTATGTGACTCTAGCAGCGTTTTCACAGTTCAATCACGATTCAATCGGCGTCTACTACAGTTCACTATCACTTTGCGCCTTGCCTGGCTCTCACGGGTTTAAGTTATTCTTCGCCTTCAGACATATACTTAACAAAGCTTACGTAATAATATTCTGCAAAGTGTCCTCAACATCACCAATTCTCGCACCACCTCAAAACTATCTTATCTCGCGAGCTATTCCAGCGCTTACTCAAGCTCTTAACACGGTTTCTTGACCTCAACGTTAGAGCTTTTACTTCTTTGGCTTCTTTGCCACTACGGTTCGCAACCGTTCACAAACTACAATCGGTTCCTTACAACCCTCACAGGGTTATGGCAGTAGTAGTGCTCGCACGTTTCACCCCCAGGTTGGGGGACCTCGGTGGGGGACCTCGGAAGTGACGTCATGTCACGTGACGTAGTGGCGCCATGTTGTGTTGTGGTAACCCGCGTGAGCGGCCATCTTGTGACGTCATCTCCATAGTGATTCGTGGGGTAAGTGCGCATGCGCAGCGCGTGTTGTTAGCTGATACGTGTTTCCGTCGTCCATTTTGTGTACTGGAGGCCGCCATCTTGGTTTCTAGCACGTGATTGCTATGTTACCCAATTTTTCTGCAATAAGACGGGGTATGTTCGGAGGGTATGTTCGATTGTAGAAGAGTAAATCTAATTACCACAAACAACCCGACAATCCTTTCGAATCACCAAAATCTATCCCAACTTTTACTATTGATAAGATGAGGCTAAGAGTCGTAGTAAATTATGCCTCATTGAGGGATTTTTAATGGTCCTCATAACCTCAAAATTCAATGAGGCTATGAGGGATAATAAATGAGGACTCATTGAGAGCTTTTACATAGCCCTCATGGCCTCATACGACAAAAAAAGGATTCTCCAAAAGGTATCCTCGATAGGTATTCTCGAATAATACAATACCAGGCCATGGGTATCCTCAAATACCGAGATGAGGCTAAGAGTCGTAGTAAATTATGCCTCACTGAGGGATTTTTAATGGTCTTCATAACCTCAAAATTCAATGAGGCTATGAGGGATAATAAATGAGGACTCATTGAGGGCTTTTACATAGCCCTCATTGCCTCATACGACAAAAAAGGGATTCCACAGTCACAGGCGTTTTCCAAAATGGGATTCCATATGATATACCTGTTAAATACTGAAATGAGGCTAAGAGTCGTAGTAAATTATACCTCATTGAGGGATTTTTCAAGGTCCTCATCACCTCAAAATTCAATGAGGGTGTGAGGGATAATACATGAGGACTCATTGAGGGCTTTTACATAGCCCTCATGGCATCATACGACAAAAAAGGGATTCCATAGCCACAGGTGTTTTGCAAATGTAATAAGGGGAGATAACTCTGCATACAGATTATGGGAAATCAAGCAATCTGATTGGTTATAAATGATCTAGATATATGAAACAACAAGAGTACTTGGAATAGGGTCAGAACTAACAAGAATATACCAGAAATTGCTAAATATAGTAAAAATAAGGTAAACTGTTCCAACTAATAGGCTCTACTACGCTACTGGAGTATACTCCAGAACAAAGGAACATAGCCAGATAGACGAAAACTGTTGCATATATAGATAGAAGCAGAGAATTCTGAAAGAATTAGAAATAGTAAAAGTTGGGATAGATTTTGGTGATTTGGAAGGATTGTCGGGTTGTTTGTGGTAATTAGATTTACTCTTCTACAATCGAACATACCCTCCGAACATACCCCGTCTTATTGCAGAAAAAATTGGGTAACATAGCAATCACGTGCTACCATAGAAACCAAGATGGCGGCCTCCAGTACACAAAATGGACGACGGAAACACGTATCACCCTAACAACATGCGCTGCGCATGAGCACTCACACCACGTATCACTATGGAGATGACGTCACAAGATGGCCGCTCACGCGGGTTACCATGACAACACAACATGGCGCCACTACATCTCGTGACATGACGTCACTACCGAGGTCCCCCAACCTGGGGGTGAAACGTGCGAGCACTGCTACTTATGGCAATACGCGGACTTTCAATCTTGGTGCCTATGACCCTCGACGGCTAAGGCTAAATTCGCACCTTCTCTGAGTGCCCTCGGGCCAACTGCCTCTCAGAATTCTGCTTCTAAAACAGGTAATGCCGTTTACCTAAATGCATATAGCTCCCTGAGCTCGTACTTCCTGTTCCTGTTCCTGTTCCTATTCTGATGTATGGCCACCGTCTTGGCCCGCGACTGCTTTTATTCTCAATATGAGCTCTGTGGCTCTCCTACAACATGACTTTACCTTCGCACCGATGCGGAACCTTCTCTAACCTATAGCATGGGACCTCCCCATCTACTCGCAACGACCCACAGCCTTACACACCTTCCGACTGGAATTGGCTGGAATGAATTTTTCGAGAAATCCCCCGATTTTTATTTAGATAGCCAGAACATTTATTCTCAGTTAATCGCTTCTCTCGAACTTGGCCGCTTAGATCTAATTTAACACTGGCTTTAAAGTTCCTTTGAAAGACTCGCGTTTTGGTATCTTTTGACATTTCGGAGACAGGATAGATGCGTAATACGGGTTTGTGTCCAGACCATAAGTGATGCACTGGTTTTCAACAATTACAATTTAACTGGCCTTAATTACCCAGATAACAATTCAGAAGAGAATATTGTCTCTCTTACTATTGATCTGTTATAATTTAGCCCACGTGGCGTTGAACACGTGCGCCATAATGGACATTAAATTTCATGCCTAATTAACAGCTTGACAAATCTATTTTCAGGGCCCGTCACATAACTATCTTTGCGCTTACATTTAACCCAGGCAGAAATATTATGAAGATATTTATACACTTTTATACAACAAAATCGCAACTTTTAGCTATCACCTTGACAACCCCCTACCAAGGAACATACTCTCAGTTGTTTCAAAAACACCAAGGCGATAGCATTCACGTGCATCCACTTTCACACTTCTCGCTTAGAGTTATCTCACAATCTCGCTCTACTCTTAATACACTCATAATTTTATACACACAGTCACGCGCATGCACACACAGATGCGCACCAAAAATAACCCCCAGTACTTCGACTCGGTTCCCCTTTGGAATCCCATGAGTCTACCCATATCCCATATAAACTCGCGCGCGCACTTCCACTGGCGCTCAATAGGAGGTGGTCCGTTGATACACATGCAGCCAACAGGTCCCCATACACACTCACTCTCCCTCTCAACATCGCAAAATATAATGCTACTCTATCATACATACTCACGTATCTACACACCCACGCAACACCTGCGTAAAAAAAATTTAGCAAGGGGTATCCACCCTGACCCAAGCCAGCCGATGGGCCCCTTGCCGGAACTTCCATTATCTCACTAACTTGCCCCATCCTTGGATAGGGTGTCCCGCCCGATCATGCCCGTCAACGGGTTACCTGCCCTATTAGGCACCAACTTTAAATACTCCCATTTATGGTGGGACCCTTACTATTCCCTAGAGAGCCCCTCTGTCCCCTCCACCGGGATCTATCTCTGGGGCGCGTCCTCCACCAAGGACCCCACTCATCTTCACGCCCAACAACTACATGCCCACAGGCGAGGCCTGCCGTTCCAGAGCTCGCTGCCTCAGATGCAACGCTCTGTAGATTAGCTCCTGCCAATCTCTCCTTGGGTGCCCCACTCCAAGTTCCTGAGCCCCTCCTACCTCTACATCTCTGCTGCCATTTTGTGGCTACTCCGGCCACCTCTTGTGGCCTCTCCTGGCCCAATGTACCTCTCCCCGCTGTTCGCGTGGATTCAGTGTCTTTTATATTTTGGTATCTTTGCAAAAATCTTGCGTGGTAAATCACTCCACATCCATCTATGTCCACTCGGTAATGACCGTTGCCCATTATTTTTGGTACCGCGTATGGCCCCTCCCACTGTAACCGCGGTCTACCCAACCGTGTTGACCGGAGCACGGTCACCTTTTAACCGACCCAAAAGTTCCTAACCTTTGGTCTACTCATGTGCCGACCATCATTATGCCCCCTCTCGTCCACATACATTGGCTGCTTCCGTTCAGCCACTCCCTTGACTTCCGTCGTCAAAGGGTTAACCTTTTGGGCCTCCATTCTGCACTCTACCTGTGCCTCCTTACTCAACTCCACTGGTCCCTCCAGTGATTTTACCGGCCGCTTTGCATCTTCGGCTTGGGCTCGGGTGACCGCCACCGATGCCCCTTTGGGTGCCTTCCTCTCCGACAATATCATATCGGGTTCTGAACATACCCCGGTTATATTCCCAAGTACGAGGTCATAGATGGGCGCCTCAATACACATTTCCTCTACCTCACCGCTATAGAAAGGGGTATCCACCCTCACCCTCGCAAGGGAGAACCTCCTAATCGTCCCATCTATTAGCATGCACATGTGGTCGCGGCCCAATAGCTGGTCGTCCTTGACTAGTCGCCTACGCACTTCCATGCTACTGCACCCCGTGTCGCGAAGCATCTTCACTTCATGTTTAACCGCATACCCCGGGTACTCGGGCATTTTCCTCCATCTCCTGTGGGTGTGACTTCCTCGCACATTCCACTAATTATAGGGAGGACCTTTCCATCCTCTAACACGAGCTCCCCCTTTTCAATAGTATCCCGGAGTGGACTACTTTCTGGCCCAACTGTCTGGCAGAATGCGGCCTTCTGCCTTTTGTCCCAGGTCGGACCGCCGCTACCTCCGTTTCTCCAATTCTTTGGTGAAGGATTTCTCCTTCCATTCCTATGGGGTCCACCATTTGGCTTTGAGGGAGGAGTTTTCTTCCAACAGTCCCTCGCTAGGTGCCCCTTCTGCCCACAAACAAAACAAGACAAATCTTTAGGACTCTGTGGCCCAGTATTACCCCTGTTACCAGCCGGCTCTGGGGGGTTAATCCTAACCGGTGCCTTTGCAACCTGGTTCCCCACAAATCTTCCCGGGCGGGACTGGGTTATACTACCTCCGTGGTCTTCCAAGTACTGTTCAGCTACCTTAGTCATTTCATCAACACTGTTTGGCCTCCTCTCCTTAACAAAGAGGGCCAACTCCGGGGCGCAAGTTGAAATAAACTGCTCTCGGATGAGCAGATCTTTGAGGGACGGAAAATCTTCGTTGATTTCCGACAACTCAACCCAGCGGTCAAAATACCTAGTGGACCGCGCCACAAATTGGAATACATTTTCCCCTCTCTCGGGCTTACATTCCCTCAACTTAGCCCGGAATCCATCTTCGGTGAGCTGGTACCTCTTTAAAATAGCTTTCTTTAGCTCACCATAATCATTTGCCGAATCAGGGGGCATACTTGCATATACTTGCAAGGATTTCCCCGTTAACAACGGGCTTACGTTTACTCCCCATGAATCCGCAGGCCACTGATGACACGATGCAAACCTTTCAAACCTTTGAAGGTATGCATCGATATCATCAGAACCCTCTGAGAATTTAGGGAGTTTTGGGAAAGGGGTCCTACCATTACCACCCCCGTTCATTTCCCCTTGCCTCCCGTTGGTTTCCTGAACTTGGGCCCTAGCTCTTATCAATTGGAGCTCTCTCTCTCTCGTGTTCCCTTTCACCCCTTTAACGCTCAATCTCAGCCTGCCATTCAGCCCTTTCACTTTCCTTTTCACGCTCGGCCGCCCTCCTTTCAGCTTCTCTCTCATCCCTTTCAGGCTCTAACGCAGCTCTTTCTCGCTCTACCTGTATTTCTTTCTCTCGTTCGGCTGCCTGTAAGGCAGCCTCCTCGCGTTTCAAAGTCACCTGCCGTTCCAGTTCGGCCGCGGCTTCTTTCGCCACTCGTTTTTGTTCGTCCCTGACAAACTTTTGCAGCTCACTCCCAGAAAAACCCAGGCGTTCCCCCGCCGAAATTAACTGGTCCAAAGTTATGGTAGCCTCCATTATTTCACTTTCAAATACTTAAAATATACACAGTTACGGTAAATAGCAATTTCCTCGCGCCTATCGTCGCGCTTAACCCTTCTACGGCGGATAATTATTTAGCTACCGCGTCATTTACTACCGAACTCACTTAAATTAAAACATTGCAAAACCTTAACCCTTTACGGTTCTCCACTATTTCCCCAGAGCATGTTGATAACAATTTGCAAAAAAACTCATATGTAAACTTCAAAAAGCATGCTCCATGAAATAAATTATCTTTGAGGGGATCGTTGATCTTTACCTTTAAAATGTTACCTTTTAGAACATCCTGTATCGTTGATCTTTACCTTAAAAATGTTACCTTTTAGAACATCCTGTGTACGCCTCGCCAGTGTCGCAGGATTACGGGGTTAAATTGATGTTCGAATGATGGAGGAAAATTTATGTTCTTATCAGTGCTTAGCCGGCAGCCAGTGACTGTCGTCTGAACCCCAGTTCGAACGTAAACCTTGCCACCTTATTAATGCCCTATCCGCTTGGGACTCTTAGGATTCCTGAAGGTGCCTGTGGCTTACAAAGCCAAAGGGTGATCAACGATAATTCACTGAAAAGATTATTTACATGTACGAAGAAATATAATATGAAACAAATTACTCACAAAAATATCCATAAGAATACACTAATTACACGGATAAAAGTTTATTCTTTAGGGCCCTCGACGACCCCCACAGCTAGCTGTGTCCGCTGGATCAACCTCACATCATCTTCATCTTCTCACGGTTGTGATAAATACAAAGTGTCTATTCACTTCTCGTTGCTTCCTCCTCGCAGGGTTAACTTCGCCGTCAGTCGGGCTTAACACATACAATGTTCTGCTTGTGTGACTATCAGCGTTTTCACATTTCAATCACGATTCAATCGGCGTCTACTACAGTTCACTATCACTTTGCGCCTTGCCTGGCTCTCACGGGGTTAAGTTATTCTTCGCCTTCACTTAACAAAGCTTACATAATAATATTCTGCAAAGTGTTCTCAACATCACCAATTCTCGCACCGCCTAAAACTATCTTATCTCGCGAGCTATTCCAGCGCTTACTCAAGCTCTTAATACGGTTTCTAGACCTCAACGTTACAGCTTTTACTTCTTTGGCTACTATGCCACTACGGTTCGCAACCGTTAACAAACTACATTCGGTTCCTTACAACCCTCAGAGGGTTACGGCAATACGCGGACTTTCAGTCTCGGTGCCTATGACCCTCGACGGCTAAGGCTAAATTCGGACCTTCTCTGAGTGCCCTCGGGCCAACTGCCTCTCAGAATTCTGCTTCTAAAACAGGTAATGCCGTTTACCTAAATGCATATAGCTCCCTGAGCTCGTACTTCCGGTTCCTGTTCCTATTCTCATATATGGCCACCGACTTGGCCCGCGACTGCTCCTATTCTAAATATGAGCTCTGTGGCTCCACCTACATCACAACGTACCTTTACTTTCGCACCGATGCGGCACCTTCTCTAATCTATAGCATGGGACCTCCCCATCTACTCGCAACGACCCACAGCCTTACACACCTTCCGACTGGAATTGGCTGGAATGAACTTTTCGAGAAATCCCCCAATTTTTATTTAGATAGCCAGAACATTTATTCTCAGTTAATCTTGAACTTGGCCGCTCAGATCTATCTTAATTTAACACTCGCTTTAAAGTTCGCATTTTTGGTGTCTTTTGACATTTCGAAGACAGGATAGATGCGTAATATGGGTGTGTGTCCAGAACATATGTGATGCACTGGTTTTCAACAATTAAAATTTAACTGGCCTTAATTACCCAGATAACAATTCAGAAGAGAATATTGTCTCTCTTACTATTGATCTGTTATAATTTAGCCCACGTGGCGTTGAACACGTGCGCCATAATGGACATTAAATTTCATGCCTAATTAACAGAGTTTGACAAATCTATTTTCAGGGTCCGTCACATTCCTATCTTTGCGCTTACATTTAACCCAGGCAGAAATATTATCGAAAATATTTACACTTTTTATAACAAAATCGCAACTTTTAGCTATCACCTTGACACAAAAAAAATTTAATTTTTTAAAATATTTCAACAAAACCGTATCATGTGATCCCTCATTGGAACGAGCTCATTGAGCTCGTTCCAATGAGGGGTCACATGATATGGTTTTGTTGAATTTTGTTGAAAAATATAAAAAAAGTATATTTAAAATAATAAATTTTGATATTGTCTGCGTTGGGTAAAGGGTTAATGTGAGCAAATACACCAAAAACAAGGTAGATTGCATCAACAAAATAGGATAAGTTAACATCAACCGAAAGTTAAGTATTATTAAATAAGAAAAATAACACAAAAAGTAATCATAAGAGTGATGATATTTTTGTAAACATTTCCTTTAGATACTGCGAGCAGTCATTGATTATTGAGCAGTCATTCACGGTGTCTTCCGGTTTCGTCAACTCCCTTTTCGTCAATTACCAACACATCAATTCCTTTTTCACCAATTACCGTTTCGTCAATCAGTTTACCTTAATTAATTAATTCGTCCCTCAAGTGAAACAAGGCGCCATCTGCAGTGCTAAAGCATTGCAGATGGCGCCTTGTTACACTCAAAGGGCGTTATAAAGATGCATATGAGATGATGTTTAATATTTTTTTTTAAATTCTAAATAGACTATCACGAAAAATTTAGTTTGTTTACTTGATAACTGTTTTCAATGATCAACATTGATAATTTTTAATTAATTCCTATGCAGATATTTTCATGACGTTTAACTTTTTATAGAAATATTTAATTGGCCTGTATGTGTTTTAATAACAATATCATGATTTCACTGACGAAAGGTTTGTTCTTGAAATTATGATATAACTTCTTTGAAATGATACCTTGGGCTTTTATAAAATTTTCTTTGAACAGTATAACAGTTCTTTTTTGTTTTGCTTTTTAAATCTGTTGTTTATTTAGCAAAAAATGAGAAGCATATATCATCCCTTGCGCGCGGCAAGGTACTATCTGAAATGCATTAGCTTCTAGATGGCGCATTGTTGCATTTACATTTATAGGACGATAACAGACCTAGGTATTTGGGCGAATTAAATGAAAATGGTCAAAGAAATCAACTTTATAACCATTATAACCATTTGATTATTGTTAGTTTAAACATATTTTATTTGCTATACTTAGTGCAAATTGGATTGGAGGGCAAGTTCTAAACACTTAGTTTACCCTACTCTCCTACAAATTTGAAATACATAAACTACATGGCAAACAAACACATTTAATAACAAAGTAAAATTGTTGTTTTACAAAAATAACAAAAATGGAAAGTGAGAGAAAGAGAGTGAAAGAAGAACAAGGGGAGAAAGAACGAGACAGAGGAGGAGAGAGGAAGCGGGAAAAGATGGATTACGATAACACATGAGTAATCTCCCTGCCTGACGCGAGGAGATAACTTTTTCATCGCGGATTAGTTTCCAAAACCAAGTTTTGAGATACTTGTCTTCAGTCATAAAGGATTCATGATGATGTAAGGCCGTGTTGAGTTAGAAGGTGTTTTCAAGCAGTAGGTCATGGGTTCCATGTCCCATGAATAAAAACATCCGTGGACAATAGTGATAATCGAAATTTGTACATTCTTCTTTGAGTGACCATTCAGTCTAATGTGTTAAGATCTAGGATAAAGAGAAACGTTGGGTGTCTCGAATATAGTTTTGCACAGCTTTGAATATCTTTTCATTTTCTTTATTTGACAAAAAAGTAGTTGGTCGATATGAGTTGTATTTAACTAGAACTGTCAATAATTGTAGTCTCGAGACCTCCTGGAGACCACATCTACAGTACGGTGAGTCACTGATATGGTTAGAATATTTGTCAAAGTTTAGATCACTACAACCATTACGTAATCTACAGCGCAGGATATTCAGTTTGCGTTTTCCTAAATTGAAATAAGATGGAGGTCTCGTTTTCGGTGGGGAAATGTGCGCTTCAAAGGCTTGCGTTAAACTTATTGCCTTGGTGTCATCGCTTAAGTTATTCCAATGACCAGCAGCTGAGGGAAAGAACGATTATTGTTGACTAAGCTTTAACGCTCGTTGTTAGAAGAAAAGCTGTATCACATGACAGATATTTGAAGTGCAGAAAAATTCTCACCTCATACACTGGGTTGAGTGAATATGAACCCAGTTGGGTTCATATTCACTCAGCCCAGTTGATTTGGGTTGATTTTTAACCCAACTGATTTTAGAGTGTATAAACATACAACGTGAGATTTGACTGGCGTCTATTCAGCACATTCCACGCTCCTAGTTTGAGTCTAATCGATTAGCTCTCGATAGCTCCCTCCATCTAATTTACTTCTGTGTTATACGACCCCGTCACTTCGCCTAATAACTTATTCTGCTGTCCTAAACGGCAGCTCGCCAAATAAAACTACTTTAGCGTCACTTAGATCAATAACGTCTTCTAATGCACTAAAAAGCCTCTCGCCAAATAAAACTATTTTGAGGTCACTCAGCCCAACACCTCCTTCCGACACCCATCGTCAAAAACAGCCCCGGGCTGGAGTTCTAGGCTTTCCTTTAAGCGAATACAGACTATCCAATGTGTTCATGGTCCTTAAATACTATAAAGGTAATCCCAAGAGTCAGTTGAGCAGCCCCTCTTTGAAGAAGGTATAGTTATTAATGGGCTCTTTCAGTTCTATTAAATTTACCATGGCTAGACAACATTAATCTGCTCAATTCGCGTTTTCGGGAATGTTAATATAGCCGATTTGCTACGCCTAATTTGCATTTCCCCGGGGTCGGGGGGGGGGGGTCACCCGTTGCACCGACGCACCTGTCTTGGCATGATGGATAAATTGACGATCGCCCGAGGCAAGGTTTGATTAATAGCTTGCCTGGCTATCAACAGACCCAAAATATATAATTTATTTACATGTGCGCATATCCATTTTGAATCGATCTTGACAGTGCACGCGGACTGTGTTGGCAAATATATTTCAATGACGATAATTACGGGCTCTTTTCTGCTGTCGAGATTTGTAAGTGAACGCAAACAAAATAGTGCACCGGATTTTGTATAATTCTGAATATAGTGAGCTTACGCAATCTTTGAAAGACACGAAATGAAGAAAGGGGGAGAAAATATATTGTTTTGCTTCAATTGCTGCATAAAAATATTGAAAAAAATGTGTCCTTTGTCCACCTTTAATATTAGTTATCCGGATATATTTCCAGAGGTTGTGATATTTCCATTGATATGCACGCAGATCTTAAGGCACAGCCTCAGTGTGTCTCATTTTCTAAACTAAGATTTTCTCATTTCCTGAAAGTCTGGAATCTTGTGGTTTGATTAGCCGAAAGCTACGATGTAAATAATGCTGCGATTATTCACACCTTAATTTAGCCTGAATGTATAGACAATACGATCATTTTATTAAAGTTCATAAAAAATAGAACATGATAATAGTAGATGAACAAAAATTAGCAATGTTGTTTCTTGAAAAAGATAATCAAACCTCTACCTTTTCTTTTCGTTTACCAAGGCCAAATTAGATCAGTAATGTGACTATATTTTAATGTGGAGTTAAAAATCATTTTGTTTCTTCAAGCTGGAATTTTGACACCAACTGTTGGCTTTCTGCAATGGTTTTATCATGCAGTTAAAATGCACTGATCGTCCATTTCATTAACCTGTTCATCCGTATTTATTTATTTATTTATTTATTTATTTATTTATTTATTTATTTATTTATTTATTTATTGGTGTTTAAGATCACATATTTCTGGACAATGGCTAATCATGACCTCGACAGTTTTACGGTTGGAGAAACCCGGAGTACCCGTAGAGAACCAACGAGCAACTGTCAGCTCCCCAACATACTATCTCCACACAAGCAGGGTTAGCATTGGTTGAAGACAGGTGCACTATCGACGTGCAGTATACCTTAGAACACAACGTCACCGTGCCCCCACGTGGGCAATGGGGTGAAGTGTGCTCATCAGTGCAAAGTAACCCACTAATTATTCTGAAGACCCTATTGTAAAATGATTCGCCTTTCTTTGATTCACCTCCCCATGAAGACAAATACAAAAACAAGACATTTTATTTTGTTTGACAGACATCGTAGAGGTCTGTCAGACAAAATAGAATGGGTTTTAGTATATGCTTCTCCGAGGAATATGATGAAATTGAGAAAACGAACACGTCGCATTTTAGTCTTGACAGAACAACACAAACGATTACATTATTTAAAAATCGCATTTTCACTGTAGGTACAACCGGCCAATCACAGTGAAGATAGTAGCAGCGAACGCGAAATAAACTCACGAAAATGGTATGAAAAAATGAGAGATGTTTACTAAGTCATGGTGAAAAACTGTTGTCATTGCTATTTATGGTATTAAATTTATATCCATTAACCTACCTTTCTGTGTTGCTTTCAGTGAAAAACTAAGAGAACTGTTGTGTTTCGCGAACGATTAATTACGTCACTGAAAGCGGTTCGTTGGCTATCTGCTGATGCTTTTTAAACTGAAATGTTTGTCGCTTTCGAAGCAAGTACTTTGCTTTAATTTGGAATTACAATGTACTTTTTTGGAGTAGGCAATACATATAATAAAAAGAATACCTACGGTTTTAGAGTGGATACCATATTTCACCTCCTGGTCGCTCGTGAAAATATTTATGGATTCCACTTAACTGATGGAGTGCTAAATTATTTTTGGTTGTCAGAATTTGTTGCAATGTCTTTGCCTTGTTACCATTTATGGGAGAGTGCCAACAGGTACTCTCCAATAAATTGTGACAAAGCAAAATCCACACAAGCTAAATAATTCCTCTTCAAAGGTAATACAATACAATACAATACTGTTATTGTCTTATACCAAACAGGAGATGCCAGATCATAGACACACAAATATCGATCACAAAACATGGAGACAAGAGCATTCTTCCAACTCGAGTAATTTTAATTTTTGCCTAAACAGCTTTTTTATTCTCAGCTAAACTCTGCGGTGTTGTTCCGTGTGCAGAGGGAATTACGCCAGCTCAAACGAAGGTGGCACAACACCGCCTGGGCTTTTTCACCATCTCCTTCAAGCCTCATGGTCCGTACTGAACGGTGAGGGCGCTGGCGAAAAAAGTTCTGATGGCGCTCAAACAGTGTCGCGCCCTCGCCAAACCAACTTTCCTACCATAAAAATATACACCAACATACACCAGCATTAATATTTCTTAGCAACGGGAAAGCTTGTGCTCTCGCAGTGTAAGCGCATCGACAACGAATTTGAGGGTTAAAGGTGTCAATTCTGAGTCAAAAGACTCTACGAGGAAGAATAGTGACTCGTCGGTACTTAGAGTACTGTAGTCGATTCCGGTGGTGTTATTTATTTCACAAAATAGCCGGTCCCGCAGCGTACTGTAGAACTGGCATTTATACAAAAAATGTGTTTCGTCCTCCACAACATCTGGACAGAAAGGGCAAAACCGCAGCTCATGTGAGATTTTCTTCGGCTTTCTATATCTCCCGGTTTCAATAGACAAAGGATGTGCACTTATTCTGAGCTGGGAGTAGCATAGCAGGAGGTTTTCGTCCCCTATTACCCGGAGCTTTGCCTGTGCAGCTAGTGTTAAATTCCCATAGGAACCGGAGCCATTGCCGGTGCAACTTTTACAGGTGCAAAATGTCGGCACCATACATCTGGCTCCGAGAAGTGGTGTACCTACTGCATATATAGTATACTATGGTATGTATAGTGATATAATTAAACACAGGGCTCTGTATATATAGTATGGGTTTGTGATGGAAAATTAATGGTGAAGATGGATTTTCTTGAAAGTTTTTCCCGCGAAACGGTTGACGTTGCTATTGACGTTGTGACGTCATGATACGCGCGTGACGTCATAGAGATGCTAACCACTGTTATTGTCCACTGTACAATTTGACATAACGTTATTCGGGTCAGGGGGTGTCGGACTTCTTGTAAGGGTGTGGGGTGATATGGTAGTAGTGGTATATATCCATGTTAGTGTACTATTTGCCCTTTGGTCTTCATATTATCCTATGTCCGCTATAGCTAGGCCAAGCAGTAGGTGGGGGAAGGGGGTTATGCATGGTCGCCCAGTGTGGTATTGCGAGATAGTCCTTGGTGGTTTAGATTAGCAGTATAGGATGAATGGTCTATTGGCCTATTACCCCCTTGATACTATTTACCTACCGACTCTTTGTATTATCTTATGGCTGGTATTTAGTTCGTAATGCCAGGTCAGGCAGTATTACAATCGTTTGTTTGGAAGTGGGACTTAGGATGCATTGAATGTACCCCTGTAGATCCAGTCCTCGGTATTATTAAACAACCGATTGCTTTGTGTTATTCTATGACTGGTATAGGTAGTACGTTATGGCAGGTCAAGTGGTATTGTGGATCGGGGTGGGGGTAATCACTGCCAGTATAGAACAGCAGTATAATATGGACGATATATACCTCTGTGGGCCTCCGAAAGCCATTAGTATATTAGTACTATTAATCGACCTAATGCTTTATGTGACTGGTCTAGGTAGTATGTAAGACCAGGCGTTATTGTGGGAGGGGGTGGGTGTAATGCATGGTAGTTTAGTGTGGTAGTATAGGATGTACGCTTTGTAACCCTGCGGGTCCCATGTTAGCCCTTAGTACTATTAATGTACCTAATGCTTCATGTTATCGTATGAATGGTATAGGTAGTATGCAATGCTAGGCATAGGGGTATAGTGGGTATGGGTGATGCCTGGTAGTTTAGAACGGTAGTATAGTATGGGTGGTATGTTCCCCTGTTGGTCCCATCTTAACCGTTGATAATATTAACCTACCAAATGCTTTATGTTATCCCATGGCTGGTTTAGGTAGTATATAATGCAGGACAGACGTTATTATGGAGTGGGTGTAATGCATGGTAGTTGAATGTGGTAGTATAGGATGTACGCCTTTTAACCCTACAGGTCCCATGTTAGCCCTTAGTACTATTAATGTACCTAATGCTTCATGCTATCCTATGAATGGTATAGGTAGTATGCATTGCTAGGCATAGAGGTATTGTGGGTATGGGTGATACCTGGTAGTTTAGATCGGTAGTATAGTATAGGTGGTATTTTCCCCTGTTGGTCCCATCTTAACCGTTGATAATATTAACCTACCAAATGTTTTGTGTCATCCCATGGCTGGTTTAGGTAGTATATAATGCAGGACAGACGTTATTATGGGGTGGCTGGGTGTAATGCATGGTCGCCTAGTGTGGTAGTATCGGATGTACGCTTTGTACCCATACAGGTTCCATGGAATCCCTTGTGAGAAAAACGCCTGTGGCTATGGAATCCCTTTTTACTGAAATGAGTCGTCGAGCAGTATGTCGAGTCACTCGAACGAGCAATTGCTCGTTAGCTCATTTGCTCGATGGAATTCGAGTCGTTTGAGCAATATGTGCGAGTCACTCGAGGTAAGACGGAATCCCACTTATGGAATCCCTTTTGTGGAATCCCATTTGTGGAATCCTTTTTTAGGAATCGTCTGTGGCTACAGAATCCCTTTTCTGAAATGAGTCGTCGAGCAGTATGTCGAGTCACTCGAACGAGCAATTGCTCGTTAACTCATTTGCTCGATGGGATTCGACATTTTTGCACCGGCAAAAGTTGCATTGGCAATGGTTCCGGTTCCTATGGGAATTTAACACTAGTTGCACCGGTAAAGCTCCGGGTAATAGGGGATGAAAACCTCCTGCTATCCTACTGCTGGGTAAATATTTGAATGTTACATATTTATCCGTTTGGGCAAAGAGATACTTTTCTAAACTGAATTCCCTTTTCACTTTCTTATAGAACGCAAGCTTGGTGCTCTCCTGCACTTTAGTCTCCCACCATTGTCTATACAGACTTTCTAATACACCTTTCACTGTTTTTGTCAGTTTATTCACTTTTAATGTTGACTGATTTTCCCATATATGGTGAAAACCAAGATACTTAAATATATTCTTCAGCGCACATAGCCAAGGGAGGGTGGTCACTGTGCATAGATTCCCTCAGGCACTTATTTGCGACGGTGTTCACATCTGGATTTAGCAGGTTTAGCCAAAACTTGATCGATTGCAGGATTATGTAAATACCCAGCGGATATTCACTTAATTCTCCTCTCAATGCCAGAGTTTAGCTAAACTTATTTACGCCAAGCTGTTGTTTGTAAAACCGAACAGAAAGCCAGTCGTAGGCATGTGTATCGTACTTATCCTCCAGACTGGATCCGGTGGGAATTTTTTTCCAGATTCATTGCCTGGAGCCCCCATACTTCACACGTGTAGGTAACAATAGGCGTAATGAGTGAATGAAATAGTTTCAGGCTGAGTTGTGCATTTATTTCGTGTACGGGTAATTTTTGTTTCAGGAGGTACAGTGCCTTCAGTCCTTTTTGCGTAAGCGCCTCATAATCTATCTTCCAGTGTCGTGGCCACTGGGGGTTGGGAGGAGACACGCCCCCCACCCCCCACTTTCCCTCAAAGTTGGTCCTCGAAATTTGTGCAAAAATGGCATAAAAATCGTAGGGGGGGGGGGGTTAGGTCAGTCGGGGTTAGGTTGTAGATTTGTAGATTGCGTGTCCTAATATCTGTGTCTGTGAAAAGGTAGACAATCATCAGTACATGAAAAACCTCAAAATATCCGCTCAGATGCAAGGAGATGGGGGTTTTTAACCCTGGAATTCAAAATGTTTCTATCACGGGCCGAGCCATGGTCGGCCCATCGTACCGACGACCCTTGGCCGCCCCATATCGGACACATTTATTTCCTTCAGGTGGAAACCCTGATTATTGTTACCTTGGTTACCTAGCTTTAGGGACGCAAAATTCTGAAATATGAAGGCTTGGAAAGCTTTTCCCGCACACACCACCCTCACCTCCCCCTCCCCCTCATTAAAACAGCTCTAAGCCAGGCTCTGTGAGTTTCCCCCCCCCCCCCCCCCCACCACCACACTTGCTTTGGGCTGGCTATGCCACGCCACTTCTGTCTTCCCCTGAGCTTTCATGTTCACTCCCAGATACCGATATTCTTTTACTTGCTCAAGTGGACTACCATTGAATGTAAATGGGGGTCGGTGAATTTTTCTCTTTGACTTATTAAATATCACAATTTTAGTCGTGTTTTCATTAATTTGAAGAGACCAGCGAGTCAAATAAGGGGCGAGTTTGCCGAGTGCGTTTCGAAGTCCACTTTCACTAGTTGAGAAGAGCACAATATCATCAGCGTACATAAGACAGTTTAAATTAAGGTTGTCAAGTGGAACAGGGCCGCAGGTCCCGTCAAAAATGTCCGGAAGATCATTAATGTAATGGTTAAATAATGTGGTGCTTAAGACACAGCCCTGCTTAACCCCTTTGGTGGTCTTCATCTTTTCAGTTAAACCATCTTTCAACTTGATCGAAAAATTAACTTCTCGATACATGTCAGTTAGGATGTCTATAAATCGCCCTCCTATACCTTATTGCCGTAGCTTGAGAAAAATACCCTCTCTCAAAACAGTGTCGAAAGCTTTACGGAGGTCTATAAAGCAGGCATATAAATATTTCCCCTTAGAGGTATATTTATTAATTATGCTTTGGAGCGAAAAAATATGGTCCGCTGTGCGGCATTTTTTCTTGAAGCCAATTTGGGATGGATTCATAATGTTACTTGAAGAAACGACATCCTCAAGTCTGTTATCTAACACTTTACAGAATAGTTTGCTCAGGCAACTGGATATCGCGATCCTCTTATAGTTGTTAGGTTCGTCTGCTTTACCACCCTTGTGCAAATACCTGATGATCTTGTTTCTCCAGGGTGTTGGGAATTTACTAGAAGTCAAGATAGCGTTGAAGAGCGTCAGATAACAAGGAAGAAGGACTTGCATGGATGCTTTTATCATCTCGTTGCTGATTAGATCGTAGCCACTAGATTTCCCATTTTTTAAGGATTTCGCGGCTTTAATGACTTCGTCTCCAGTAATCTCCGCATCTTGGGAACCAAATTTTGAAGGACGTGTAGCCCCTTGTGCAATTTATGTTTGTGTATCCGGATTATCACACATCAATGATTTAAAGTGTGATATCCACTCTTCTGGCGATATTGGAGTGTTTTCACCCTCGTCATTGTAGCCGTCTTTTAAATTATCAATAGCCTTCCAAAAGGACTGAAGGTCTTTATCGTCCACTTTCTGAATTTCATTAATCAATTTTGTGCGGTGCTCCCTCTGTTTTCGTCTTACCACTCGTTTATAACGTTTTTTCGCCGAGTAAAATTGGTGTACATACTCACGATTGCCCAAACTGGTGCGAATCATTCTAGCCTTGACCATCATGATATTTCGCAATTGCTGACAATCCGCATCATACCACAATTTTCTTACTTTCTTTTTCTTCTGTCTCTTTGGGTGGCTTTACTGTCGCAATTTCCTAAGGCTGTGTGCATTATTTTAACGAGGTGTTCAGTCATTTGAGACGTTTCGGGTTCTCCATCCTCTTGTCCCAAATAAGCGAACACCTCATTAGAAACCGCAGCAGAATTTAATACTCTCTTAAACTTTTCAGAAAGTGGCTTGGTCCATTTAATTTTCTTGGGTAGTGGGGTAAGTCTCACACCATCCCGTGTACCAAGCACCAGTCTACTGTAGAGGAACCATTGCATCTATGACTGGTGGTCAGACCTCGGGAATCACCCAAGGTCCTACCATTCGGGGGTTCCATGCTTGTTGCAATGCAAAGGTCGAGTATTTGGTTGCCTTGACTATTAGTTCGTGCAAGGTCGACTGAATTCCGATTCTTACAAATACAATCTGTTACGTAATTCGATGGTAGTTGTAAAAATCGAGAGCAGTCTTGTATAATAAAATCATTACCGGATGGATTTGTTCGTCCGTTTAAATCTCCAAAAAGGACCACCTGTCCCAGACCTTGACATCTAGAGATTTCACTTTCTACAACATCAAAAAATGTTTGTCGTTGCGCCGCATGCGGAGTTGAGGGTAAATGACGAGTTGGCACGGGGTATGTACACTACAAAAACAAAGATATCCTCAGAGAGATCGAAGAAATCCTTGCATAACTTAACGGGAAACAATATCTGAATTAACGATCGGATTAAATTGTATGCCTTTCCTTATCTCATTTTTGATGAGTATGGCTAGACCGCCGTAAGGCTTTTTACCGTATTGCTTTCTGCACGAAGACGTAATTTTGTAGCCATCAACACAGATCGTTACAGTGTGTTTCTGCAAGGCAGATTATGTCACTGTTCAGGCGTTGGAGAAATGATGGGTTATCTAATTTATTAATCCGCTCTCTGCCAAGTCGACTAAACAAACCACTGATGTTGTAGTATGAAAAAATAAACATGAACATTAAATCAGGACTAGAATATTTTGTATGGACATTGAATTCACAGGCTCAGGCTAAATAGAAATATGAATCTTAATCCAAAATGATAGCAGCAATGAAATAAATATATTTAATCATATGACTCGTCCGTTTTGTTCACTTTAAAACATTTGATATTTTGTTTTCATATTAATCAGTGATAAATAAAGCCTTCCGTCAATTTCATTGGTCAGTTTCAAAACGTGACAATTTGATTGGCTGAACAAAATACAACTGGGCCACATTTTCATAATTTGCATAATTAGAGTTGGGAGCTTTCATTGGTCAATTTCAAAACTGGACAATTTCATTAGCTAAACAAAATACAACTGGGTCACATTTGCATAATTTAAGTAAGGAGAATTTACGTTATCTGTCCTATTTATTGTGGGTTATATTGTATTAATCTTTTACCTACAAAAGAAACGTCATTCATTTTTTTTATATTTTCACTTTTTGCTTCCAAAACATATGTTATGATCCCTTATTGGAACGAGCTCGACGAGCTCGTTCCAATGAGGGGTCATAACCTATGTTTTGGAAGCAAAAAATGAAAATTTTTAGTTATGCGAGGATGTTTTTTCCAAGTGCCGTCTGCAACTCAAGTTAGGTGATGGATTAAAAAGTCATACTAAGTGGCTAATTTGTGCTTGTGTGTGTCATATGATAAATAGAATATGAAATGAGTGTTGTATTTTTCAGGATACTGTCTTTCATCACGATGATTGCCTCTTCAATGATATCCATCCTGATCAAAAGTACATTCCAGTCATCTCGTGTTTGGTCACAGGCTTTGCCGGGTGTTTCAGTCGGGATTAGGGAATCTGGCACCGCATATTCCGGTTTGTTTACACACTGACTTTGTTTTGTTTTTGTTATTGTCTTGGATGCTACATTATTTGGACACTCCTCTGTCGCGATGAAATCGGAGCTTACATCTGGGGCAGCAGTGCAGCATTGTTTTACAGTAGTTAATTCTGACGTTAGGTCGAGGATATGTTTCACGATGTCTATAAGTATCGGAAATTCCTCGTTGCTCCAATCCAAATAGAAGTTTCCTTGTACAGTTACCACCTGGATGTTTGGGAAAATATGGATAGTGAACAATATTGCATCGTCATCATCTCTGTCGGGGCCCAATCTACTGACCTGAACTTGGATTTTTTCTAACTTATCTCCTCCTTTTGAACACGGCTCTTCGTACCACCTGCAATGTATGTTTTCCACATGTATCGAATGTGGACAACGTTAATCCATGCTTTCAGATTTTGAGGGTGTATTCTCCAGCTGGAAAGAAATCATTTTAGCGTTTGCCTTATACAAGCACAGATTAATGTCTTTCACAAGGACTTCTTTAGCTTTCCCAGTTGGTGTCCTCGACCGAATGTCAGACATGCGTATTTACTGGTATCGAACAACGACTCTGCAATGGTCGATACATCTGGGGGAGATACTGAGAATAAAACGTGGGTCAAGTCATTTTCATTTTCCGCCATCTTGTTCAGATGATTGTCCGCCATCTTGTTTCAGGAATAACAGAATCCAGATTCAAAGAAACTTTTTGGATTTTCTAGAGTCATCAGTTACCAGTTAAAGGGATAACATTTATTTATTTATTATTTATTTATTAAGGTTTAACGACACATAAACAGCCAAGGTCATATCGTGTCGGTGACAGTTTTACGGGTGGAGGAAGTCGGAATACCCGGAGAGAACCACGGAGCAACGACGAACTAAAAGGATAATAAGCCGCTAGTTTAAAAAAAAATATCGACTCTCAGATTTTGCTCGAATGTGAAAACACATGTGCAAAACACTATATAGAAGTGTAAAACATCAGGAGCAACGCGAAATTACATAACTCTGTAATGAAAAATCTTGAATACACGCGAAATTTCCGAAAACACGACATCGCGAAGATATAAACGAAGTAACACAATAGTTATCGGAAGTAAACAAATCCCCGTGACATCATTTCTGAATACATGCGGTTTCTAATTTGAACTTTCTGCTGTTCGAATAAATAAAAGACAGAAAGACAGATGAACGGGTTAACAATAGGCTTGTTGGAATAAGCATTGGGTTCCGTAATGTACCAGGTGAAGGATGTCTAAACGAATAGTGAGTTGATTTTGCTCGGTTGGCAAAGTAACAGAGGGAAGCTAGCAAATGCTGTTCAGTTGAAGAAATGCTTGAAAACGACACATTTTTATATAGGTGCATTGTTAGCCTAATTGTCTTCTTGAATAACAGAAGAGTAATGATGCAACTGATATTATCTGCAGCACTTGTCACTTTCCACGGGTGGACAATATTTCCACGGACTTAATAATATTAGATTCCAAACACTAATTATAGGAATAATCATCAAAAATTTAATTAATGAAACACCGGGTACAAACCTGTGCTTCATTAATTATAATTCTGCTACTGGTGATTTGTATTACCTGGTAGACGCATGCATGGGCATTACTGACCACGCGTGGATAACGACAAGTCCACGACAAAACATTTACAAAAATGTCATTCAGATGTTTGTTTTTTTCGTTTTTTTTTTCCTTCAAAATATAGCTTATGGCCCTCATTGGAATGGGCCCGTAGAGCCCATTCCAATGAGGATTATCAGCAATGATTGTGAGACAAAAAATGAAAATGTCATTCAAAACTTCTTTTTCAAATGTCGTATTCTGGTCCTTATTTATTTATTTACTGGTGTTTCACGACACTTTCGACTGTCAGGGTCACTTCGTGTCGGACATTTTTACGGGTGGAGGAATCCGGAGTACTCGGAGAGATCCATCTAGCAACGGCGAGCAACTGTCGACTCCCCAACGTCGGTACTAACTCCGCACAAACTGGGCTGACATTGGTTGAAGACAAGTGCACCATCGATGTGCAGTGCGTCTTAGTACATAGCGCCATGTGTGCAATCGGGATTAAGTGCTTTGCCCAGTTACCCTGGCGGGAATCAGGCCGTGCACCTTCCGGTTTGAAGTTCAATGCCGTAATCACTGAGCCACTGTACTCCCGTCTTCTGATCGTGCTGGGTAATGAATTAATAGTTCGATGATACTGTGAAAGTCGATGAAAGTCGATGGGGAGGGGACTTTTCCCCGTACAGCAGCAATACCTCTTTCGCATGTTTTGTAAGTCTCGTCCTTGTTATTTATTTATTTATTACACATCCATTAAACATTAAACCCTTGTATTCAAGGAATCGCCGCTATGATATAAATGATTCTGTATTCAACGGGTGATATACAATCCGGAACTTTTTTTACCGCACGTTTAGTTACGCTTCGAAAAGTTTCCAAATTTCGTTATACAATCATCGACCGTCTGTTGCATAGTGTGAAAATGAAAACGTCCAAAGCAAAATAAAGTCGGTTCACAAAATATTAGCCAAAAATGAGATAATATTTTTTAAAAACCCAATCATTTCCAACCAGAACATTAACCCAGTTCCGTGGTCGTCTCGTTTTGTGGATCCTATTATATCTAAATTGGTCAACTTTATTTCGGTAAATCTTCGTACATCTTGACATGCTTCTAACTTCTTTTAAAAACGTTTCTCCCAGCTGTTTTGCAAATCTGCACATATTTGTACTTATATGTTTACTAACAGTAATAGCCACCAAATGGTTAGGCGTGAATGGGCTGGTTTACTAACAGTAATAGCCACCAAATGGTTAGGCGTGAATGGGCACCAGCCCATTCACGCCTAACCATTTGGTGGCTATTTCACGCCTAACCATTTGGTGGCTATTACTGTTAACAGCGATACGAATTTCAACAAACGCTGGTTCCGAAAAGGTTGTTTTGATTTTTTATCGACGATCCATATGATCAGTACAGCTTCAGTCAAAACAAACTCTTCACCTTTCTGTCTTTGTATTTATTTATTTATTTATTTATTTATTTATTTATTTATTTATTTATTTATTTATTTATTTATTTATTTATTCATTTGGGTTTAACGACACTTTCGACAACCAGGGTAACCTCCTGTCGGACAGTTTTACAGGTGGAGGAAGCCGGATTATCCGTAGAGAGTCATCGTACAACGGCGAGCAACTGCCAGACTCCCCAACGTACTAACGCCACACAAGCAGGGTTGGCATTGGTTGAAGACAAGTGCACCATCGACATGCAGTACGCCTCAGTACACAACGCCACGGTGCCCCCACGTGGGCAATTGGGATTAAGTGTCTTGCCTCATCCTTGTTAGGCGACAGGTTAATAGCCATAGGACAAAGGACGATTCGGGATACATGAAAAAGAATGTTTAGTTAATAATAAGATGATATATGACACAGTTGTGTTGGTAAGGCTCGTGCTGATCTTTCCAATAATATATCAAATATCAACATTTCGTCGACGAAAGTGACGATACATCAAACTTGAGTCATCATTTTGAAGATTGACTTTACACAGAAACGGTTAATCTTTTATATATACCTTGAATATTTTCCGGAAAGTTGTTTTCATAGAGTGATTTTTTACTTTTTTTAAAGATACTTGTGATGTTAAGCGCGATTGTTTAGTGGTATAGTTCATTTTGTGTGTGAGACTATACAGTGGCAGGTCTCTCCCCATAACCTTTTACCTGCCACGACTCCAACACGACACAAACTATTTCTTGAACACAACGTCTTCATTTAGCCTCAAAAGTATAGCTTATGACTCCACATTGGAACGAGATGTTTGAGATCGTTTCGATGAGGGAAGGGGACATGAACAATGTTTTGAAGGCAAAAATTGAAAAATATTGAACCATTACTTATGAAATGGGGTTAAATGTATTTCTAGGGGTGATGGGCTACCGCCCGAAAGACTTTTTGAAATCATAAAATCGCCTCCATTAGCATTCATTTAAAAATATTATCGTAAGGACGTGTAAATTAGTAATAAAAGGGAAGCTCAGTTTCCAACCTGGCAGTTTCTCGTATTCTATGAGCGACTAAAACCCATCAAGAACACAAGCAAAAGTTTCAGCTAATTGACCACTAGGACAGCCGTCAGATGGAACATTGTCCTTCTAAACTCTTTCAAATCTTTCATCCAAGTAGAAATTTTCCTTTGTGTTTTCCTTTTTGGTAATCGACCCCTAACCTACCATATACTTTTGATGCTGGTGTAATACTTTTATCGTCTTTAGCATCGAAAATGGTGCATTGGTGCACTCAAAGGACGATAGTGCCTAAGTGGCGGATTTAGACAGTACCAGTAGTATAGCTCGCACGCTTCAGCTCCTTTTTGCCGGGGAAGGGAAAGTGACGTCATAGTCACATGGCCCAGTTACCTCGAGTTGAGTTGCCGTGGTCGCCCTCGTAAGCGGCCATGTTGTGGCCTTATTACCATAGTGATACGTGGTGTCAGTGCGCATGCGCGGTACGTGCTGTTAGGGAGACACATGTTTCCGTCGTCCATTTTGTTTACTGGAGGATGCCATTTTGGTTTTTTATGGTGGCACGTGTTTGTTATCAGCCTGGAAGGTTCTGAAAGGACGGGTTGGGGGAGTGTTTGGAAAGTGCGTTCTGTTCAAAGAGAGTAAATCTAATTACAAAAAACAACCCGACTACTATCTAAAATGACAAAAAACAGTCTAAAATCTCCGAAATGGACCCGACGAAGCCCCACCTTGGACCTTGTACGTAGTGCAACTGGGAGGGTGTTGATTTATTGTATAAGGGTATGAATAAGAACCACAAGCAACCCGACATCTACCTAAAAGTACCGAAACGGACTTCATTTGGTTCGGATTACCCTGAATTCTCATAACCATCTCTGATCTCGACCTCTGACTTCGACAATCACATCACATAAAGCATCTAAGCCCCACCCGCTGTTACATTATTACGAATAAGTCAAAGCGTCATTCCAGCAGTAAGTGGAATAGCCATTGATCGAACGACCCGAATCTTATTGAGCAAATGATCTATTGAGTGGTGACTGGAACGGGCATCACTCGGACGACTGGTATCTCATCGAGCAAATGAGCTATTGAGCAATTCCTCGAACGAGTAACTCCACATGCGACTCTTCATCTAATGTCAGTATTTGAGGACACCTACGGCATGGCTTCTATGCAGCTCCTAGCTCCCAACATAGCTCCTATATAGTGCCTTCATAAGTCCCAGTAGTCCTACCGTTGGCTTATACCATCCTCTAGCTATCTAGCTATTAGACTCTATTGTATTCACCATTACTTTTGTGTTCTACTATCGTTGCAACCTTGTACCGTTACTATTGACTTGTTGCACTATGGCTCTCTCAGTACCTATTATTATACTACTGCCACTACGTGTCCCAGTTCGTATCACTATCATACTTGGTTTCTAGTACTGCTATCTGTCTAATTGCTGTTCTGAGTTCCCATAATAAGCTGTCAAGTAGTGATTGGAACAGGCATCGCTCGGACGATTCGAATCTTATCTACCAAAAGAGTGACTCCACGTACGACTCTTATCTTCATCTCAGTATTTGAGGCTACTTATGACATGGCACATACACAGCCCCTAGCTCCGATATGGCTCATAACTCCCATATAGCTCCTGGCTCCTATATAGCTCCTAATAGTCCTACCATTAGCTTATACCACGACTTCAGCGCTATCTATCGTATGATTGTCTCCATTTTATTCACCATTCCTATAGTGTTCCATCCCCCCCCCCCCCGCTCCCGCAGACTTGTACCATTACTATTGACTTAAGACTTATATAACTACTGCTCTCAGAACCTATCATCACACTGCTAACACTGCATATTCTGGTTCATATCACTATCATACTTGGTATCCAGTACTGCCAGCAGTCGAATACAATCTGCTTGCTCGAACGACTTTTTCGGATCTATTCCAAGTTCCTCTTGCAGTGACTAGAAGAGGCATTGCTAGAACGACTAGTATCTCATCAAGCAAATGAGTCATTACTCGAACAAGTGATTCCACGTACAATACAGCCGCCGTGAACTTGTCGTAATCCATCCATTGGGCAGTGATGTCCAAGCATGCTTTCACCAGGTCATAAAAATCATAAGCAAATTTTTAATTAATGAAGCACCGGGTTGTACCATTCCTATAATTAGTGTTTGGAATCTAACATTATTGCGTCCGTGGAAATATTGCTCACCAGTGGACAGTGGCGGCGCCCGGATTTCGATTTGAGGAGGGGGGGGTGGGGGCTAAGTAAGATAGGGGGTGCAAGGTCGAGATGCCGATGGCATGTCCTGACGGCCGCAGGTCTGAGGTGTGGAGGGTATTGGAGGGTGTGTCCCCTGCCGTTGGTGGAGGTGTGGGGACCTCCCCCGGGAAAAATCTTCATATTTGGACACCCTGGGAGCGATATCTGAGCGTTTTTATAACACCCCACGTGGTCTTCAAAGGCCCCAAGATTGTGTCTAAAATTGGGCTTACATCAAGATGAAGTTTGATTTGGGGGAGGGGCGATGAAAAAGTCGTGCAAGACCCCATAGGCCCCATATGGCTCCGCCACTGCCAGTGGAAAGTGACCAGTCCACGTCGGCCGTACTGTATGACTCATCTTCGACTCATCTCGGTATATGAGAATACATATAAAAGGGTGATGTACTTCTTGAGGATACCTTTTAAGGATATCTTTTGGGGGATACAATTTGGAGGATACTTTTAATTTGAGGATACTTTTTGCAGGATATTCATCTGAGGATAGTCATGATGAACAGGAAGTGAACTATGCAAGCAGTCATGTTGGTATATCATACTAGAAGTGAGTTATTGACGTCACATTGCAATGCATTATTGGAAAGACTATGCTCTCAAGATAGCCATGATATCATAGCCATAGGTCTTTGCAATGGATTGACCATGTTAAAGTGATCAGTGACATTATTAGTAACGTCATATAATATGATATAAGTCACTACATTCCCAGTGTATACAACTATCATACTTGGTTTTTAGTACTACTGGAAGCCGAATACAACCAACTTGCTCGAACATGAGGAATTACAGGCCCAGGGATAAATTCGATTACGTGCACGGGGCATTTGATAGTCTCTACCTCGTAGGGTAGAACATGTGGTTGAATTAGCGATATAGGTTTTTAGTACTACTGGAAGCCGATCACAACCAACTTGCACGAACATGAGGAATTACAGGTCCAGGGATAAATTCGACTACGTGTACGGGGCATTTGATAGTCTCTACCTCGTAGGGTAGAGCATGTGGATGAATTAGCGATATAATGCGTATGAGACGGGGCTACCGGGAAAATGACGGACATCCGTGATTCCTGCAATCTAAATTTGGAATATTTCCCGGAAATGTTCTGTTCTGTTGTGTTCTGTTCTGAAATTCCTCCGTTAATTTTTCGGAGCACCCTGTGATTGCCCAGGTACATATATGCACTTAGTGTAGGATTAGCAGTGTGGAATTCAATGTTACCACTAGGGTTGACTGCATGCTACCGGGATGATGATTTCGCCGACCTATACCGGTAAGCCCTATGCTCGGAGTGACGCGCCTACTCTCGGCAACTGTCTTTTCATCGCACTATGTTGCATGGGGGGATCAGGTAATTTGCCAGGCTACAACTCCTTTGCTGCAGTAGGGTTATTTAACGTGCATAGTAATCACTGCACACGGGGCAGCCATTTAGACCCGATAGGACGGACATACCACCATCCCTGAACATAGCGGTATGGAGGAGCAGTGTGGTTTTGAATCCACGCGGTATTGCATTACGTTACGTTTCCCCGGCTGGGGTTCGAACTCGCAAATCTTGGGCTCCGAGCGCAACGCGTTACGCTCTCGGCTACCGCATCCTCAAATGTCTCGAATTTTGAGCGAAAAACTCGCTATTTGCGTGAATCTCTTCGCGAAATAAATGACATTATGTACATTAAGGATTTCTCACCGGAACCCAACAGCACATTCGCCGTGGATTGGTCGTAATACACAAGTGGCCAGTAATGTCCATGCATGCGTTCGCCAGGTAATAAAAATCATCATCTGCAAAATTTTAATTAATGAAGCACAAAAATATTTTGACTTTAACCTTCATTACGGCAACTTATTTTTGCCGTTGAGATTCCGCTGGAACGGTCATGTCGCATTTGTATTGGCTTGCTCCATCTAATTTCCTACGATTGAGAGGATGTACACGTTTGCGTGTGTAAAGGACCCTCGGAAGAGAGTATGGGGTCATTAATACAATTTCATGTTAGTTTCACATTTTATCAAAGGTTAGTGAATAGGTTTTATATGCAGGAAGTATTTATTTATTTATTTAATTATTGGGGTTTAACGACACTTTCGACAGCCAGGTCACCTCGTGTCGGACAGTTTTACCGGTGGAGGAAGATGGAGTACCCGGGAAGAACCACCGAGCAACGGCGAGCAGCTGTCAGGCTTCCTAACATACTAACTCCACACAAGCAGGGTTAGCATTGGTTGAAGACAAGTGCACCGTCGACGTGCAGTACGCCTTAGTACACAACGCCATCGTGCCCCCACGTGGGCAATGGGGTGAAGTGTCTTGCTCAAGGACACAACGCGGTTGCCGCAGGTGGGATTCGAACCGAGGACTTTTCGGCTTGCAGCCTGCATCTCTACCTACTGCGCCACATATACAGGGAGTAGGACAAGAGTCAGAGGCAGGTTAGGAGACGGTTAGGGCACCTTGCTGCTACTGGCTAAAATCCAGGTGCTCATCAATTATGTTGCATTCATAGTGATGGCCTCCACGATTTGATAAAGACACACAGATGGCGTTGTAGCTTACATCCAGTTGAGCTCACGACCTGTTATTTCGAACATGCTGTATTCAACTCGTGAAAATGCAATTCTAATTCAACCTCTCTGAATCAAATATTTTTTTTTAAACTTGTGAGATATATCCTTATTCAACGGAAAAAAAACAAACTTCCGCGTAATTACCTAAACCCGCTATTCTAAAGGATTACCAGGAATGCCTTGATGATGTAGTTGGAATATTGGGCAGTCGGACTTTTCGATGAAAAGCTCGAGACTTATTGGAAATTTATTAGTGAAGAAATAAAATATACATGTGGTAGTCATGACGTAACTTCTTATTTCATTAACACGCGGGGTAGTGGCCTCCATTTGTATGACCGACTTTGTGTTTGGCACAGGCCCCAGTATCACACCTAGTATTTTAACTGGTTGAGTGCAAGAAGCCAGTATCAGGGCTTTTTACAAAAATGAGGGTACCAGAACAAAAGCCAACATTTTCCTATATCCTTTTTCATATTCAGCCAAACGCAAATAAGATTTTGTTCATATAAATTAGTTTTATAACAAATTATTGGAGCGTGCCTATGCGCACTCTCCAATAATTTTTTGATAAAGTAAATTTTGATGAACAAATTTAGGCCACAAAAATATTCTAGTCTTCAACTAGTTAAAAAAGTGCACGATTCACTAGCAAGAGAGAATTGATAGCTTAGACTCCATTTCTGATGAAGATGTCTCAACTAGAAAAATTATGATGGAGGGGAGGGAGTTCGTACAAGCGATTCAAACCTCATTTAGACGCCCCTGGCACTAACGTGTTCGCCCCAACTAGCCGAAAGGGTTGCAAGTTAGTCTGTCAAGGAGTGCACTGAGTGCACTGTAATGATGAAGAGGTGAAGAACGCATTGAATCGTTAATCACTACCGCCTGCCTGCCTGCCTGCCTGCCTGCCTGCCCATCCGTCCGTCCGGCCGTCTGTCTGTCTGTTTGTCCCGTCGTCCATCTACATGTCCTGTTCGATATTTTAGAGGATGGTGTTTGATATATTAGACGATGGTTGCATTTTTATCATCTGCCTATCTTTCAGTCTGCCTGTCTTTCCGCTTCCGCCCGACTTACTATTCGATGATTCACTTCAAATTCCCACCGATAGTTATATTTTTCATCTTCCCGTGCGGCATGTCATTTTTTCTTGTATTTGTTGCGTTGGCAGTTCATTGATTTTGAAAGCATTGATTACTCATCGGCGTTCAGTATCGTACAATTCGCGTGCCGTAATTTACATTAATGTTCTTAATTAGTATAGTGAAGGCTAATATAGAATTAATGGTCGGGTGATACAACTGTACTCCATGTAAACGACACTATTTAACGGCATGCTTGATTTATAAGTCTTTCTGTTTGAGGCCAGAAAAAAACAACGTATAAAATAATTATTACTGATATCAGTTCATGAGAAACAGAAGATAGAATAATGGTTGGTGACAATCGGACTTTGATGCCTGTACAATAGCTTTTTGAAAGCAGCCAACAAAATATCGTGACATCCCAGTAATATCTTATTGAAAAAAATGCATAAAATATTCCAAAAAGGACAATTTGGCAGCCTTCGTTGAGGAAACGACACACTGACACACTGAACCTGGACGCTTGATGACCCTTCTAGACCTCATACCCAGTGCTGTGAAGCGGTTTCGGACAGTTCTGTTGCACAAACGCCTGTTGGGGAGCCAAAGGCTTCCAAAGCCCCACTTGAAGCAAAGGGTTCACGCCTAACGAGGCGTGCGAGACTCCGATCTTCCCGCGGAGAGGTCTTTTGGGATTGTCAGGGCCATGGTCGGTCCTTATCATCGTTGGTTTGTCGATGTATGTTTTCGGACAAGTCTGCTGATGACAGAATAACTATAGCCAAGTTGCCTTCCAATAGCTTTGAATGACATGCCTGTTGCATACATGGCGACGATTTGCCACCTTAGTTCCTCTGACAGATTCCTCCTTGCCATGTCAATATTTAGTGATAACAGAAGTGACAAATGTTCTTGTTCTATACCCAGATATTGCATGTGGATCTTAGTGGTGTTTTTTGACATTCGTAGGAAGCATGCGTCACGTGGATGATGAGTTGTGTTTGGAGTACACTATCAACCAGAAACATCATGTCTCACTTGATGAAATGTACTGCATGACATAGCAATCGTAAAAAACATAATAATCAGTAGCAGCAACTTCACTGTCATGAAACATTTCAGGAGAGCTTAATTAAGTTCCAGGTGTATATGTGTATGCTGGATCGGATGTGCCCCCCCCCCCCCTCCATCCCACCCAGATCAGCAATACTTTTGTCTCCAGAACAGCTATAATTTTGATTCTGTTTCACAACGTTCATCCTTGTATCATGCTTCGATTTTAGAAATGATTTCATTGGTTTGTTTTTATCAGTCTGAATTATATGAAACAAATTAAGAAAATACTCAGTAGATTAAGTGTTATCCCACTGAACTCGTAAGGCCGATTTGTCGTCGTCCCAAGGCAACATTTCGTTCCATTTTTGTCTTATTATAAGAAGTCTTTTCACGGGACATTGGTGATAAAAAAATAACTGCAGTCTGCATCCAGACGGCTGCAGATTCTAGTTATTAGTTTATCCACCCTGTATACTGATACTGGACTGCCCCATCTCACTGTAAGTGTACAAAAAGGTCATAACATTCAAGGAATGTTGGAAGCTGGCAACAGACAGACTGCAGTGGCTCAAATTCTCAACGGTCCTCAATCGGTGATTAGCAGGTTGTGGTCACGCTACCGTCAGACAGGCAATGTTGATGACAGACGTCGGACAAATCGTCCAAGAGCGACAACTGCTAACCAGGATCGTTTCATCCGAACCACAGTATTACGTAACCGCCATCAAAGTGCCTCAGAAATTGGACAGCAGCTGCACCCAGCGACAGATGTGCGAGTTAGTGGTCAGACTATCCGAAATCGCTTACACAGCTGGAATTTCACATCGCAGCAAGGCGTAATTTGTGTGGAGCACGACTGCGCTGGGACAATCGTCGGTGGAGAAACGTCATGTTTTCCGATGAATCGAGGTTCACTCTCGATTTCCACGACAGGCGAGTAGTATAGCAGGAGGTTTTCGTCCCCTATTACCCGGAGATTTGCCGGTGCAGCTAGTGTTAAATTCCCATAGGAACCGGAGCCATTGCCGGTGCAACTTTTGCCGGTGCAAAATGTCGGCACCATACATCTAGATCTGGTAAATGGTGTACGTACTGCATATATATTATGCCATGGTATGTATAGTGATATAATTAAACACATGGCTATGGGTATATATTATGGGTAAGTGGTGGAAAGATGATGGGAAAATTGGGTTTTCTTGAAAAAAATTTCCGCGAAACGGTTGACGTTGCTATTGACGCCGTGACGTCATGATGCGCACGCGACGTCATAGAGACGTTGACCGCTGTTGTTGTCCAGTATACAATCTGACATAACATTATTCGGGTCAGTGGATGTCGGACTTCTTGTAGGGGGGTGGGGGTGATCTGGTAGTAGTGGTATATATCCATGTTAGTATACTATTAGCCCTTGGGTCTTCATATTGTCCTATGTCCGCTATAGCTAGGTCAAGCAGTACATGTATTGTGGGGATGGGGGTAATGCATGGTCGCCCAGTATGGTATTGCGAGATAGTCATTGGTGGTTTAGATTGGCAGTGTAGGATGAATGGTCTGTTGGCCTATTACCCCCTTAGTACTATTTACCTACCGAATCAGAGTGTGGCGGCGGCGGAACGAACGATACCACGATGTAACCGTTAAGTAGCACGATCGTTTTGATGGAGGATCGGTTATGGTGTGGGGAGGCATAACCATGACAAGCAGAACTGCATTATATGTCATCCAAGGGCGTGTCACAGTACTACCGTGAGAACATGTTAGCAGCTCACGTGGTGCCATTTGCGCTATGTCCCGGCCGTCGATTCATTTTCCAAGATGACAATGCAAGAGAAAAAAGGACATGAGGTGACGTTTCCTACTTCAGTTCAGGTATTTTCGTCAAACTGTTTTCTGAGCTGGTGTTGACAGACTTACACCACCTATAGTACACTCTAAAATCAGTTGGGTTAAAAATGAACCTAAATCAACTGGGTTGAGTGAATATGAACCCAGTTGGGTTCATATTCACTCAAACCAGTTGATTTTGGTTAATGTCTAACCTAACTGATTTTAGACTGTATGTACATTCAGTTCAAACATCTGTACGAGGTTGGGAGGGGAGTGGAGTTCACAGTCAGAACGGCTTAACAATTAGAAGAACAGGTTTCAGCCATTGGCCCTCAGGGTTCAACTCGGAGGTGCATTAAAAATGTATACTTTTGCTTCCTGTTTTTTGCCGGTTTTATATTGGAAGAGGAGACACTCCGCATGTGTTTTAGTGATAAACCACTGCCCTATTATACACTTTAGTATGTTCCTACATAAGCCATGTGACATATTAATCTGTCATTCTGTCATAAAGTACAAAATAGTGACTACAATACGATTTTTCTCATAGTTACAACTGTTTGTTTGTTTGTTGGTGGTTAACGTCACATATTTATGCACCATGGCTAATCGTGACACAACATGGAGATGAAGTCAAGTTTAGTCAATCGTTGATCAACATGTTGCCCATTTTAGAGGACTTTCACCCCAAGCATTGGTGACTGGGTCCTATTTTACTAGTAAAGCGGAACTGGTTTACCACAGTAAACATAGTTACAACTAAAGCATATTCTTAATAACTAGTTTTGGAGCACAAATATGAACAGGTTGATTTTTGATTTTTTTTTAAAGTTTTTTTTTCTCTATTGTGTGTATGTGTGTGGTACATGGCATCCCTGTTGTCATTTTGCAATAATACAGTGGAGCCCATTTAATTGGATATCTCTTAACTGAATAACCCTGTTAATTGAATATAATTGTCCAACACAAAACCATTTACCATACCTCCAGTACAAATTTGACCTGTTAATTGAATACTGGTTATATGGAAAACTCCTGTTAATTGAATAAAAAATCGTGTAACCTGTCGAGAAATTACCCTGACTCGCAGTTTCCCTTTGTTAAACGATCTATTTGGCCTCAGTACATCCAATAATGGCATTTAATGTATTGTATCTTGTTTGACAGAGCTCATGGAGCTCTGTCAAACAAGATATAACAGAATAAATGCGAAGTTTATCGCTAGAATGCAGGAAAGTGACACAATCCCTGTTAATTGAATACTCCTATTTATTGAATAATTTTCAATGGCAAAGTGCATATTCAATTAACAGGGTTCCACTGTACCACATTTTAGATATTTTCTCTTCTACTTATCTATAAGAAATGCTCTAAATAACATTAGCTTCTTTCGTAAGATTTTTCGTTACCGTTTTCTGGACAATAACATAGATTGCGGGAACTTGTTCTTCAGATGGATCCGTTATTGATTATAAAAAGCTCGAAAGTTTTCACGATCGGTTTTCTCGCAGCTGAAAGTGAACTAAGGGGAGTAACTCTATCTCTAATCTGAAGATATTTGATGAAATGCCACACAATTTTCACCGAAAACACAGAGCTTCATACCAATTGTTGAGATATTTATTGGATACTCACAGAGAAATCTTGAAAGTGACATTCATTTCACACAAATATAATCGAGAGAATGTATTTAAAACTCCAGAAGAACTTTGAGCAGTTCACATTGTAAATATACTACTCAAAATTTGTTGAGCACCAAGTATATCCAACTACCTGTTTTACGTTTTAGTTGAAATATTGTTATGAAAAGTGTACATATTTTTTTTATTTAATTATATCTTAAATGATTTAAGCACAGAAATTAAGATTTTGTTTGTGTTTGACATTTTTTTTTTTTAGCTTTTGAATACGATAACCATGGAAAATTGGTAAAAGAGGATTTTTTTCAAATTTGCCAAAAAGTTGACGGAGCGAACTGATATGGGTTCAATATCGAGTATGAGACCCATTATTGTTAATTACAGCTTGACAACGCCTTCTCATGCTCCCAGTCAGGTCCCAGAGGGTCCTTTGTGGGATGTTGTTCCATTCTTGGACCAGCATGGCCCCCAAGCTCCTGGACACTTCTTGGTTGAACTGGACGGACAAAAATTGCAATCTGCAACTCATTCCAGACATGTTCGATTGGATTGAGGTCAGGGGATCTTGCTGACCAGTCCATACGCTCAATCCCCTCCCTCTGTCGGTACTCCCGGACAGCATGGGCAACATGAGGACGGGCATTATCGTCCATCAGAATGAATCTATCACCCACTGCATCTGCATACAATCTGACGTGGGCATCCAGGATCTCACCAATATACCGCTGTGCAGTCAATGTACCACGGTCAAGGACACATAGCTCTGTACGTCCATCCCAGCTGATGCCGCCCATACCATTATTGACCCTCCACCTTATCGGTCATGCTGAGCAATGCTGGCTGCATGGAATCGCTCTCCTGGTCTTCTCCATACCCTAGAACACATATCTATGTTGTCTAGGCAGTACCTTGACGCATCTGTAAAAAGGACAGGTTGCCAATCTTCTCTGACCCATCCAACGTGATCCAGGGCCCATTCATATCGTGTCTGGTGGTGGTTCTGGGACAGCGGAATGCGAATACATGGTCTTCCCGGTCAGAGACCAACTTCGTGCAAACTTGCCCGGATAGTCTGCGTCGAAACATTTACCCCGGATGCATTCTGAAGGTCACTGCGAAGCTGGGCTGCTGTGGCAAAGCGGTTCCTACGGAATGAATGATCAAAAACAGGTCTTCAGCTGCAGATGTTGCCCTGTCTCTGCCATCACCATGTCTTCCGACTGGTGTGCCATACAGCTGAAATCTTACCCAGGCTCTAGTGATCACCGTATGGTGCACACTAAGGGCTTCGCCAACCTGACGATGGGTAGCCCCTTGTTCCCCCACCCCTACAGCCCGCCGCATTTCTGCTTCAGACAAATGTCTTCTTACATTTGCATTCGTCATATTCAATCATTAAATCACAAGGGTTTGTGTTGAAATGAAGACCGAATACCCTACACATCTTATGTACATGTAGACAGTACACGAAAACATCATGAAAATCAAGGGGTACATGCGGGGGGGGGGGGGGGGGCGCGGTGGCTCAGTGGGTAGAGGTGCAGTCTGCAAGCCGAGAGGTCCTCGGTTCGAATCCCACCTGCGGCAACCGCGTTGTGTCCTTGGGCAAGACACTTCACCCCCACTGCCCATGTGGGGGCACGATGACGGCGTGTACTAAGGCGTACTGCACGTCGATGGTACGCATGTCTTCAACCAATCCAACCCTGCCTGTGCTGCAGTGCGGAGTTACGATGTTGGGGAGCTGGCAGCTGCTCGTCGTTGCTCGGTGGTTCTCTCCGGGTACTCCGGCTTCCTCCACCCGTAAAACTGTCACGGTCATGATTAGCCATTGTGCATAAATGTGTGACCTTAAACATCAATAAATAAATAAATAAATAAGGGGTACATGCTTTCCATGACTGTCACGAAAAGTCTGCCTGTCAAGAGAGCTACTGTAAACACTGGGGACCATCTCAACACATTCCACACTCACATCCACCAAAAATATCGCAAATGTGTCACAAGAAAATTTCACAATGATGTGTCAAATATGTGGTGCTTAGCAAACTTTGAGTAGTATATTTATCCTATTTTTTACTTTTGCGTAAGAGCAGGAAAATTTGTTCTGGCTCCTCGTCGATTATTTTTTTTTTGGGGGGGGGGGGGGTGGGGGAGTATTTACCGACACTTTCGACAGCCAGAGTCTCCTCGTGTCGGGCAGTTTTACGGGTAAATGAAGCCTGAGCATCCGGGGAGAACCACGGAGCAGCAGCGAGCAACAGTCAAACTCACCAACGTACTAACTCTACACAAGCAAGGTTAGCATTGGTTGAAGACAAGTGGACCATCGACGTGCAGTGCGCCTTAGTACACAGCGCCACCGTGCTCCCCACATGGACAATCGGGATAAAGTGCCTTGCGCAAGGACACAACGCCGTTACCCCTGGCGGGGATCGAATCGTGGATTTTTAGGTTTGATGTTCAATGCCGTAACCACTGGGCCACCACCCCCTCCCCCCCCCCTCCCTCCCCGTCGATACAGTGCAGTTAAACAGGGTACCATTAGCACACATGTCATCGCTAAACACAATGATTACAGCTTTTCCCTCAGTGTAACGGGATTCATAAGGCCAAATAATAAATGCATTTGGTTCTCAAGCAATTAATTTTTCAAATCAATGGGGGAGAGAGGCTTTTGTTTTTAGTTTTTATGTGTGTTTGCCAACTGGCTGTGAGCGCTGGAAGGCACTATTTGGGCTCTGTTCTTAAGCGCGGGAACCACATCTTAAAGGTTTCATATTATATGGATGTGGTTCACGCTATCTTTGGTGTGAATTCATTTCATCTGTATGCATTTGCCTCATAACAATTTTTTGGGAGAGTGCCTTCAGGCGCTCTCCCATTAATTGTAACAAGGCAAAGACATGTGAACAAACTTTGGCACCCAAGAAAAATTTAGCACTCTACCAATTAATACGGAAATATCAGATACAGTTGTGTTAAAAAATAAGCACCGCTCTTATAATAATGTATGAACAAACTTTGGCAACCAAGAAAAATTTAGCAATCAAACAGTTAATGAGGAAATATCCAATACACTTGTGTTCAAAAATATGCACCGCTTGCAGCTGCCCGCACAATATTTGCGTTATTTACTGCAGATCACTGCAAACTGGATGTTTACACATTTACAATAAACTGAAACTGTATTTTAATCCTGCTTGCAGAAAATGCGTGCAAATAAATATATGTCAATCAAACGAGGGATTAATTTCAACAAGGGATTGTCTAAGAACCAAAATCTTTCTTGGCCTTCATCTGAAGGTTTGTATCTCTTTCACAATACACATACGGGTAATTGTTTGTGATTTACTGCGGTCACGATATCGCCATCTCTTCCCAGATATAAACATCTTGCCCTTCCCTTCAGCATTTCTTATCTGTGAGCAGATAATGAGACCAAAAGCCAATATTATAAAACTTTTACAATTGTGTTTTCCAGAATTGTATTTTCTACTTTTAAAGATAAGAGTCTAAAATGAATCATTAGCATTTAAAAGATACGGCAATTTGCCGGCAGGCAAATTGCCAGATCTTTGAAAACGCTAATGTTTCATTTTAACCCATTTAAAGTCATAACTAGAAATTACAATTCTAGAAAATACAATTATAAAAATGTTTATAGTATTGGCCTTTGGTCTCCAATAAAATCTTGGTTTGCTTGTGTTTTCAACTTTGTGTCAATAAACCTTCTCACGATAACGACCGAAAAACACAATAGAAAATTAGATTTATATATTTCATGTTTTCTCAATACCTCAGACTGATGGTGAGTTAGTTATTAATTGAAAATATTTATGTACTTGCCCAACGAATTCGTTTATTGAGAAGGTTAAAAGCGGAAGAACGTTCACCCGCGATAAACTTTGCGCTTGCATTTGAACCATTCATGCAGTAGTTAACCATCGATTTATAAGCCCTCAACCCCGACATATAATTTGACCCAAATGGCCCAGTTTACTGATATAACACCTGTAACGTGGTGTAATAGTAATATTATTGACTATCCAGTTTTATTAACTATCCAATTTTGTAAGTCAGCAGTTATATGTGAACCAATCATCTAGGGGACTCCGGAAAGTGGAACAGTGCTCGTTTACTGGAGTGCGCTAGTCCCTTTTCGCTGATATAATAGTACTCGATAACCAACGCCTGGGGATTGAATCCTCAGAAATGAGCGGCACAACTATGGACGATTGGCTAAACTTGACTTTACTCTTGTGAGTCGTCACGGTATAATCATAGATGCTGAAAGTAATTCATTCTCATCTAAAAGATTTCATTATCAATATAATTATCTGAGATTTGTGTAGAACTACATATGCCGTGCGAGGAGAGTACATTACTATTAGGAAACTGCGGGAAGGTTTTTCATTCGACATCGGGGGTATTTCGAAATGGGGGGGGGGGTGGGGGGGGCACGGGCATAGAATGGCACCTCCATACTGATATATATAAGTCATGGCCTATGTGTCTTAGTTGTTTTTTGGTAAGAATGCAATATATAAGGGTGTGTTTGGGACTAGCATGCCCCTATCTTGAGAAAAATGCACATTTATGCTCCTTATTTGACAAAATTCGACACGAGGCGATGTTTCGGGCAGGTGGACGCAGCTGTTGAATATGGGGCCAAACAATTGCACTTTTCTATTCTGAAGGTCGCAAGGTCACAGAAGAGACAAATTAAACGAGGAAATCCGGGTGGGAACTCCACTCCGTGGGTGTTTTAATGCCATCCATAGTCCCCCGTACAGACGTATTTTACTGAATGCACATAAAAACTTTAAAATCAGTTGGGTGGAAAATCAACCCAAAATCAATTGTTAATTTGGGTTCTTTTTCAACCCAACTGATTTTAGAGTGTACAAGGTACTAACTGTCAACGTTACTTCCGAAAACATAACTTCAAAATTACCCAAGTGGAGAGAAAATGGTATCTTTTCGGGGTTTACAATAAACGTTTATAAATTAATAATGGACCAGTTATGTCCCTTGTATCATTAAACGAATGCAGACAGGCTACCTCAAGAAAATAAGAATGACACAAAAGTCTTAACACCCAATACAGGTTCACTAAAACATTTTACTCCAGTTTCTTCTTGATAGAACATATATGAAATTAAAGGACTAACTACGGTCAATGACAAATATACATTGTGCCTGAACATCGGTGAATGCTCTTTACCAGTCGAAGCAAATCAATATTACTCGTAGCAATATGTTATTATTGATATTCTCATTACTAACACAAGATTCTAACGCTGTTCTAGAAGTTACGGTCTTCTCTATCGGATGTATTTTTTTTTTAAATGTCAGCGGTCTATTATTTATAATCAAATATGTCAGAATCTGTCACCACACTCTAAGGTCAGTTGGGTTAAAAACAAACCAAATCAACTGGGTTGAGTTAATATGAACCCAATTGGGTTCATATTCACTCACTCAACCCAGCTGATTTGGGCTGTTTTTTAAACCAACTGATTTTTGAGTCTACCGGAGGAAAAAGCCCGGGCAATGATTGAGTACAAAAAAATAGCAGGCGTCCCAGCAGCATTAAGGGGTCGGCAGGTTATCTTTTCTGCCTGCTTCCGTACGTCTTCCCACGTTTTAGAATTCGTCATTTGGGCTGTCTTTTGTTGCACCAGCAAAAATTATTCGAGTAGTGCGTGTATATAGTACTATAACCGTAAACTCTGACATCTTCGGGTGCTGTTCGTTTAAGGTTTAACACCCCGGCAGAGAAGAAGGGCTTCCATAATGAACCAGGATCACCTTTTTACTACTACATTTTGGCTTTGTTTACTTCTTCCTTTACTCTTTTAAAGACGAAATGAGTTAACCAGACCAAGTGTACCTTTCACCTCAGCCAGGACAAGTGTGTTAATGTGTTAGTACATGATACGAACTTAGCACATGCTACTCCAAGCTCTTAGGTCGCTGGTCTCTTTCTGTAAGGAATTCGACGCCGTCGTAGCACAGAACCAGTCTAGACCTTAAATATCCCATCGCCAATAATTAGATTCAGTCAACTGGAATATTTCAGTTGGTCGCAAAAGCGAACCTATGAACGACTGAATCTAAAAAATACCATAACGATTCATTTTCTTTAAATCAACGCTAGAAACATCGGTTAATCGAGACTTGATTTAACAGAATGTTCGATGACATTTACCGTTCGAAATGAAGACTCATGAAGTTTTATTATTACGCCGCGTAGTTCCACTAATCGTGATAATATCTTGGTGTTTTCAAGGCGAGTTAAATACTTATTGCTTGGAATATCATAACTGGAGCACGGAAGAATATCAGTATTTATACCATGATTACCTATTCTACTGTATATAAAAGGTCTATGACATAAATTTTAGCTTTACACACCAACCGTAGTGAACACGCCCGCAGTGGGATTTCAATAGTTAAAATTTACACCTACAGTGGTACTACAACTAAGTTGACCTTTGGTGCCCTCGACCTGAATGCAAACTTGTCTAAGTTTATCGCTCGTCGCCTCGCGAAGAGTGAAAAGAAAGCGGCACGTATTTATTATGTTTTAAATGAGTTTACCTCAGAATATACCAAAAATTACCAAACATGCGCTGTCTGATGTTAATAAAACATCCATAACTGAAATAGAATGCTATTATGTTATTAACATGAAAAAGGCCCCGTGATTTGCGCGTTTCTTTTTCCGTTTCGTTTCAGCGTTAAAATTGACAGCGGAAGTACCGCCCGCCAGTACTCATGTAAACAAAAACAGATTCGCACGTATGTGTCTGATACTTTGATATTCCCATCCACAGTAGGAGTACAGCCACTTGGATAAACTCTTTCTGGGGGGTTTGCCCCACAAAAGCGAAGATGATTGTAGAAGAAAAAAGCTCTACTGTTTTGGTATAATCGATTTAATCTGACATTTTACAGTAGCATTGATTGGACAAATAGATTCTGGCAGACACAGAAGTTCAAACTCACCCCCCCCCCCCCTCCCCACACACACACACACACCGCACCAACATTTTGTTCGTGTCGAAAAAATAAAAGGGCGCTTATGGCTAAGATGTGGAATTACTAAACCAGCCCAATTATTAACTACACACTGTACAAAATTAGTGATGAAAATACTGTGGAAGTGGCAACTGGTACCTGGTTCTACTGCTGTAAATGTTATGGTAGAAACCTGTATTTTTGCTGTGACGATATTTTTATCGATCTTTAAAGCAGAAGATCTAAAACTTAGTTTAGCTAAAATATAGCAGAGGATTGTTCAATATTCATCGAAAGTAGGCCAATTGATATCTTTGACCTGCAGCCGTCTGCAGGTCAAAGATATTAACTGGTCTACCTTAAGGACCGAGTCTTCTGAGACAAGTCGTTTTGAATATGAAGGATACCATTATGTAAAAGCAGAAATTGTTCCATTGAAAGGGAACATTCCTCCATTTGTATTTCATATGCTAAATATAAACAATCGTTTACATTATTTTTTATTGGAGTTTAACGACGTTTTCGACAGCCAGTGTCACCTCGTGCCGGACTGTTTTACAAGCAGATGAAGCCGGAGTACCCGTAGAGAACGTCGGAACATCGGTGAACAACTGTCAGACTCATGAACGTACTAACTCCACACAAGTAGGGTTAGATTTGGTTGAAGACAAGTGCACCATCGACGTGCAGTACGCTTTAGTACACAGCCCGACCGTGCCCCACGTGGGCAATCTGCATTAAGTACTATAAAGTGCTTTGCTCAAGGACACAATGTAGTTACCCCTGGTGGGGATCGAACCGTGGACCCTTCGGTTTGAAGTCCAGTGCCATAATCACTAAGCCTCCGCGCCCAAACTGTTCGTCCCCTGAGTTCCAATGTGTTCTATGTGCCAGCAGGTACATAGAACACATTGGAACTCAGGGGACGAGTTGTTACCGTAATATTCACATCGACATCTCCTACAACTGCTTGCCAACATTTTATTATATATTTTACAACATATTTTTACAGTGTACCGTTTGTGCCGAGTTAAGTCTGCTTACGCTGGCTCATCATTACCGCGTAAAATACAATTCAAAATGAACGTAGGTGCATAGCTTCCAGTATGCACCAAAGTATTTTTGGCAGCCATATATCATATTCTTGATCAAGGTGGTGTATATGTTTACATTGCGTACATTATGGTAATATAAATCCTCTGATCATCTGTGTATCACACAACCATTTGCGTTCATTATACATTATTATACTCTTGTATTAATTAGAAATATGTGGAATAATTACACAAATAACCCGCTCATTATACTTGAAGTAATTGAGATTGTGTACGGAAGTCAGAACTAATTGGGTACCAGTTTGTACTAACTACCCTCCACATTGTAACGAAGCTTATTTTGTTCACATGATAAAGCAAATCAGCTATGGTTCATTATTTTTATGAAAACCTGTTAAAATACTCACACTACGGATGTAAAATTGTCTTGAATTCTCCGATGTTACACTATAAGAAGAGAATTATTTGATTGGAGTTGCCATCGAATTTAACCCTTTGAACCCTGATGGTATCTTCCGTCTCATTTCAATAGAAGCAATTGGAAGGGTCCATATTTATTATTTGGGGATAGACTAATTAATATGTAATTTGACATTTTAGCCAACGTAACGAATAAATTGGCCGGCGCTATTACAATATCGCCATTTTTACAACTTTTTCCTTGAGAACATAGCTTATAGCTCTTCATTGGTACAAGTTTGTCGAGCTCGTTCCAATAAAGGGCCACAAACTATATTTTCGGGTCTAAAAAGCAAGAGTTTCTAGAGCTTTCTTGTTTATTGAATGAATATTAGGCACCACCGACGTCATCACAACGTTAAAAAACGTCACGTTGTTCAGTACCTGATGGAACAGCCACGAGCATATCTAACACATCTTAACCCTTTACCTAACATGAAAAGCAGACGACGCTTGGAAACAAAATTCTTGAATAACTATTTTTTTTTCATTTTTTATCTCAAACACATAAGTTATAAGCCCTCGTTGGAACGAGCTCGATGAGCTCGTTCCAATGAGGGGTCATAACCTATGTTTTTGAGACAAAAAATAAAAAAATAATGAAAATTAATTGGCGATTTTTGAGAATAGCACGAGCCGGTTTTGGGCGTTACGTTGGTTAAAGGGTTAATCGGCCTGGCATGCTGTCCATGACCTTCCGAATTTCTCCCACTGTGATGTTGTCTCATTCCTCTATAAGCACACGGCAGTGAAGTGGTCAATAGCCAGGAAATATTCACCAGTTTTAAGGATGTATGCCCGATCCGATAGAGGAATGCAGAAGTCACAATATGAGCTATTCGTATACCCACCCACAGGTATTATAGGGGAGGGGGTGCTTAACTTGTTTTGGACAGTATATATCTTTGATGAGTCGCGCTTTCATATGAAATTTCTATTCCGAGTTCACTAAAATCGGCCTGCGCCAAGGATTACCGAGTGAACGAGCTCAGAAATTTCATTTCAGGTCTTCACGAATTTGATACTCTTTTTACCACATAATATGTAATTTGACATTTTAGCCAACGTAACGAATAAATTGGCCGGCGCTATTACAATATCACCATTTTTACAACTTTTTCCTTGAAAACATAGCTTATAGCTCTTCATTGGTACAAGTTTGTCGAGCTCGTTCCAATAAAGGGTCACAAACTATATTTTCGGGTCTAAAAATGAAACTGCTCAGTTACTCAGGAAGTGTTAGGGTTTTTTTGTATTTGTCGTCTGCTATTTGTTTTAGGTAAATAGTTAATGAAATATAAGAGAAGATTAATTCAATTCCTCTTCCGAAACCAACTCACTTACAACGGTACGACATCGACGTTGACTTCTGACTTCATTTCCACATTAGACGTGCTGTCAACGATATTTCCGTCATGAGATATTTGGTGATGGTTATGTGATAAAAAGGTATAATCAACGATTTTTGTTATTCTAAGGTTGATGACTGTATTCCTGCCCCGTTGAAGAGCAAAGGTGATAATTAATCATACTGATACTAATGTTTGGTCAGATTTTTATGCAGCTGTAACTTAATTAAGCAGCCCCTGAAATGTTTCATGGCAGTGAAGTTGCTGTTACTGATTATGTTTTAATGATTGCTATGTCTGTCTTGCAGTACTGAAACATGATGTTTCGTGCCCCAAACACATCCCCTCGTCCTCGTGAAGCATGCTTCCCACGAATGTCATAAAAAACACTATCATCCACAAGCAATATCACGGTACAAAACAAGAAAATTTGTCACTTCTTTTATCAATAAATGTTGACATGGCAAGGAGGAGAATATCAGAGGCACTAAGTAAGATGGCAAGTCGTTCGCATGCATGCAACAGGCATGTCATTCAAAGCTATTGGAAGGTAACTTGGCTATAGTCATTCTGTCATCAGCAGACTTATCCGAAAACATCAACAAACCAACGATATTAAGGACCGATCAAGGCCTGGACAACCCAAAAAGGCCTCTCCCCGGGAAGATCGGAGTCTGGCACGCCTCGTTAGGCGTGAACCCTTTGCTTCAAGTTGGGTTTTGAAACGCCTTTTGCTCACCAACAGGCGTTTTGTGCAACAGAACCCTCCGATTCCGCCTCAAGGCACTGGATATGAGGTCCAGAAGGGTCATCAAGCCTCCAGCCCTGTCCGAACAGCATCAAAGACGACGTTTTGAGTTGTGTATTGCACGACAACATTGGAATCTCAGGACGTGGAGGAGAGTCCATAGGTCAGACGAGAGTAGGTTCCTGCTTCACATTACAGATGGTCGTATGACAGAGTGGGGGCATTGAAATACTGCTTACGTGCCCAGGAACATCATACCTACCGTTCCTTAGGGTGGAGGATCAGTAATGATCTGGGCATGCTTCTCTCATGACTGTAAACTTGATATGGTGACTGTACATAGAATCCCAATGGTCCTCGGTACATCCGGGACATTCTCAATCCGGTTGTCGCGCCTCATGTTGACAACCACCCGTTGGCTACTCGCCCTGTATTCATGATCGACAATGCAAGGCCACGTCGTTCCCATGCTGTAAGAGCATTCCTTCAGAACTACGCTATTACAACACTACTTCGACCTGCAATGAACCCCTTATAACATATCTGCGACTTTCTTGGACGTCGTGTGCCAGCAAGGGATCCGCCTGTACAGAATTTGGCCGATTTGGAAGCCGCATTGCATGAGGAGTGGCAGCAGTTGCCTCTGTGCCGTATCAGAAGGCTCACTGGTAGCATTAGGAGGAGGATTCAGGCTGCCATTTCGGCACGTGGTGGATTCACTCGCTACTGACGTCGGACACTGCTATTGTGTTCAGGAGATCATAAGTTCCATTTTTTGTCAGTAATTACCGGCATTGTTTCATCATGGATCATCCAGCACCATACCTGTCGAGAGAACATTTTTCCATCAAAAACATTAATGACAGATATGTGTAATTTTCGCCATTAAAATACTGCATATTTTAATCATTGTGTTGTCTTTCATTTGTCAATAGACCATTCTTTCAGCAAACAATCACTTTTGGCCCTGTGAAAGATAGCATGAAAGTAATGACAGTTTCAATTAATACCACTGCGAAAAAAGGCGGTGCTTAATTAAGTTCCAGGTGTGTATATCTTTGATAACTATTGCGTCAAAGAGTCTAATAATCAATTTGTGTTGCAGCTCATCTCATTGTAATCAATGACTTTGCGTGACATCATGGAACGAATCATTGGTATCGCATCGCGTCCAAACTTTAAACCAATTGTAAAATCGTCGATTGAAACCCAATGTCCACGCTGGTGGAAACTAGTTGGCGCATTTTAGCAAACCTGGATCTATTGGTGTGAAACTAAGAGTTTAAGTATAAAAACACTGATGGGAATTTCTTGCTCGGGGAGTTTGTAAGTGTCATTCAGGTTCTTCATCAGAAGATCAGATTTGTTTGCGTCTGTGTGTATGTATGCGCGTTTTGGAGCGTGAGTAGTTAGCAAGTGGGGGATCAAACTCTAGTTTAGAGGAGCAAATGCCCATCCCTGCTCCGCTGGCACCACCCTTGTACTTTCGCAGTCTGATCCGATAAGAAACTGACCAATTATGCATGTGTTACGTCGCTTGTGCCCAAATCATTCAGGGGCTAATTGCTGATGCTTATATATGGATTTAACGAACTCAAGGCCCGCGAGAATCGTGGTGTGCAGTACGCAAAAGTAGCGAGGAAATTAGCAAGCTGTGAGAAACAAACTATCTGTATGTTTTATCATATCAACTGGACACCTGCGAGACTCGGGTCCTGTGCTTGTGCTAGAAGACACACTGTACCAACGAACTTCCATATGAACAAGCGATGTCAAGTTCAATGAAAGGTTGTACGTTCAGTCGGTATAGCTTTCTACATTCAATATTTTGTTAAATTAAGGTACGTCGAAACATAAAACATTCGCCATTATTTTGTCGGTACATATTTCTTAACTGGCAGAGAGATAATTTATTTTTCGTCATGAAAATTTATTCACATGTCTTTGTCTTGTTATACTTTATGAGAGATACACATCAAAATGTTTGGTTTGAGACATAGAAGATTTTTGTAAAGTCGATTTTGCCCATCCTGCCTTGCACAGGATGCATGTTGATTACATAATAGAGCATGTGAATTTGAATGAAAGAAACTGATAAAAAACACTTTATGACATTTTCACTATCTCCCCATTAAGTTTCAATAATATAAAATAGCATGCAGGGGGTTAAAGTGTGTTAAAAAATTCTCATCACTTCCAAATTTGCTTCTGAAAAAAATGTGTTGAAGCAGGTTGAAGTTGAAGAAAAAACAAATGAAAGCACATGGCTTGGCTATTTGTACTGTAAATGTCAAAGGTCATTGCACAACATCTGACAAACAATTGTATGGAATACCGAGAGGATCCAAAGAATTGTTAAAGTTTATCCTGCTAACATGTTTCTTACATGGGAATTCCTATTTACCAATGGCACTAATAATTTTTATACGAGACTTATTTACACATGACCGATGAGATTTGTCGGAATGATATCACAGTAATATATTAAAAAAGAATTTTCTCAGATTATTGTGCAGTCAGGTTTCCATACACAAGTCGCCAATACACACAACAGAACCTGATATTCACTTGCCTGCTATTTATACTGAACACCGTGTGTTTGTGCACGACTTTTCCACTTCTCTCGAAAAGAAGATGAACATAAAAGTGTTTTACGGAATGGATATATGTTAAAATCTGCTTGGGTTAATCTGGGTGTTTGATAGAAACAAACAGCGCTGCCGACACAAGGCAGGCGTTTGAATGTAAATAACATCGAACATGCGGTGCTGTTTACTGGGAAGATAGATGTAAATATTATACTTTCAACACGAAAAGCATATCGAAAGGCTTCTTTTTTCACCGATGATCATTTTCGTAGTATCAAGGCGTGCTATTTGTCGTTCATCACCCAATGCTTACCAAATATTCTTAGAAAAAAAACTTCTCTGTCACAGAAACGGTTTGGAAACAGATTCGCGGTGATTTCTAAAAGACAAAAACTGTTCCGCCCATTCGTAACAAAGGCGTTACGACATATACGTCACAAAATAATTCGTAACATTCCGATAACCATTTCTCGAATCCACAAAATTCTTTTAATTTTGTTGTGCCAGATGTATTTATTTGACTCTTACTCATTACATTTCATAAAAAATGATATTTTACCAAACGACATCAAAATGCGTACCAATTTCTGTTAGATTGGGAGGTTGGAGAAGGCGGTTCTAAAAAATTCATCTCTGTTGTTCAAAAACAACGCGCATTTAAAAACATTTGGCACCAAATTATTAAACAAACACAAGTTCATGAGCATTATATATAAAGTTGTTAACGTTATGTGCTGTTCTGGAAATTGAAAAGCAGTGCCACAACGCAAAATATGATAGCTTTCTGAATTACAGAAATGTTGTTTTGGTCACGTGGTATAATTACAAATGGCGTTCTCCATCAGGAGCAAATGTCGAAAAAACTGCCAAGATCATCGCTACTAAAAGTACTTACATGAAAATTACCTCCGCATGCAGTTGGTAATTACTAGCCATTGATATTGGTTGATAAATTATTTCAGATTATCGTTGCCATGATTTGTTCTGTTGCTAATACAGCCTTCACTTCAAAAAACACATTTTTCGTTTCTACTGATTCTTTTGCATTTCTAACGTGTATATTCATATGCAGTGGATTATAATAAACATTTTGATGTATAACATTGCTATATAATTTTTTTTATTTTCCTTTTCTTTGGCAGGGGTCTCATTTCAAATTGTTTCGGGTAGGAAGCCCCTTAAAATATTGCATGTCACTGGCGGATACTCCTGGCAAGACAACATTATTTCTTTTATCAGTAGTGTAGGCATAATGTAAGAATTTTGTAACTTGAAGAATTATTTGTTTTTATCCACCATTTCTTCAGTTTATTTTCCAGTCACGACTGCTGAAAAATATTTTTTTCAAAAATTCTCATCGGGTCGAGACTGACGGGCCGTCACATTAAGGCTGAAATGCGAGCAAGTCATAATTAAAATTGTGTACTTCTCAGTCTCGGAAATATTGACCGGAAAATTTCAAAAAGTTGCCAAATTAATGAAACCAGTTTCTATTATGCAAAAATATCCCTTTGTATCACACCCCATTTTTATGAAACACTTGTTTAAGTATGTGACAATCAAGCAGTATATGTACACGAAGCTATTTCGTGCATTATTATTTTAACCCTTTGAAAGGTGGTGGTATCTTCCATGTCAGTTCATATGCAGCAATTAAAAGAGTCCATATTCATTATTTGGGGGTAGACCAATCAATATTTTCGGGCTGCACGTTAAAAATATTGATTGGTCTACCCACACTTCAACTCAGCAGCCATCTTTCTTAATGAAAGTATGACGTACCATGTATCTGGGCCGGTAAAGCGCCCTTTGGTGTTGAAAGTGTTAAAGAATTGCTTTCGTTAATCGAAAGTAATTCTTTAAATAATAATGATAAACGAATGATTCGGGTCTACGGCAGCGTATTAGCGTCATTGAAATATAATATTCCGAATTCTTAAACTGTTATAATGGTTTAACTAAACTGTTATAACAAGTTTAGCTAATCTGTTCCTCTCTCTCTCTCTCTCTCTCTCTCTCTCTCTCTCTCTCTCTCTCTCTCTCTCGCTCTCTCTCTCTCTCCGTCCCTCTCTCCGTCTTTATATCTCGCTTTGCCCCTCTCTGTCTCTCCCTGTCTCTCTTTCTCTTTGTCTCTGTCCCCGTGAGAGGGGGAGAGATATGTCAGAGAGAGAGAGATATCAGAGAGACATAAACCGACAAGGATAGTTCGAATCGACCACGGTGATCGAGAGAGGGTTAAGCCGAAATGTCGACGGTGCGATCCTCACCAACGGTGTTTGCGTTGTGTCCTTGAGCAACATACAAAATCCCGATTACCCATGTAGCAGCACGGTGGCGCTGTGTACTAAGGCGTTCTACACGTCGATGGTGCACTTGCCTTCAACCGCCGTTAACTCTGTTTGTGCAGAGTTATTAAGTTATTAAGTTTGAGAGTCCGACAGTTGCTCGCCAGTGCACTGTGGTTCTATCCGGGTACTCTGGATTCACCCACCCTTAAAACTGTCAGACACTGGGTGATCCCGGCTGTTGAAAGTATCGTGAAACTTAATAAACAAACACGTAATCGGATAAGCCTACCTAATTACTGATAACTGTCTATCGCTTCCGGTAAAATTGATTCAATTCCTAATCCCTTCTTTCGTTTATAACATTTGAAAGTAAAACACAGCCCAGTATATTTGTCATAGCTAATTTGGTTAGAGAAAATGAATGTTATCAAGTTTGTCGTCTTAAGATTGTAGATAGACCCGAGTTTATATCGTGTCAACATCGTAGGTCCATTGGCAAGATTTTCGCAACAGGTTATCGTCACACACATTCACAAACACTTGGTGATAAAAGGACGATAATGAAGCTGTAATCATCCACTTAAAATGCTCTTCTCGCTTAATTCTTGATAAAATTATAATCGTGTGACAAACTCTTCAGTGTGGCGCTCAGAAGTCGCTACTCCACTCGGAGAGACAAGAGGCCGTTGACATCTCCGGGCAATGTTCTGATCTGCAGATTGCGAATTAACTCGACCAGAGCAGACGACGAATTCATTCATCATCTCCCACAAAGTATAGCAGCAGAACTCGAGTCCAGCACCACTTGCAATAGAACCATCTATATGAGAAATAGAATCAAGTTCTAGTCGATTCAAGCATCCTTAGCAATAACATATAATGCATTAGTAGCCACAGTATAAGTATTGGCTGGAGATAAATCGAATAGATGAGTCTGTTATGATTATTTTGAGAGGGCTAGTAAAAATTGCATCTAACACCCCTGTAGGGATGTGAGATTAACACTTACGTTGCCGAAAGCGACTATTTGTCACCTACTTTATGTTGATTATCTTACGTTCTGGTATGCGCAGATCAAACCTACCATCTGATTACTTATTTGGAAAGAGCTCCGAGAGCCCTTTCCAACAATTAATCCGACGATACAGTTTCAAGTGTGTCACAAATTTTATAAAGCTTCCTCGCATACAAGCGTACATAGAGGTCCTCCATATATGGCTAAAGTGGGCGTGGCAGTAAAAGGATTAAATTACTATTGACCAGATTTTAATCATTACCTTATCTTACCACGGGCTATCATTTATTGAAGTTACACTACAACCAAAACATAAATGTTTTCAAGGATTAAGTTCACTAATACTGTTCAGGATTTATGTGTTTTCTATTATATTATATTCAGGACAGTTATCCTGCTTGATATGCCTGTTTTCGGGAATTTCACATCTCATCAACACGGCTGAGGATATTTCTCATTCAAACTGCCTACCCACCCTAGCTCCCTACTCACAAATGAGCACATTGTGAATATTTTCTGAAAGTCATTAGTCTTACATCAAGTACATTCAGCTAAATATCATTATGACTCAGATCAATGCTTGTAAATGGGGTCGATACGGATAGGAGTTTTGCATTTGAGGGATAAAATTTCCTATTTTTCGTGCATCGTGTGAAAAACTGTGCTGTTTTTTATCATTGACCACGAGATCTCCATACTAACAAAGTACAGACTGGATTTTTTTTTCAAAAAGGCATCACAACAGAAATTCTTTAAAGATTTCTTTTACCACAGAGAATTTTGTAGCATCAGATCTCTAAACACGCTAAAAACTAAAGTGTTAAAAACTACACTTGAAGTGCTCTATTTAACACTTACTAAGTGCTGAACTAGCACTTTGTTCAAGTGTAGACATCCCAGAACTTGACAGGTGTTACAATAATACCACTTGACAAGTGTAATGTCGCGACACTTAAAAGGAAACAACGCAGATGACGCGGATCAGGTTCGAATTCTCGAGCCTGATCCGCGTCATCTGCGTTATGTCCTTTTAATTATGTGCCCGCCAAGCGGAAATCAAATTATGGACGATTCTGGAAGAATCACCAATGCTACACACATGGGAAGGGCCATTCATTCAAGTTTCAGATGTCTGACGAGTGTAATGTCAAAGTGCTTAAAGCATTGCACTTTGAGTGTTAAAATCAAACCCTAAGAGTTAGAATGGGTTTAACACCTTGAAAGTGTCAGTTTTAACACTTTAGTTTTTAGTGTGTACTAACAAATTACAGACCGGAGCTTTTTTCAAAAAGGCATCATAAAAGAAATTCTTTAAAAATTTCTCTTTTATTATGAACGTAAAATTTCAGCTCTCAAGCAGGTCTCGATTAGCTTTGTCACGAATATTCGATTAATCGACTTGATCGTTCACGGCAAAATCAATCAGTACTTTCCTCAGTCGAAAAATCGATAAATAGTAACTCCCGGTAAATGCTAAGAATTCAAAGGACAATTGATAAAAAATTTATTACTTCTTAAGATAAATAATAATATTATAATATTATTATAATAATTATTAAGTTATTAAGTGTGTCGCTGTAATCAAAATGTCATTTTTAGATAACCGATTTGTTATTCGTCCGTTTTATTCTAAACGACCGATTTTCAAAAAACGTCAAGGTTTTCCAAAAATAAATATACAGAAGTCCCACTGAGACGCTGCCATAGAATTCAGATGGAAGATTTTCTTTGAAGTCCGGGTTGTATGCCAGAAACAAAGCGCTATTTGACATTTGTTTCACAACACAAGCGCTGTATATCGTCAGATATACATGTATAAAGTATAGCTGCCGTGCACTGATCGTAAGCCACCCGTGGGTACTGATGTCCACGCATGGCACCAGGTAATAAAAATCATCATCAGCAAAATTTTAATTAATGAAGCACCGGGTTGTACACGGTGCTTTATTAATCATTTTTTTACCATTATTCCTATTAGTGTTTGGAATCCGTCCGTCCGTCCGTCCGTCCGTCCGTCCGTCCGTCCGTCCGTCCGTCCGTGGAAATATTGCTCACTCGTGAAAAGTGACCAATCCACGGCCACCGTAATGTACCATGGCAGAATTACTTAATAAAATGAAAGTATAGAGGCAGAGGTGTTGCTGTTGTTGTTGCTGCTGCTGTTGGAGTTTTTTGTTGTTTCTAAAAAAACTGCACGTTTTCAAGCAGTCTTGTTTATAAAGGGCAAAGGAATCGAAACTGAAATTTGTCGTTCTCCGGCACAATTTAAAAACGCAGTCCTATATTGAATACTGCTCATGCGCAAAGGGGCGCCGCGAAGATAACCGCTGCTCTCTCCCCGTACCCAATGCCTTCAGAGGTCTTGGAAATTTACTAATAGATAAGTACATATACTTTTATACAGGTTAAGAGCTTTTTTAGAAAAAACGCTGAGATGGGCTGTTGTTGTGCAGGGATTGTTTCATTTGTTGTTGAATCAGATGATGAGGGCGATGCTGCAGATGACGAGGGAGAGGTTACGGGACATTTCTTCTCACAAGTCCGTCCCATAACGCACAGTGCTTTGAGATTTTAACCCTTTACCCAACGAATCGCCCGCATCCGCCCGCGTAATATGCAAATTCCACAGATGAAAAAATATTATTTTTCAAAAAATTTCAACAAAACCATATCATGTGACCCCTCGTTGGAACGAGCTCGTCGAGCTCGTTCCAACGAGGGGTCACATGATATGGTTTTGTTGAAATATTTTGAAAAATTAAAAAAAAATGATATTCAAAATAATAAATTTTGATATAGTCTGCGTTGGGTAAAGGGTAAAGTTATACCACTGTTGTGCCGTCACACTTCGGAACTATTTACTCTTTGCTTGATCCGTCGAGAGAAAAATACAAAACAGATAAACTGCCAGAAGCGCGGTGCAAACGGCGCAAGGAGTCATTTCAACAACCAGAATTTCCCACATCCATCATGAATCATTCGCGATGTTCGTTTTTGATCGGGGTATGTTTTTATACTCTTGAGAAGAGGGTGACATGGGAACGACTATAATCGATTATCGCGGCCGATCAATCGAAACTCAATGATTATTACACCCCTCGTCTCCATTAAATGTTCAATAGCCCATATGCCCTTGCCCTCCAATTGAAATGCGCGCAACTACACACGATAAAACTCTCTACCCGGCACGAATAGCTGACGGAAGTTACGCATACTTTCTTGAATAACTACAAATTGTCCATTTTTTGCCTCAAAGGCACAGCTTATGAAGCCTCGTTGTCACAGTCCAAGTTTAGGTCATCATCCCTGAATTTTATCGTCATGCAATCTACTTTCCATTAAGTTATCTCCTTTGAAATTATTAGACGCGCAAGGAAGATGCAATTAAGAAACAAGTAATTCTTGAGAAAACACCTACGTCATATGACAACAGTGGAAAATAAAGCCAAGTTTCTTTTTGCTACATTTAATAAACGAGAACAACAGACAGCTTTCGGGGCATTACACCCCTCTTCTCCATGCAATTATTGTTTATTAAAAGTAATAGAAGAAAACTTGGATTTTTATTGCAAGCAAATTAGTAGCAACTAGTTCACAGATAGTGCGCCATTAAGAATATCTATCCGTATAACACCTCCCAACTCCAGGTGTCCATTTTGCATGATTCTCTGATTCGCAAATGGGTTTTTACAATAATTATCAAGTTTTTATTCTTCTCAGCGCAAAAAATAGCAAATCTCGCCTCCAAGACTTTTATATTAATGACAAGGACAGTGCCTGTTTTTATTACACATCCATTAAACTTTAAATCCTTGTATTTACTGGAATGGCAGCCATGACATAAATGTTTCTGAATTCAGCTGGTGATGTACAAGCCGGAACTTTTTTCCCAGCACCGTTTGTGCTAGTTCCTTTCCCATCGAGCCATTAGTTACGCTTCGAAAAGTTTCCAAATTTCGTTATACAATTGTCTATCGTCTGTCGCGTAGTGTGAAAACGAAAACGTCCAAAGCAAAATAAAGTAGGTTCACAAAAAATTAGTTGACCAAAAATAAGATAATATTAAAAAAACAATCATTTCTTACCACAACATTAACCCAGTCCCGTGGCCGTCTCGTTTGCGGATCCCGTTATATCTAAATTAGTCAACTTTATTTCGGTAAATCTTCAGACACCTTGACATGCTTCGAACTTCTTTTAAAAAAGATTCTCCCAGCTGTTTTGCAAATCTGCCCAAATTTGTACTTATATTTTTACTAACAGTAATATCCAGCAAATGGTTAGGCGTGAATGAACACCGGCCGAAGAGAAACAGCGATACGAATTTCAACAAACACGCCCACTAGAGGGGATAACAAATGTAATTTAGACTAGTTCTCAAAAGGTTGTTTTAATTTTTTGTCGATCCATTCGATCAGTACAGCTTCAAATGAAACAAACGAACTCTTCACCTTTGGGTTTAAACATCGGAATTAAAATTTATTTTTTTTGAATTTTAATGCAAGGGATGTGTAATAAACACAGAACGCGATGTGTGGTTGAATCGGTGGGTGTTTTACACAACGAGTTGGAATGGCGTAGTCATATTTCGCTCTCGCGAAATATGACTATGCCATTCCAATTCGTTATGTAAAAGACCCACCAATTCAAACACACATCACGTTCTGTCAATATATGTCAAGTTGTACACACTGTTATAATGAACAGAAAAAAAGTTACAAAGATAAAAAGATTATTTTAAATGGGTTTCAACAGAAAATAATAGTCAAAAGTTCAAACGGTTTAGAAAAAAAATTGTAAAATGCCAGCTCTGCATTTTTACACTACTCTACAGGAAAATGCCTGAAATTTGTGAAATAATGCGAATATCGATGATACAAAATCGCCCAACATTTCAATTTTTATGTGAAATTCCCATACGTTTCGTGTTTAATGCATTGACAGCGTCAGGAAATTAAGGGGAGCTAACTTTCCCGTAAATCTCTTTCAATGACGAAAATTGTCAGTCAGCCTTTTTGCGATAAAAAAAATAATGAAAACGTTTGAATGATGATTTTCGTGAATAGCGTTGACCCTGTTTTGTCCGTTACACTAGGCACAGGGGTAAAACATCACCAGTATCGGGTTATTTGGTTTGGATGATCATTGGTTGTCAGTATTTACAAGATCCACACCATCACAAATAAAATAATGTTCCAAATCACCATTAAAGCCCGGATATGAACCATTTTATAAGAACGAATCCCTTACACTGGACGTAGATAATCACCAGGATATTCCTTTTGGAATTTCCACCCACACAAACCTATATAATAGAGAAAAAGCATACGTAGCACAAGCACGGTTTCAGTTAAAAGACCTCCGGGATGATTCCGACAATCCACTAACTGAAGTTTTACTTGTTGAATTTAAAGTATCTGTGTAAAACGTCACTCTGGTGATATTCTAACTTTCTGACACCATATACCATCAGTCATAAGGTAGTCTCTCACTTTAGAAATACTAAGAGTAGGTCGTACTACCTGCCCTCACGTTCTCACGCTACCAGTCTAATTCTGTGAGGAAATCGATGTTTAAATTGAATCGACTGGAATATTCGAGTTGGTCGAGAAAGGGAACCCAAGGTTCGCTTTTTCGACCAACTTAAATATTCCATCCGATCGAATGCAAAAAAAATCAGAAAATATCGTCACCCTTCATTTTCTTTGAATCAACGCACGAAATGTTTCTCAATCGAGGCTTCATGTGACGTAATATTTAATACCATAACAGTGCTGTAAAACTTGTTTGAAAACTAAATATACTTATGAATGAAGACTCGGCAATTGCTGCAGTGTTATGTTAGTGCGTGTTGTTCCACCAATTATCTTAAAATCTTGATGTTTTCAAGGCGAAATAAATATTTAATGATTGGAATATACTGAAACTCTAAAGAATATCTGTATATTTTTTTTTAAAATGAAGGGGCATCGCGTTAACACTTACGCTGTCAAAAGCGACTATTGTCACCTATTTTATGATGATTATCTGTACTTTGTGGTATGCGCAGATCAAACCTGCCATCTGATTAATTGTTGGAAAGGGCTCAGAGAGCCCTTTCCAACAATTAATCAGATGATAGTTCTTCAAAAATGTCATAAATCCTATTAAACTTCCTCACATACATGCGTACATAGAGGTCCTCCATTGTGGCTAAAGTGAGCGTGGCAGTGAAAAGGTTAAACCAACGGCAGTCTACGCGCAAAATCCACGAACAGTGTGTTAACGAACAGTGTGTTAACGAACAGCTCATAACATCGTCGGATTCCTTCCGGAATTGGACCAGTCAGACTAAGAACTTGACCTGCAGTACAATGTTTTGGAATGAGTAGTGTTAATCATTCAGTGTAATTACAAATTCAAAATATTGCCATCGAGTAGCTGAAAGGATGATCCACGCGTGTGTGTCTTCGTGTCAAAAACACGAGAAAATTTGTCATTAAGTCACGCTGCAATCGCTGGCTTGTTTAATAATTACTTGAGTCCAATTAAACAGAGAATGTGTTTCAACTTCGTGCCCTCTTTCGAATTGTCAACGTGATCTTTTTGCGCTGATCTGAAATTCACCCAAGGCTTCACTTATTCCGCGCCACATCTTTTTCTTTTAATTAATTTCTTCCCGATGGGCTGTTTTCTTCAAAGCGTTCTCCATGCAATTAGACGTAGTCCTCCCGTTGAGTTTGATGTTCTGAGAGCGTCTTTCGTTGCTTGAAAGTTGGGTTGAATTTATTCTTATAAAACGATCATCGCACGAGGTGATCAATAGGAACGGATTTCGTTTTTCAGGTTGAAACTCGTACTCGAAATATAAGGCTTCATGGGAAAATGTTCTGAACACGACCAAGATCTTCTAAAAGTGCTTCTAACTTTTACAAAAGGCCACTTCGAAAAGCGGGCTCCAAACACAATACAGAGTGATCGTACATGAACAATGTAAACACAGATATCACACAATGACGTAGCCAGGGAGGTATATATCAACTTTTCCTGAACTATGTCAACCTTACGTACATCAATGCCTGAAACCTTAAATTGGTTCATGTAATCTCAGCCTGCCATTTCTTGAGTCACTTTGCTATAGTTTTTTCTTTCACTTTCTGGATATAGTACAGTCGCCGTGGACTGGACATAATCCACGCGTGGGCAGTGATATCCACGCTTTCGTTTACTAGGTATAAAAATTAACAACAGCAAAATTTTAATTTCTGAAGCACCGGGTACAGCTTCATTAATTAAAAATTTGATGATTAATTCCTATAATTCGTCTTTGTAACCTAATATTATTGCGTCCGTGGAAATACTGCCCACTCCATGGAAACTGACACATCCACGACGGCTTTACTGTACTTAAGCCTTCAAAGAGTACTCCAATTGGTATGCAAAGGTGTTTTCCCTCCTTGGGGAAGACCTTGTCCCTTCATCTATGGGAACTACAGACTTTTTAACCCCAAATGATCTTAAATGATATGAGCAGGAAAGATAAAAATATTGTTCTGGTGCCATTGGCGGCACAAAAATATCCCCACCTTCATTTAGCCTGTCCACCACGTCCCTGGTATCACCACCAATTACTTACAAAGAAAGTCTACTTTGCCGAAAGAGTTGTATTGGGTACTCATTAGTTTTGAGAAACACTCCATTTTTCGGGGTTTTTTTGTTGTTGTTTTTTTTTAATATCAAAAAAGGTACTAGTTAACAGCTATGACAAAATAAAAGGGTAAATATTACACTGTGAAAGTTCATTGTACTTTGCTTTCAATAGTGTACCTTCAAATAGTCACTCCTTACTAAAACCGTCATGACAATCGACCTTCGATAAAGTTATCTCCCTTGAACTTTGTAGACGAACGAAGGAGGTACAATTAAGAAGCGAGTAATTGTTGAGAAAACCATAATGATATCAGTAGCAAGTAAAGTCGAGTTTCCTTTTGTTTATTTTCAATAAACGAAAACAACAGACAGCTCTCCGAGCTGACTGTTGTTTTCGTTTATTAAAAGTAACAAAAGGAAAACTTGGCTTTATGGAAAGTAAAGCAGAAATAACTAGTGCACAGATAATCCGTCATTAAGAATACCTATCGGTATTTCACCTACCAACACTATTGTGCTCTTTGTTTAGCGAATGTGTTTTTACAGCAATTAGCCAGTTTTTATTCTTTACAGGATAAAAATCAGCAAATCCCACCTGTTAGACTTTTATATTAATGGAAAGGACAGTGTCTGTATTATATATTACGATGCGCACACCGTTGAAAAATGAATAGAACAAAACTACAGAACATCAAAAAATGTTAAAAACGCCGTTTTCTTGTTTTTAAAATGGGTTTCCACAGAGAATAATAATGGAGCATTCAAATTGATTGGTGAGCGCGGTGGCGTTGCGGTAACCGGTTCTCGTCAGATCACCAAAGTTAAGCAATATAGGTTAGTCCATGGATGGGTGACCGTCAAAGCGATCGATTCGGGCTCCGGCGTTGTGTCCTTGGGCAAGGTACTTCACCCCGATTGTCTACATGGGGGCACGATGATGCCGTGTACTAAGGCGCACTGCACGTCGATGGTGCACATGTCTTCAACCAATCTAACCCTTCCTGTGCTGCAGTCACGATGTTGAGGAGCTGGCAACTGCTCGTGGTTCTCTCCGGCTTCCTCCAACCGTAAAACTATCACAGACACGATATGACCATGACTGTTAAAGTGTCGATAAACCTTAATAAATAAATAGATAAATAAATTGATTGGTGAAAAATTGTAAAAAGTCAGCAGCATCTGTATTTTTATGGTACTCTAAGGGAGAATACCTCAAGCTTGTGAAATGATGCTACCCTGAATATCTGCTAACAGCACTAAGACGTTAAGGTGTGTTAGGGTGAAGTCCCCATCTAGATAAGTGGAGGTAACTTGAAAAATGTTCAATACCCCCATCCGTCAGTCTTTGGCGGGGCAAAAGCTACATATAATACTACAATCGCGGAGTGATTTTATTTATTAATTTATTTATTTTTACGAGCGTAGAAAGCCTGGATACATAGGAATAATAATAATAAGGATGGGGCCCCGGCACTTTAGTGGGGCCGGGCTTGGCCAAGGATTCTTGGATCAGGCCTGGGTCTCCCAAAGTTGCGACTCCTGTGCCAAGCACCCTCCCCTCCCACCCCCACCTGACCCCCGAGCGAGAATCAGCAAGATAGGTAGTCCGTCGTATTGGAATACTAGTTGCTACTCATGTAAAGAAGGAATGGAAGTGCCAGGTGGAGATTTTCAATCTGTTAACCCTTTAATTAACATGAAAAGCAGACGACACTTGCAAACAAAATTATTGAATATCTATTGATTTCATTTTTACGTCAAAACATCAAAACAAATAGCTTATGACCCCTCATGGCTCTTTCCAATGAGGGGTCATATGCTATGTTTTTGAGGCCAAAAAAATGAAATCGAATGGCAATTTTTATGAATAGCACTGGCCGGTTTTGGCCGTTAGGTTGGGTAATGAGTTGATAGACTGTTATCTATATACATATGCACCAGACCCGGTGTTATCACTTCAAGAATTCTTCACTTCAAGAACTTCGGCATCTGCATCAGTATCCCGGCACTTTCGAAAGGGGACCGTCACAGAGCTAACCCTGAGGCCCGAATTTCCTCTCCCCGGCCCTGAGAACCACCATCCAGTAATTGTAGTATTATCTACAACTTACTGACTCCACATAAGCAGGGTTACCAACGGTTAAAGGCATATCTACTATGGACGTGAAGTCAACTGCGGCTTAGCACATCGAGCCTCCAGTCCTCCACTTGAGCAACTGGGATTAACCCTTTACCCAACGAAACGGCCGCATCCGCCCGCGTAATATGCAAATTCAGCAGTTGAAAAAATATTATTTTTTAAAAAATTTCAACAAAACCATATCATGCGACCCCTCGTTGGAACGAGCTCGTTGAGCTCGTTCCAACGAGGGGTCACATGATATGGTTTTGTTGAACTTTTTTTTTAAATTTCGAAAAATGATATGTAAAATAATAAATTTTGAATATCGTCTTCGTTGGGTAAAGGGTTAAAGGATACAACGCCGGTGACGTAGGTCAGGATTGAACCTACAAACTTTCGATCTGAAGTCCAATGCTCTAACCAATTAGCCACCGAGCTCCTTCGCGGAGAGATAATACATTCCATAACTGTATTTGCACAGGAGCACGGTGGCTCAGTGGCCCCGGCATTGGATTTCAAACCGAAAGGTCCAGGGTTCGATCTCCAACGGGTGTGGGGGGGGGGGGGGGGGGGGGCTTTGTTGTGTCCTTGGACAAGGCACTTAATCCCGATTGCCCACGTGGGTGCACAGCGGCGCTGTGTTCTAAGGCGTACTGCACGTGGATAGTGCACTTGTCTTCAGCCAGTGCTAATGCTGCCTGTGTGGAGCTAGTACGGTGGGATAGTCTGACAGTTGATCGCCGCTGCTCGGTGTTTCTCCCAGGGTACACTATAAAATCAGTTGGGTTCATATTCACTCAGCCCAGTTGTTTTGGGTTGATTTTTAACCCAACTGATTTTAGAGATAAAACTGGCTTCCTTCACCCGTAAAACTTCCGTCACGAGGTGACCCTGGTTGTCGAAAGTGTCGGAATAATAATAATAATAATAATAATAATAATAATAATAATAATAATAATAATAATAATAATAATAATAAACTATATTTGCAACTGTTCTTTGGTATTTGTTCAATTCATTCCAAAAGCCCACCTCTTTCACAAAGATGCACGCAATTACCTTTTGAACGGTGTGAGTTAAATGCCACCAAACACTCACTAAGTGGTTGTAATTAAATACGAAAATGGAAAAGTTCCTCACATCAATTTGCGTTGTTGACTTTTTTTATTATTCAACTCCTCTTCAATTTTTAACAAGTATAGACAATGTCAAAAACCAACAAGAAGAGTAAACGCTAGGGAATAATTTAATTGTCGGAATCCAAAAGTAAACGGTTCCAATTGGTAAAAATATGAAACAGTTTTGGAAACCCCCATGGCACGTTTTCCAAATATGAAAACTGTAGTATGCCCGGGGAGGTCAGGTATTTTTCCACCTCATGGTGGATATTTTTTCCTACTCTTTCAGTACACACAGAGTGATGTCGTAGTCACCCCCCCCCCCCTCCGCCCGCCTCTCCATTGGGTAGAAATGAAACACCTGTGTATACGTATCAGACTAGCCGAAACTTGAGAAACCAACAAGCGAATTTGCAGTCCACGGACTGCAGATTTACTTGTTGGTCTGCAAGTTTCTAAGTAAGTGTATCAGATGTCAGCTCACTGAGTTGCAGAAATAAATCACCATGTGTGCATTGTACTTGCTTGACCGGTAGAAACTTGAATTGCAGATCATAGGTCACAGGATAGTCTACACTACTACTACTACTTTAGCTACTACTACGCAGTTGTTGCTGTTGTTAACACTGATATTGCTCTGTTACTGATGCGAATCCTTCGAACGCGTCTGTTCTGTAAGTGCTTCTGTTGTATTTAAGATTACAATTATCATTGCCACTCTCACCACCATGACATGACCGAGAGCGCGGTGGCTCAGTGGTTAGAGCATTAGAATTTAAACCGAAAGGTCGACGGCTCGATCTTGACACGCGTCATCTGAACTGTGTACATGGGCAGGACACTTTATCCCGGTTGCCCGCGTGAGGGCACGGTTTTCTGTTCAATAAGACGTACTGCATGCCGATGGTGCATTTCCTTCAATCACTGCTTAGTGGGGTTCTGCCGGATGAGTACGTCGGATAGTCTGATAGTTGGTCTGCCACGCTGCCTGGTGGTACTTCGGCTTCCACCACCCATAAATCTGTCGACACGATGTGGCCCTGCTTGTTGAGAGTGTCAGTAGTATGTAATGTGGTTTTGAGGGACAGGTTGCCGGACCCCGCTGCCGGACCCCGGAAGTGACGTCATGTCACGTGACCTAGTGCCGCCATGTTGTGTTGTCATGGTAACCCGCGTGAGCGGCCATCTTGTGACGTCATCCCCATAGTGATACGTGGTGTGAGTGCGCATGCGCAGCGCGTGTGTTAGGGTGACACGTGTTTCCGTCGTCCATTTTGTATACTGGAGGCCGCCATCTTGGTTTCTATGGTAGCACGTGATTGCTATGTTACCCAATTGTTCTGCAATAAGACGGGGTATGTTTTAGGGGTGTGTTCGATTGTAGAAGAGTAAATCTAATTACCACAAACAACCCGACAATCCTTCCAAATCACCAAAATCCACCCGAACTTTTGCTATTTCGAATTCCTCCAGAATTCTCTGCTTCTATCTATATATGCAATAGTTTTCCTCTACCTAGGCATGTTCCTTTATTCTAGAGTATACTCCAGTAGCGTAGAAGAGCCTATTAGTTGGAACAGTTTACCTTATTATTACTACATTTAGCAATTTCTGGTCTATTCTTGTTAGTTCTGACCCTATTCCAAGTACTCTTGTTGTTTCATTTATCTAGATAATAACCAACCAATAAGATTGCTTGATTTCCCATAACCTGTATACAGAGTTATCTCCCCTGTGTATAATAAAAGCCTATATCCAATGGCCATATCCCATGGAATCCCTTTTTTGAAAACACCTGTGGCTATGGAATCCCTTTTTTGTCATATGTGCTTATGTGAAAAAGCACAATGTGACACAATGTGCCCTAGCACAAAGGCACATGCTTTGTGTGCCGATATGTGCTTATGTGAAAAGGCACAATGTGACACAATGTGCCCTAGCACATAGGCACATACGGGTATTTGAGGATACCTATGTCCTGGTATTGTATTATTCGAGGATATCTACTAGAGAATCCCTTTTTTGTCATATGTGCTTATGTGAAAAAACACAATGTGACACAATGTGCCCTAGCACAAAGGCACATGCTTTATGTGCTTATATGTGCTTATGTGAAAAGGCACAATGTGACACAATGTGTCCTAGCACATAGTCACATACGGGTATTTTAGGATACCTGGTATTATATTATTTGAGGATACTAGTTGGACTTTACATCCGGGTACTTCATGCTACATCCGGGTACTTCTGTTGGGGCAGTAGATAAAAAACAACAACACTGAATATAAATTTAAATTTCTTTTATTCAAGTACACAATTCAATGTCTCAAGGCATTTCTCTTTGTAGTTCTTCTTGCATGGGCTAACCATTTCATCTTCTTGTGGGCTGGAGCTTCTTCCCATTGCATAGCTAGGTTCTTGATAAAACACATTCTCTCATTTGATAACTTGGCTTTGTTGGTTGCTTTAATTTCCTGTCTGGCATCTTTGGGTTCCTCTTTCTCTTGCTGTTTCATAGTAGTAACTTCAGTCTTCTGAACATCATTCTTAGTAGTAACTTCATTCGTAGTGGTAACTTCATTCTTTATGGGAGCTGGCATCTTCTTCTTGACTTCAGTAGTAACTTCATTCGTAGTGGTAACTTCATTCTTTATGGGAGCTGGCATCTTTTTCTTGACTTCAGTAGAAACTTCGTTCTTAGTGGAAACTTCTTTCTTTATGGGAGATGGCATCTTGTTCTTGTCTTCAGTACAAACTTCGTTCTTAGTGGAAACATCTTTCTTTGTTTCTGTAGAAACTTTGTTCGCAGTAGTGACTTCGTTCCTGTTTGTATTGTGAGTCAGTTCTGTCTTTATTCTTTTGTTTACTGATCGGACAGTATCCACACATCTTTGTTTCTTTTCACCAGCATCCATGTCTAGATTTTTTCTCTTGGCTGCATTTACCACACGATTCACTTGGGTCAGTTCCTGGGAAGTTAGCTTTAATCCAGCATCATTCTTGAAGATCTGTACATGTAAGTCATCTTTGAATCTGAGCACTGTTGTTGACACAGACATCTTCACTCTTCGACGTTCAAAACGGAAATGAATTTATTTTTATACCAACACTCCTTTTATACTTTTTTTCTAATCGTCTTCTTCTTCATCATCATCATCTACTCGGAATGAGTGGTTTGTCATAAGGTTGTCGAACAGAAATCTTCGCTTTTCCAAGGCATATTTCTGGGATTCTTCAAAGTCAAAATCCTCTTCTTCACGAAGACGCTTGGCAGTTTCTTGAATTTTCTTGTGAATTGAGTCGTTGCAAAAATTTCGAATGTACTCAAGGGTATAAATGTATTTCTCACTAATGGCTTCTCTAACATTCTTTTGAAGTGCTCTATATGCTGTTTCAACCGCATCTTCACTATCCATTCCATCTTCAATATATTTGTTCATGAGGTTATCAAAATCGTTTTGGTATTTGTCAAAAGCACTTTGAACGATACCTCCCATCATAGAAACGTCTTCTTCTTCATCTTCTTCTTCATATTCCATATCTTCTGATAGTACCGACGATTCATCAGGGTCCGAATCTCTTGACCAATTTTTTGGTGCACAGCTGGATTGCATTGTGGCCGCTCTCTTCGAAGGTCAGATTACAAATAACAAATTTCTTATGAGCACGACCCTTTTATAGGATATCGGACAGAGCATTGATGACGGGTTTGATCAACTTTCCTAAAAACCCTCCTTTCTGTATGATGCGTCTTCTTTTCCGATAAGATAGATCTCTCTTTGGTGAGGCAATTCTCCTTATTTCGTACTTGTGTGGAATCAGCTTAGCTCTCTCAGATTTGGTTATAGGCACTGCGCCCGTCAAGAAGTTTGAAGCATAATCACATATACATTCTATCAAATCATCACTGGCCATCTTCAGCATAGTCTTGGTTTCATATCGATTCGCATCAGATAGGATGCGCAGTGTATCTAAATTTCTTTCTAATCTTGCAGTGTTGCTCGATGTTTCCGATTTCTTCATGGGACAGTAATCCTCTTCATGTCTCTTACGTGTGAAGCTCCTGGAGAATTCTTTATCACAATATCTGCAGCAATGGACTTTCATGACTGTACTCTTTCGTGGTCGTAGAACAAATGAATTTATTTTCTCTCCAACACTCCTTTTATACTTTTTTCAGAGCTAGGACTGGGTTGATAAGCGCTGAGAGAAAGCAACTCTTTCGTAGTATAAATCTTTTGATATCTGGAGAAATTCCATCATCTGTTAGCAGCTTCAATACATGTTCGTATTTTCGCAGGTCATCAAATTCAGCTAAATTCAGTGGTATCTTATCTTCGAGAATGTTGGTAGCACATTTGCATAAACAGGTAATCAAATCTTCATCAGCAGCGCGTAGAACGGCATCGATTTCCTCCTTGTCAGCATCCCGTAAAAATTCTAAAAGTGCTTTATTCTGGTCAGTCAGTCCAGTATCTCTCTCCTCTTCTCTTCTTCTTGGGCAGTTATGTTCTTCATGTCTCTTCCTGTTGTATGGCTGTGCGAACAACTTAGTACAATATCTGCAGTGGAGCCGACGATGGTCCTTTTCGTGTCTTTGAGCATTATCCGGTCTTGAAAATAACTTGGAACAGTATCTACATCGAACTGGTAACATGTCTTCACTCGACGACGGTCAGGACACAAATGAATTTATTTGCGTACCAACACCCCTTTTATACCTTTCCCAACAGAAGTACCCGGATGTAGCATGAAGTACCCGGATGTAAAGTCCAACTAGTATCCTCAAATAATATAATACCAGGTATCTTAAAATACCCGTATGTGACTATGTGCTAGGACACATTGTGTCACATTGTGTCTTTTCACATAAGTACATATAAGTACATAAAGCATGTGCCTTTGTGCTAGGGCACATTGTGCTTTTTCACATAAGCACATATGACAAAAAAGGGATTCTCTAGTAGATATCCTCGAATAATACAATACCAGGACATAGGTATCCTCAAATACCCGCATGTGCCTATGTGCTAGGGCACATTGTGTCACATTGTGCCTTTTCACATAAGCACATATCGGCACATAAAGAATGTGCCTTTGTGCTAGGGCACATTGTGTCACATTGTGCTTTTTCACATAAGCACATATGACAAAAAAGGGATTCCATAGCCACAGGTGTTTTCAAAAAAGGGATTCCATGGGATATGGCCATTGGATATAGGCTTTTATTATACACAGGGGAGATAACTCTGTATACAGGTTATGGGAAATCAAGCAATCTGATTGGTTGGTTATTATCTAGATAAATGAAACAACAAGAGTACTTGGAATAGGGTCAGAACTAACAAGAATAGACCAGAAATTGCTAAATATAGTAATAATAAGGTAAACTGTTCCAACTAATAGGCTCTTCTACGCTACTGGAGTATACTCTAGAATAAAGGAACATGCCTAGGTAGAGGAAAACTATTGCATATATAGATAGAAGCAGAGAATTCTGGAAGAATTCGAAATAGTAAAAGTTCGGGTGGATTTTGGTGATTTGGAAGGATTGTCGGGTTGTTTGTGGTAATTAGATTTACTCTTCTACAATCGAACACACCCCTAAAACATACCCCGTCTTATTGCAGAACAATTGGGTAACATAGCGATCACGTGCTACCATAGAAACCAAGATGGCGGCCTCCAGTATACAAAATGGACGTCGGAAACACGTGTCACCCTAACAACACGCGCTGCGCATGCGCACTCACACCACTATCACTATGGGGATGACGTCACAAGATGGCCGCTCACGCGGGTTACCATGACAACACAACATGGCGGCACTAGGTCACGTGACATGACGTCACTTCCGGGGTCCGGCAGCGGGGTCCGGCAACCTGTCCCTCAAAACCACATTACATTCTACTAGTGTCGTTAAACCATAACAAACAAACAAATTACTACTGTATAGTTGCTGTTGATTTTAATGCTACCCTGTTGTTGTTGTTGTTGTTGTTGTTGTTGTTGTTGTTGTTGTTGCTACTTCTAAAGTTCTGCTGCATCTGTTTTGTCAAAGCTTCTGTTGCATTTAACCCTTTACCCAACGTAACGGCCAAAAACCGGACAGCGCTATTCTCAAAAATCGCCAATTAATTTTCATTATTTTTTCATTATTTGTCTCAAAAACATAGGTTATGACGCCTCGTTGGAACGAGCTCGTCTAGCTCGTTCCAATGAGGGGTCATAACCTATGTTTTTGAAACAAAGAATTAGTAATTCAAGAATTTTGTTAGCAAGTGTCGCCTGCTTTTCATGTTAGTGAAAGGGTTAACATTACTCTCATCGCCGACATTCTCGGTACCATGACTATAGTGATTGATGAACCATCACAAAAACTTGTCGCGACAGCGGTTAGTGTTAGTAATTTTCAGTAAATAGAATCCAACGAGACATCTTTTGTGTTGCCCATAAAACATTCTTGGTTTGTTCTAAAAAGCGAGGAAAAAACAAAAGAAATTTATTTAGAACTACGCCGGCTTAACATGAGACGATTATATCAAAACGACATTATTTGGTTGATTTGGTGCTTTGTGTTAATTCTAATTTAATCTCAATGGCCTGAACATCCTTCGAGCAGTTTCCAACCTCCCTAATACGCTTCTTATTTCATTCACAAATCCGTTCAAGTGGAATGAGATAATTAGATTGAAAGTTTCCTTTTTATTGTTAGAGTTTGTTAAAATCATTTTGAGGCAATTTGCTACGGATTTTTAATAATAAGAATCAAAATTGTTATTCCTTTAGTGACATTTCACTAGTAACGCCCAAACTTAGAATAAGACGGGATCCTAACCCTCTTAACCCCCTATACACAGTGACGTATTAACCCATGAGCGGCCCCCTAGGCTTTTAGGTACTTCGGGGCCTCCATCGGCACTTCAATCTTTCACCCCACCGCAGCTGACGGCCTAACCCTGGAACGGTAGGCACTATGCCACAGCACATAGCCCTATATCCATTGTGCGTGTCTCCTGAAGAATTCCACTCACAACTTGACATAAAATTTAAATAAGCATTAAAATAATGTACTGTATATAAATATATTTATCTGATAACCATAGAGTATAACAACCGTTGTATATACTTGAAGTATATACAACGGGTGTTGTATATAATTATAATTTATGCGAACGACCTCTGACCTCTTTCAATTCAATTTTCATTCATTCATTCATGAAACATCGTTATATCACAGGGCAGGTTTTAATTGTACGCTTATTGCACTTTGTCAAAATCCTCTGATGGTGTCATTTCTTATTTATTTTGCTTCAATAAAGGCAACCTAAAATTTTGCTTCAAAACATTGTAGAAATTACTTGAATGTTAATAGTAATTAGTATGCGGCGACTGTTTATAGTCACGGCCTCGATCAAAAGTACTCGCGGAACTGCGCTAATTAAAAGTTCGTCTGCTCTACCTGAAAAAAAACACTTCGTAAAAATTGTAAACAAACGCAAAATTATTTGTTATATTGGGACTACAGCATAAAACACGGAAGAAAACTGGAACAATAACTCTACAGAAATACCGTTTTGTTACTGTTAATAAAATAGGTGAAATTTATTTTGTTCCAGCGCAGTTACATGATGCAAGAAGTGCAATCGCACTTTACAATCGCCGTCATCGATTTTGTAATGTAAGGGACACAACTCTATGCGTCTTGTCCTATTTCTTTTGTCTCGTAGACTGGTTTTCTTTGGAAGCCCGTGGGAAGCATATATAAGTCGGGTAGACGCACGAGACGGGTGTCTGTTTGTTATCAGATAAAAACAATAAACATATAGTGTGTTTTTATATCTGTGTTATACAACTCGTTGAAATATGGTTTATTTTTTCTCGGCGAAGCCTAGAAAAAATAAACCATATTTCAACTCGTTGTATAACACAGATATAAAAACACACTATATGTTTATTGTCTATATATAGTATACGTATGAGAGTATATATATGGATACATACATATGTACACGTATTGCTACGGCGCAGAGTGCAAAGTGCCTTTAACCATTTGAGCCCTAGGGCGCTGGTAACAGTGCCTTAGTAAAAAAAATGGCGGGCGCCCGTCCCTGCGGGCCCCTAGGCTTCAGCCTAGTCAGCCTTGTGAATAATACGGCCCTGCCTGTATATTATGTCGAAATATCAAAATTTCAATCTGAAATTTTTTCCCATAATGCAACTAGAAATTTATATTATTGAGCTCTGTCCAATAGGATTGAATAGGTTAATCCTTTACCCAATAAATCCGCCACATCCACCCGCGTAATTTACAAATTCAGCAGAAGAAATAAATCATTTTTCAAATCATTTCAACAAAACTATATCATGTGATCCCCTGATTGGAACGAGCTAGTCGTGCTCGTTCCAATGAGGGGGCACATGAATGGTTTTGTTGTATATTTTGTTTTAATTTTAAAAAATATTATTTAAAACAATAAATTGTGATCGACTGCGTTGTGTAACGTGTTAAATCCTCGAGGCGTTATGGGAAAAAATAGTACTTGAACTTTCGTATTTTGACATTGTTTAGAAGGTTAATCGGGAATCTTAGAATCACAAATATATAATGGAGGATTTAAAATGTTGAAGCTGAAATAAGGTTTAATCCCGGGAACGGGAACTGCACGGCTCTGCGGTTCTCGGTTCTGAAAGTCAATCACGATACCCGGGAAATCCATAGACAATGATATCAATGATTGCGGATTACAGTTTATAAGATTACGGCGAATATTAAGTTCTTCCGAGACCAGCTACGCCGTTTGTGCTATTATTTAATCTCGCAAACGGGAATTTCCAGGTTACCGGTTCTGAAAATCAGTCCTAATGCTTGGGAAATTCATAGACCAGAATCGGGAATCAAAGGTTGCGAAACGCAACCTTTGATTTCCGGTTCTGCTCTATGAATTTTACGGGTATCGGGACTGATATTCAGAAACTAGAACCGGAAAATTCTCAGTATCTTGACTGACTTTCAGAAACGAGAACCGAAAAACTCTCCTAACTTGGATTAAACCCTAAGATGAAGTGAGGACGAAAGTGGAGATTCCGTGAGGCATTATCCCAAATTTAGACGTGTAAAATACGATTTCCTGCAAAGGAGTCGAAAATAATTAAAAAATATGGGGTCCTACAATTATTTTTATAGAAGGATAAAATGGTATGTTCTCCATCCATACTCTCTCCTTTCAACGAACACAGTCATTCCTCGATCTTGAAAAGGAAAACGAATGTTAAATACGGTACCCGACATACACGAGACTATTTTGAAATCGAAAAGCTAATTTCCAAAAGTCATGCAACGAATCACGGCCAACGCCTTTTGGGGGAAAGTGTAAAAAATATAGGCTAAACTTTGAATTGACCTGATATCATCATAATAACGTTTAATCGAAAAACAAACGAAAATGTGTATTTTTTTTCGGCTCCACAACATAAATTTTGAAAGGCTGAGGAACAAAACGAAGTTGAAAATAAAAGGTATAGAAAAAACGTAACATTGGCATCGCTGCCATCGGGTCTCGAAATCTGAAATGGAAACAGAGGTGCACTATTTCAAATGACCGGAAATGGGTGTGAAGCTTCCTAATTGTATCCCTTATCAAAAGCGATCTACTGGACCCACAAAAGTAGTGTTAATAACGAATGTAAAATATCGGCTAAATGTTAATTCGAAAAATGAAGAAGACAAGTATTTCTAATTATTTACTTTCATTGTGGGGTGGTGAGGTGAAAGTTTGAAGTGCCGGAGGGGGACCCGTCGCGAAGTACCTAAAAGCCAATGGCCCCGGCCATGGGTTAACCCCCTTCACTCTGATGTCAAAATACCAAAATTTCAGGAAACTGTTTTTTCCCATAATGCATCTAGAAATTCAACCAATTCAATCTCGTTTGACAGAGCTCAATGAGCTCTGTCAAACGAGATTGAATTGGTTAAATTTCTAGTTGCATTATGGGAAATTTTTTCTGCCTGAAATTTAGATCTTTTGACATCAGTGTGCAGGGGTTAATACGGCACTGGAAATAATTTCAAAATATGTGGCCCTACAATTATTTTTACAGAAGGATAAAATGGTGTGTACATCATCCACACTCTCTCCTTTCAACGAACACTGTCATTCCCCGATCTTTCAAATGAAAAGGAATGTTAAAGGAATGTTAAATACGGTACCCGAGATTCACGAGACTATTTTGAAATCAAAAAGCTAATTTCCAACAGTCGTTCAGCGAATCACGACCAACGACCTTTGGGGACGTGTAAAATACGATTTCCTACAAATGAGTCGAAAATAATTAAAACATATGGGGTCCTACGATTATTTTTACAGAAGGATAAAATGGTATGTTCTCCATCCACACTCTCTCCTTTCAAAGAACACTGTCATTCCTCGATCTTGAAAAGGAAAACGAATGTTAAATACGGTACCCGAGATACACGAGACTATTTTGAAATCGTGAAGCTAATTTTCAAAAGTCATTCAACGAATCACGACTAACGTCTTTTGAGGGACCAAATCTGAAGTGCTTGTCGAGGTTTTATACTAAAAACAGTCTTTAACCCTTTCAATAATATCAGCGTTTTAATAAAGAATGTAAAAAATAGGCTAAACTTTGAATTGACCTAAAATCGTCAAACTAGTGTTTCATCGAAAAACAAACGAAAATGTGTATCTTAGTTTTTTTCAGCTCTACAGCATAAATTTTGAAAGTCTGAGGATCAAAATGAAGTTGAAAATAAAAGGTATAGAAAAAACGTAACATTGGTATCGCTGCCATCGGGTCTCGAAATTTGAAATGGAAACAGAGGTGCCCCATTTCCAATGAACAGGAATGGATGTGTTAGACTTCCTAACTGTATCCCTTATCAATAGCGATCTACTGGACCCACAAAAGGAGTTTTTTAATTGCGAATGTAAAATATAGGCTAAGCTTAAGAGTGACGTCAAAGCACCAAAGCGTTTAATCGAAAAACCAAAAAGATCGGAAAAACTTTATTTTGTTGGATGATGACCCCTATGACGTCACTACAGCGGCCGTCATTAAGGGTTAGGAAGTTCGAAGACGTCAACATATTTTTAGATATGGGTTTTTATGAAGTTTATATTCCCACAATTTTGAAAGACTGCGGATCAAAATGAGGTTGAAAATAAAAGGTATAGAGAAAAAAACACAAAAATGGGCATCGTCTCGGGTCTCTAAATTTGAAATAGAAACATAGTGGTGCACCATTTCAAATGACCAGAAATGGATGTGACGAGTTTCTTAATTGCACCCCGTATCAATAGGGAGGAACTGGATCCGCAAAAGTAGCATTTTTAATGATAAATGTAAAAATTAAGCCAAACTTTCAAGTAACGCTAAAACGTCAAAAGTGTGTTATGTTCCAATAAGACTAAAATCATTCTCCTCTGATTGGATGAGAGCTCGCTTAGTATATTCTATGTTTACGGCTCAAGTGGCAAATGTTATCGTCTGACGTCACAACGCGAAATATTTGAAATGACGTCGTCCATTTCGTAATTGCTTCATCAATGGAGTGACTAGCAAACCGCTTCATTTTTCTGGATGTTTCACGTGTGCAGCAGACGGTGTTCCGGATGAAGTGTTGTTAAAATTACAAACCCATTTACGATTTGGTCTGAGATGGTATGAGTTTATCTGGTTTATTGGTTATTTATCCAGTGCCGTCGCGGATACATGAGAGATTTATTTACTAAACCTGTGATCGTTAAAAGTTGCCTTGAACAAGGCAACTTTTAACGATCACAAGTTTAGTAAATAAGCCTTTCGTGTTTCACTATGGAGGTTTTAGGCTATGGGTAGTATCTTATTGGAACATATACATTATTGTGATGAGTTGACGGTAACGCGGTCTGAGGTTGAACATAAGCTCCGAGCCGCAAACCTCAGACCATGTTACCGTCAACTCATCACAATAATTTATAAAATTGAAAAACCAAAAATACTGTTTTCCATTTTTTTAGCTCAACAACATACTAGAATTTCAAGAAAATCAGACAAGCTTTAATATTTTAGACCTATCACCACTCCCCAATAACGTCACCACAACAGTCGCCATTATGGATTGGGGAGTCCTAAGGACGGTAATACATTTTTAGATATTTTTTTGTGGAGATTATATTCCCAAAATATTGAAAGGCAGACATTCAAAATGAGCTTGAAAACAAAGTTTTAGGAAAAGGTCAAATGGGCATACAATGAGTGTCGAAATATGAAATGAGCACATAAAGGTGCTCAACTTCAAATAACCAGAAATAGGTGCGTAAAGTTTCATGGTGGATCCCAAATGTATCCCGAATAAATTTGGCACATTTGAACCCACAAAAGTAAAGTTTTAGTGAAAAATGTCAAGTATAATATAGATAGAAACTCGGCCGAAATTTTCTGTGACGCTGACGTGAATAACGTCATCCGAAAATTCGGCTATAGCCGCAGGAAATGTCTTATGTTGGTACCACATTTTTAGATATAGTATTTGTTGAAAGAAGTGTTTATAAAGTTTGAAAAGGGAAGGCCTTATACAAGAGCTGATATTAAAAAATAGAGAGAAAAAAATGGCGGAAGTGACGAAATTGTTGATAAAGGTCAGAAATCAAAACTCTAACTCCAATATGTTAACTGGGGAATGGTCGTTTTCAATTCTGGCCAAATTCATGGCTGTGGCTTTAGGAATGTGACCATACAGAGGAAAAGGAAAAAGAAAAAGTTCACGATACCATGAGTCGTTTCAACTTGGGTGGATGATTCACACTCTGAAATCAGTTGGGTTAAAAATTAACCCAAATCAACTAGGTTGAGTGAATATGAACCCGACTGATTTCAGAGTGCAGACTATTACATAAATGGGGACTGTGTGTCCGTTCGGTCCCGCTACAACTTTAAGCTTTGATTATCTCCCTTGATATGCAATGCCACAAGAAATTTTCCGTCGTGTGGGCGGTACTTCCCTGTCCTGTCACTGGTCGGCCATCTAGTTATGCATAACTGGTAATTCAAAACTTTTGACTATTAACTTTACGATGTCCATTACCTCCTAACTGGCTGAGTTATTTATTTATATTTATTTATTGGTGTTTTAAGGACACATATTTCTGCACAATGGCTAATCATGACCATGACAGTTTTACGGGCGGGGGAAGCCGGAGTACCCGGAGAGAACCACCGAGCAACGGCGATCAACGGCGAGCAACTGTCAGCTCCCCAACATACTAACTCCACATAAGCAGGGTCAGCATTGGCTGAAGACAGGCGCACCATTGACGTACAGTACGCTTTAGTACACAGCGTCACCGTGCCCCCACATGGGCAATGAGGGTGAATTGTCTTGCCCAAGGACACAACGCGGTTGCCGCAGATGGGATTCGAACCGAGGGCCTCTATCTCCTGAACCACCGCGCCCCCAACTGGCTGAGTGCTGAAAGTCCAAATTAACTCACTGCAATCTGAAGTCATAAAACCAACGTTCTTAGCTGAAGAAAATCTCCCATAGTTCAACAGGAAGTTTGTTCAACTACAATCTGTTTGACAGAGATCATTGATCTCTCTCAAAAATGTATCATTGTTTCACTTTTTAGACCTACAACTGAAAAATAGTGCCATCAAAGAGTTTTCAATTAAATTACCAGTGTTCTTGCAGTTAAAAGACTTGAAGTTCAGCTGAAAGAAATATAAGTTTTGATTACGTGGTTAGTTAACGTGAGAGCCTTACAGGTGCAAAGAAGAAAAAATAGAAAAAAATCTCCAGATGCCCAAACAAAGAGGTTCGCCTCTACGCCTCCGTATCCGTCACTGTGGATGTGACGAGTCTCATTTACTGACGTGACAACTGTTACTTATTACCAGTTCCTTATTCAACATTCGTTATCAACCGATTTTATCGGTTGATAACGAATATCGAATAAGGAACGCGGAATAAATAAAGGCTGTCTCGATTCTCAAACATTTCATGGAATGTCGTCGTCCAGTTCGCTAAATACCCCTAACGTTCTACCTATAGTTTCTTAACTATTTAGGTGCAAGTGTCGTACAAATATAACCCCTAACGTCCAGTTTAGTGTGGGCGGGGTATTTATTTTTTTACTCTTTGGCGCCGTTGTCGTACAAATAAAACTTCTTACGTTCAGCCTAGCGTTTCTTAACTATTAAGGGGCAATTGTCGCATAAATACAGCTCCCCTCCCCCCCCCCCCCCCCAAGTTTAACTTAGTGTTTCTTAACTCTTTTGGCGCAATTGTTGCTAAAACGAACACCCCTACGGTTCAAATTAGTGTTTCTTAACTCTTCATTAGTAGATCATGGAAAGAATACAATCCAAAATTCAATATTCCCCCCCTCCCCCCCCCCCCCCACACACACACATATTGAGTAAAATGCATATTTTGGGCACCATATTTAATAGATTTCCGACCTGGGCCAATGCGGACCGATGTGGCAATTTGTTCAATATGGAGCCACAAATGTGCAGTTTTTTCGAATTTAAAGAACGTTGTGGAGACAAACAGAATGAGGTAATCTTCTTGTGTGTACGTAGTCTATGAACCCTCTTTCTGCTAATTCGCAATAAGGTGATGACGGATTGGTAAAAATAATGTTGGCCTAAACTCTCTCTCTTCTCTCTCTCTCTCTCTCTCTCTCTCTCTCTCTCTCTCTCTCTCTCTCTCTCTCAACTATCTGTGGAAAAAGTTGGAGAATACCCGTACCCTGGCTGCTCCCGCCTCCGTTTCTGGTTGTTAACGGTCGATGAAATAATTTTACAAAGAGAACGCTAGATATTCCGTTAAAACACTGCATGGAAAATCCGCTTTGCTAATCTTTAATCTTCAACCCCCCTGTCATTCCAGACCACTTATAACCATGTGATTAGTTTTAAATTGACTGAAAATTCGCTTCAACATCTGTGTGACAGAAAGAAAAAAGAGATGTTGGGATGAGAAAGAAACTCAATTGACTGACCTCACGATGTCAGAATAAAACGTTGCTCATTTGGATACATATATTCTACAAGGGCCGGATAACAAGTTGATGTGTTGAGATCGGATTACTTTGGATAAATAGCCCAATTTGTTCCCCATAAAACGGTTGTGTAGTGCGTGGCGCGGCATGATTGACAGATATCACGGTTCTTCGAGTTCATGTCAAACTTTCTCACGATCTGAAGGTATTCTACAGAAACACGTGAAGGTTTATGGTCAGTGTGGGTGCGTGCAGCATTATGGTGCAATTGTGATGATGAAATGAAACATCACTGATGTCAGTGGACTCGCGTGTGCTACTCATCAAGAACTTAGTTGCAGATGTGTGCTCAGGTTTGGACGGGGCGAATTTTGATTTAAAAAGCCTCCAAGTGGACCAGAGCTCAGTTAGGTGGCCAGGGCCATCCCGAGTCCCCCGGAAAAGTTTGTTTTCGGGGGCTTTGAAATTCAGTCTGCATACATTTCGTTATAGTAATTTATCATTTGTTCTCCCATAAAACTACAGGCAAATACATTTTGACGTATGAAAAGCCATACTAAAACATTGCTCTGGACTTAACCCTTTACCAAACATGAAAAGCAGACGACACTTGCAAAAAAAATTCTTGAATAACTAATTTTGTTAATTTTTTGTCTCAAAAACATAGGTTATGACCCCTCGTTGGAACGAGCTCGACGAGCTCGTTCCAACGAGGGGTCATAACCTATGTTTTTGAGACAAAAAATGAAAATATTTTGAAAATTAATTGGCGATTTTTGAGAATAGCGCTGGCCGGTTTTGGCCGTTACGTTGGGTAAAGGGTTAACCGATCTGACACAACAATAATATATAGAGGATATCCACGCTGTTTTAGTATATATAATAGGGAATTATCTCATGAGTGTGGACCTGAAAGTTTTATTTTTCACGAGCGCTTGCGAGAGTGAAAAATAAAACTTTCAGGTCTACTCGAATGAGATAATTCCCGATATTCACAAAAACAGTGTAGATTTTCTTTTTATTATATGCTACGCGACATTCTTCTGTGCAATATTCTGCCCAAATTCGCCTGCAAACAGTTTCAAGATAATAACAAAAATCTGATGGTCGTTCCCTCAAGGTGACGTTCAAGGCGACATCATGCGTCGAAGAGTAACGTCATTTAGGAAGCTACTGAAAAAATTCAACGTGTGGAACTGAAAATATTATTAAACTTTCAGGTCCACACTTAGATAATTCAAGACACTGACTAAAACTGAGTAGATTTTGTTTTTTATTATTTGCTACGGGACATTTTATTGCACAATATTCAGTCGACCCCAAATGCGTACGTTCCAAAACAATAACAAAGATCAGCTGATCGTTCCATCAAGGCGAAGTGTTGCGCCAAAGCGTGACGTCATTTAGAAAGCTACTGAGGAAAAGTTCTCGATATCTATCAAGTCGATAGATATCGAGAAATATATTTTAGGTAATTTGCGATAATTCACAGTCTAGCATGTAATAATAGTAAATACCGCTTACCAGAGGCGTAATCATTGGGAATTGGGGAGACTTGCCTCGCCCCACACTTTTTTTCTGAAAAGTGTCAACCAATGATATATCAGTTTCTGAAACCCCTAAAACTGGTTCATGTTCTTCCACCCTGACATTTCTTCGATCAGTTTTTAATAGTTTTACCTCCATTTTGTGGGTTCTTCCCGCTTAAAAATGTACCCAGGGTGCTCCAATGGGCATGAAAAGCTATCTTCTTTTGCCTCGGGAAAGACTCCGGAGGAGGCTCAATCTTAACACAGCACGAGGTGAAATGGAGTGGGAGGTATATAATTTCCTGCTGCCATTGGCTTTCCTCAGTTGGTACCCACTTCAGTTACGGGTACGTGACAACCGTTACTTATTCCCAGTTCCTTATTCGACATTCGCGATCAGCCGATTTTAAGATCGGTGGATCACGAATGTCGAATAAGGAACTGGGATTAAGTAACAGTTATCACGCCCGTTTCAGTTATCCTGTACTCGCCGAGAGGGGGTAAGGGGGCAACTGCCCCGGGGTTTGGGTGTTTTAGAAAGCCGAAAGTCGAGGAAAAGCTTTTGGTACGAGTCTCCGACGCTAGTGGAGGCAGCAAGGGCACGTAGTTGCATTACTGACCAGGTTCCATTCATAGAAAATACCACTTGTTCCAGTTTGTTTGTTTTCCACCGGTCTTTCCTGCATCGAGGTGGTCGCGATTATCTTTGTAGAAAAATGCACCATACACACAGAAATACAGGTAATAAATTACCCAAATTGCAGTAAGGAAATAATTGAGTAGATATTGTCAAAAAAATGCACGAGAATGCTTCTCCTAGCACTAATTTTTTAAAAAACCACCAGACCCCACCCATCTCACGCTTATCGATTCGCGCCTTCTGCGCTCGAAGAGCGCGTTATTTCCATTCTATACATTGCCTCGGGGACCGTCCTCATCCTGGACGGCCCTGATTATGAGTAGTATATTTTCACACGTGGCCATCTATTCACTTGTGAAAAAGTGTGGTATCACATTAGAACTCATTGATACCCTCTATTTTGTAGAGTGCCAGATGACATTCCGAAAAAAGGAAAAATAAATTTCGAGAACAAAATTCGTATATATTTCCACCATTATGTTTTTGTTCAGAATGTTGTATCAGAGCCTCGCTCTTGTTTCTCAGGCCATATCTCGACGAGTGGAGATATAGCCTCAGAGACAAGAGCGAGACTCTGATAGAAAATTGTATACATAAACATGATGATAGATTTATCTTACAATTCTCAACGATAATACCTTCATTAACCCTTTACTCGCGAGTAACTTACAAACTGAGCATTTGAATGAAAATACATTAATTTTCCAAAATTTTCAACAAAACCAAATCATGTGACCCCTCATTGGAACGAATGTCACATAATAGGGTTTTGTTGAATTTTTGGGGGGAAATTTTTTTTACGAAAAATCATTAAAATACAGAATTGTGATATCGTATGCGTTGTGAAAAGGGGTTAACTGGCATTATAATTTCAGCTTTCATTTTCAGACCCATAAACATGCTTGTCGTTTTGGTTGAAACTGTATATGGCTGCGTTGAACGTTTGGGATCCTCGGATAAACTTATTGATCGCGTACCCGTCAGATCGGCCAGCGCTATTCTCAAAAATCGCCAATTAATTTTCAAAATATTTTCATTTTTTGTCTCAAAAACATAGCTTATGACCCCTCGCTGGAACGAGCTCGACGAGGGGTCATAACCTATGTTTTTGAGACAAAAAATGAAAAAAATTAGTTATTCAAGAATTTTTTTTGCAAGTGTCGTCTGCTTTTCAGGTTAGGTAAAGGGTTAACAATATAACTGCCTGTTGTTCCAGCTTGAAAGTTTCCAGTGATTCAGATACAAAAGCATAAAAGCAATGTGGTCCCACAATTTACTAATTATACTTTTGAGAGAGTTTTTTCTCACTTCGTATATAGAAACGTGTTTCGACGGCTTTAGTGTTCTATAAATAGAAACGTAAACAAATCGTAACCAAACACGCACTTGTTTTATGCATTTGCAATGTGATTCTGTATTAGGGACCCAATACACACTGTATTCATGTAATTACGAACGGATTCAGTACAAACTTATTATAAGATAAAATTCTTAATCTAACAATCAACTTAATTTGCACCCCAAAACTCGGAAAAAAACGTTTTTTTTCCTCCGATTCCGTATAAGACAGATTCAATTTTCGGTATATATGGACGATTCACATATATGCTTTGTTATTACGCATTAAAGTATAGTTCCTGCAATTCAGCTTTTTTTACCAATTTCAACCCAATTTAAATTTAAAAATGGAGAAAACGGGCTTTATTAACGGGATTGTTAGATAAATATATTATCATGACCATGTGCATGCCCTGTAATTTGTGTCAGATTCTCGGTCATGTTGCGATCCAATTGTAAATACGACATCGAATCTGATACAAATTACAGGACATGCACACAGTCATGATATGCCATTGCTTTCCAGTTTCAGAATAAGGCGTGTGCGGAAACGGTGAGTGCCCTTCAAAATACCTTACCAGATTCCTCAATCTTTTTCTCGAAAATTCCAGTTTCACGTACATATAGTACTCAACTTGACACTGGACATGGCCACAAACATGACCCATCATCAGAGACATATAGGGCTAAACATGCAGAACCCTTCAACTTTCAGGTGACAATGGCTTGAGAAGCGTATCATGATATGTTTTGGATATTAAAACAGTATTTTCAAGATATTTTTCATAAAATCTAGTCATGGCTGCTGTGAAGCAGCCATGACTAGATTTTACGAAAAATTCATCTAATGTAGCTCGAGAAATCATTGGTGAAAAAATCCATTCAATTTACAGGGGGGGGAAATTTGATTAAATGTGCCCAAATTATACTTTTTTTCAGTCACAAGAGAAATTCTGTTCTGGGCAGGAATATTCACCAGCAGCATACAAGACGTTAAGCCAAGCAAAAAATACATTTGGGTTTCGGGCATTTAATTTTTCAAATTAATGAGGGGCGGGGGAGCGAATTTTTCATCATTATTATTTCCTTCTTGTTATGTTCGTGCCCATTTTTCGAAACATAAATATCCTCCACATAATATTTCAATTATTTTCTACCCAACAGAGCAAAGTAGTTGTTTACAAAGCAAACAAAATAAATTATTTATTTATATTTATTTATTGCTGTTTAAGGTCACATACTTATGCACAATGGCTAATCATGACCGTGACAGTTTTACGGGTGGAGGAAGCCGGAGTACGAGGAGAGAACCACCGGGCAACGACGAGCAGCTGCCAGCTCCCCAACATCGGAACTCCGTACTGCAGCACAGGCAGGGTTAGATTGGTTGAAGACATGCGCACCATCGACGTGCAGTACGCCTTAGTACACCGCGTCATCGTGCCCCCATGTGGACAATCGTGGTTAAGTGCATTGCCCAAGGACACAACGCGGGAGTCCGAATCGATCGCTCAGACGGTCACCCACCCGAGGACTAATCGGGCTCGACGTTGCTTAACTTCGGTGATCTGACGAGAACCGGTTACTGCAACGCCACCGCGCCCCCAGCAAAATAAATATACACTGTAATGTAATCATGCTTTGTTGCAACCACGTGCAAATAAACATACTGGTACGTCAATGAAAAAGGTAAATTTTAGAGTCTCACAATTTCTTGGTAATTCTGGAAGACACAACAAGATCAAGGAAACGGGTGGGGGATAATTTCGGTGACGGATTGTTTGAAAACCAAAAACGCTCTTTGGCCTCATTCGGATATTAGAAAACACACATATGCTTAACTGTTTGCCTTCTCGCCAACGAAAGACATTTTCTCAAAACATTTCTCGGATAACTAAATATATATATTTTTTTTCTCTATTTTTTTTCTCGTCGAGCTCGTTCCAACGAGAGGTCATAACCTATGTTTTTGAGACAAAAAATGAAAAAAATTAGTTATTCAAGAATTTTTTTTGCAAGTGTCGTCTGCTTTTCATGTTAGGTAAAGGGTTAATATAAAAGTCTAGGAGGTAAGATTTGCTAATTATTTCACTGCGAAGAATAAAAACTTGCAAATTACCTAAATCACATTCATCAAACAAAGTGCAACAGTGGACAATTACTTAGTATTGGTATAGTCCGGCCGCCAGGGCACTGAACCACAAAGTGGCGTCTCGATGGAATGTGTAACAGTAGCATCTCCTGACTACGAAAAAGTTTACTGGACGTCTGGTAGCCTTGAGCAATTTGAAATATCCACGTTTAAGGTGAAATCGTCATTTTACGGTCTGCAATGTTTGACTACGATTAATGCAACTTTCCGGGCACATACCAGAGGTTAAGGGATGTTTTGGGTGTTTGGTGATTCTATTCATCAATGCTATTCATAGCTGATGTATCTGCTAACCTTGTTTGTTCGTTGCAACAATCTAGTGTGGCGTTGCAAGAGCAGAAAAATGTGCACGCCATTTTAGCAGCATTACTATTGCACTGTATAACTTTCCTTTTGCAGAACATCAATGAAGAATGAAAAATCGGTCTCAGAATCGTCACCTGAGTGCTAGAATGTCCTATGTCCCATAGTCTAGCACTCGGGCGACGCTCTGTGACCCTTCGAGTTGACGGTGTTAAATGACAAAGAATTTGGAGGCGCGGGATGCATCTGTTTGCGATAGAAATAGGCAAGTGAAAACGAACAACTGATAGTCAATAATCTCTGACATTTCAGACTTTTTAAGTCGCGGGGGGCGACTATGTTGCGACTGGGCCGTGTTGTTTGCCCATTACCAGAATGAGTACTAAATTTTCCATTCTGAGATGCAATGTCAGCATCGAAATTATCTACCACAACCTGTATTAGCCCACCGTCAGAACAAGATACTGGTGTGAAGTCAGCGAGCTGCCGTATTTGCTGCCGATTTCTTGAAACTGAACAATTCATCACAGGAACATGCACTTACCTGTGCAAATAATGTCATTTGTGTCTACAGCTAAAACTGGAAGTCCTGTCATGAACTGTGCGCTTATCTAGGCTTAATTGCGCGTAGGAATTGCGCGCAATTGCCATATCGAATGGCATCCAAAGCACGGCAGGTTCTCCTAGTTACTCATAACAAACACAGGCAATGTTTCTGCCAATGGTCCATTGGCTGAAACATTGCTTGTGCACAGGCCATATGTACAGAATTTGAAAGCGTTACTACGGTCATAACGCGCAGATTAACGCACAGATCGACGTGCTATTTGTGCGCATTTCATGACAGGACTTCTAGTTTAACTGTATATCAGTATAAACTTCTAGATTTTTTCTAATAAATGCCAATTATAAATGAGAATTTCAGCACCAAGGCTAACCATGTGAATTGAAATTGGGTGCCCCTTTTCTGCGACGAATATTCAAATTCTTCAATGCTGACAGACGTCCAGTAAACCTTTTCTGAATTAGGAGATAAGATATCCCTCTATCACAAACCCCCGAGAAAAAACTTTGGACGCGACTTTGAGGTTGGGCAGAAAGTTGGCATTTGGCGACCGGACTTGTTGGTGTAATACTGATAGATTTTCATTTAATCTTATTTGTTTTACAAGGATTGGCGAACAAGTTATGAAACTTATATTACCGCCTCCCCTTGGCCCGCAGGTGCGTGGGATGACCTTCGTAGCGGCAACTTCGTGGCCTCGCTCTTCTTGAACTTCTAAAATATATTGTTAATGGCGGATAACCTGTAATTAGCCTGCCATAAAAAGCCAAGTTTCCTTTGTAACTTTTAATAAACGAAAACAACAGACAGTTCCAAGAGCTGTGTGTTGCTTAAAAGTAACAAAATGAAACATGGGGCTCTATTTTGTACTGATCGAATAGGTGTTTTCTCAATAATTAATTGCTTCTTAATTGGACCTTCCACACCCGTCTAATAATTTCAAGGAAAATAACTTCTTCGATATTCGTTTTATCATAACGATATAAGTCAGGGATGCTAGAACGAGTTCGGTGAGCTCGTCAGTAGTATGTCAGGGGCTTTTGAGGTAAAGGTTGCAGGATCTCATTGCAGGATCTCATGTGACGTCATAGTCACGTGACGTAGTGGCGCCATATTGTGTTGTCATGGTAACCCGCGTGAGCGGCCATGTTGTGACGTCATCACCATAGTGATACGTGGTGGTAGTGCGCATGCGCAGCGCGTGTTGTTAGGGTGATACGTGTTTCCGTCGTCCATTTTGTATACTGGAGGCCGCCATCTTGGTTTCTATGGTAGCACGTGATTGCTATGTTACCTGAGGCCTACAATAGGATAGGGGTATGTTCAGTGGGTATGTTCGATTGAATCGGAGTAAATCTGATTACCACAAACAACCCGACAATCCCCCAAATCACCAAAATCCACCCAAAATCACCGAAATTGACTTTATTTCCCCAATTGATCGGCTTAGCACGTAGTGCTATAGTACCGAGAGGGTATCGGGGGTGCATTCGACTGAAGTGGAGTAATGTTCTGGCTTAGAATTCTCCCAGAATCCCTTTTTGGATCTCTATCCCATGACGTTTTTCCCCTATTAAGAATAGCACGTAGTGCTGTAGGACAAATTTACCCAGAATTCTCTGCTTCTGTCTATATATGCAATAGTTTACGTCTATCTGGCCATGTTCCTTTGTTCTAGGGTATACTCCAGTAGCGTAGAAGAGCCTATTATTTGGAACAGTTTACCTTATTATTGCTATATTTAGCAATTTCTGGTCTATTCTTGTTAGTTCTGACCCTATTCCGTGTACTCTTGTTGTTTCATTTATCTAACTAACCAATCAAATTGCTTGATTTCCCATAATGCAGTTATCTCCATTGTGTATAACAAAAGCCTATATGCAATGGCACCCCAATTTTAGCACCCCTTTTTGAAAAACATATGACCTTCGGCACCCCTTTTTGTCATATGTGCTTATGTGAAAAGGCACAATGTGACACAATATGCCCTATCACATAGGCACATGCTTTATGTGCCAATATGTGCCTATGTGAAAAGGCACAATGTGACACAATATGCCCTATCACATAGGCACATACGGGTATTTGAGAATACCTATGGCCTGGTATTGTATTATTCGAGGATACCTACTAGGCAATCCCTTTTTTGTCATATGTGCTTATGTGAAAAGGCACAATGTGACACAATATGCCCTATCACATAGGTACATGTTTTATGTGCTTATGTGAAAAGGCACAATGTGACACAATATGCCCTATCACATAGGCACATGCGGGTATTTGAGGATACCTATAGCCTAGTATTGTATTATTTGAGGATACCTATCTAGGATACCTTCTGGAGAATCCCTTTTTGTCATATGTGCTTATGTGAAAAAGCACAATGTGACCTATCACATAAGCACATGCTGTATGTGCCAATATGTGCTTATGTGAAAAGGCACAATGTGACACAATGTGCCCTATCACATAGGCACATACGACCAAAATGGGATTCCATAGCCACAGGCGTTTTCGAAAAAGGGATTCCACAAATTGGATTCGAAAAAGGGATTCCACAAATGGGATTCCGTTTCCATCTTGTCGCCAAAGCTCCACCGCAACTACTGGTCTATGGTCTATCTGTCCTATCATTAGCTTCAACAACAGTCTTGTTCCACTGCGGCCTTGTACCAGTACTATTGGCTAAACTACCATCAATTACTTCCTAGCTATACCTTCGCTGAAGCTTTCAAAATGTTCCATCTGATTTCCCCTGTATACATATAAGGCATTCCGTAAGTGGCCCAGTCCGTAAAAATTGGATTCCGTGTTTTTACATCGACACTCGAGGGTATGGAAAGGATTTGAGAACACCCAATTCAACAATTACTACAAGACTCTGAACAGAGACAACCAACCACTACAAAACAACGAAGTAAACATAACAAAGTGAAAGAATGTCAAACTAGTCGCATTGATCGAACTAGTTGGACAGACTGAACAGATCTGAATTATGAACAGATACAAGACATCTGTTCGAATGAAGTCGTAGTGAACAAAGATCCAACACAACTGAGATCGAAGTGATCAAAACAAAGTGACGAAAATCGAACTGAACAGATAGAAGAGAACTGACCCAATGAAGGTATCGAACTGAATTGACCATAACAAATTGAACAAAGTTCTGAACTATAACCCAATGTTAACCCTCTTGAACTGTTTGAATGAACTACAACCCTAATGGAGGTATATATAATTAACCCCCTTGAACTGAATGAATTCTATTTTTTAACTATATCCCACCCTTTGAACTGAATAAATTTTTAAACTTAATGAAAATATAACGAAATGTGATCTGAATTTTTAAACTACAACCCATTGAACTGAATTCTTCCAATAGGGAATGGGAATACCCTCGAGTGTCGATGTAAAAACACGGAATCCAATTTTTACGGACTGGGCCACTTACGGAATGCCTTATATGTATACAGGGGAAATCAGATGGAACATTTTGAAAGCTTCAGCGAAGGTATAGCTAGGAAGTAATTGATGGTAGTTTAGCCAATAGTACTGGTACAAGGCCGCAGTGGAACAAGACTGTTGTTGAAGCTAATGATAGGACAGATAGACCATAGACCAGTAGTGGCGGTGGAGCTTTGGCAACAAGATGGAAACGGAATCCCATTTGTGGAATCCCTTTTTGGAATCCCATTTGTGGAATCCCTTTTTCGAAAACGCCTGTGGCTATGGAATCCCATTTTGGTCGTATGTGCCTATGTGATAGGGCACATTGTGTCACATTGTGCCTTTTCACATAAGCACATATTGGCACATAAAGCATGTGCTTATGTGATAGGTCACATTGTGTCACATTGTGCTTTTTCACATAAGCACATATGACAAAAAGGGATTCTCCAGAAGGTATCCTAGATAGGTATCCTCAAATAATACAATACTAGGCTATAGGTATCCTCAAATACCCGTATGTGCCTATGTGATAGGGCATATTGTGTCACATTGTGCCTTTTCACATAAGCACATAAAACATGTACCTATATGATAGGGCATATTGTGTCACATTGTGCCTTTTCACATAAGCACATATGACAAAAAAGGGATTGTCTAGTAGGTATCCTCGAATAATACAATACTAGGCCATAGGTATTCTCAAATACCCGTATGTGATAGGGCATATTGTGTCACATTGTGCCTTTTCACATAGGCACATATTGGCACATAAAGCATGTGCCTATGTGATAGGGCATATTGTGTCACATTGTGCCTTTTCACATAAGCACATATGACAAAAAGGGGTGCCGAAGGTCATATGTTTTTCAAAAAGGGGTGCTAAAATTGGGGTGCCATTGCATATAGGCTTTTGTTATACACAACGGAGATAACTGCATTATGGGAAATCAAGCAATCTGATTGGTTAGTTAGATAAATGAAACAACAAGAGTACACGGAATAGGGTCAGAACTAACAAGAATAGACCAGAAATTGCTAAATATAGCAATAATAAGGTAAACTGTTCCAAATAATAGGCTCTTCTACGCTACTGGAGTATACTCTAGAACAAAGGAACATGGCCAGATAGACGTAAACTATTGCATATATAGACAGAAGCAGAGAATTCTGGGTAACTTTGTCCTACAGCACTACGTGCTATTCTTAATAGGGGAAAAACGTCATGGGATAGAGATCCAAAAAGGGATTCTGGAAGAATTCTAAGCCAGAACATTACTCCACTTCAGTCGAATGCACCCGCGATACCCTCTCGGTACTATAGCACTACGTGCTAAGCCGATCAATTGGGGAAATAAAGTCAATTTCGGTGATTTTGGGTGGATTTTGGTGATTTGGGGGATTGTCGGGTTGTTTGTGGTAATCAGATTTACTCCGATTTAATCGAACATACCCACCGAACATACCCCTATCCTATTGTAGGCCTCAGGTAACATAGCAATCACGTGCTACCATAGAAACCAAGATGGCGGCCTCCAGTATACAAAATGGACAACGGAAACACGTATCACCCTAACAACACGCGCTGCGCATGCCCACTACCACCACGTATCACTATGGTGATGACGTCACAACATGGCCGCTCACGCGGGTTACCATGACTACACAACATGGCGCCACTACGTCACGTGACTATGACGTCACATGAGATCCTGCAATGAGATCCTGCAACCTTTACCTCAAAAGCCCCTGACATACTACTCTCGTCTCAAAACGGTTGCAACGCAGACGATATCAAAATTTATTATTTTAAATATCACTTTTTTAAATTTTTCCAAAAATTTCAACAAAACCATATCATGTGACCCCTTAATGGAACGAGCTCAATGAGCTCGTTCCAATGAGGGGTCACATGATACGGTTTTGTTGAAATATTTTGAAAATTTTAATTTTTTCAACTGCTCAATTTGCATATTACGCGGGCGGATGTGGGCGATTCGTTAGGTAAAGGGTTAATCAGTGACGGAACACTAACATGTTTGCCATAGTATGAATGGGAAAAACAATGCGAAAATAGTGTAATTAAAGGTTTTGCCCATTTATTTAAAATAAATTTAAGTTTCGCTTCGCAAAAGACTGAATTGTCTATAAATATTGCTTTCATCCGATGGGGAACGGGGCCTGTGAGCTTGCGACCAAAGTTTGTCCCCACCGTGTCTAGCCAGTAATCCGACATTGCGTTGTTTTATGACACTTTTCTAGATTGCACCCGACATGGTGCTTCGAAATCTATTTCAGCTTCCCATGGCGTGAACAGCAAAAATAATGTTACATTTTGGTATTCTCAAATCAGTCACAAGCAAATGGAATTAAATGACTCCAGCAACCATCACATGTGCCACACCACAGAGTGAAGTTTGTAAATTAGAAATCGCACATCACTGTCATGCGTCATGTGGTTAGGGGTTACGTTGGTCACATTAACAGTGACAGTTATGTTGACCTTGCGTGAACCACGGATTCAAGCAAATGTTATCTTTAAATCCTAATGGCAAATCAATTAGAAAATAAATATATTCTCCTAACTGTGTGGGCACTCTAATCTCCCCTAACTGTGTGGGCACTCTAATCGTAAGTTCCCGTGAGTATTTTTTATTTCTCAGATCTCAACAGAGACACATAAGCTGACATCTGGGTATCGAAGAGATCCCTTTACACTGCCCGTATTTATAAACCAATTAAACACGATAATGTTTATTTTGAAAATTGTTTTTGTAAGCGTTACTTAATTCATTGATTCGGAAATGAATACAATATCTACATCATTGCCGGTAATCGAATACCAATATCGACTCAAGCGCAACTTTACCATATCAAAAAATAATTTCCATGATTTAATGACTGAATTGTCGCATTAACCCTATTGAGAATAGCACAGTATGTCAATGAAACAATCACTGTTTTGCAATACGAAGCAACAATGGTAGATATAAATTGAAATTATAGATGTAATAAAATAGTAGTAGTAGTAGTATTAGCAGTAGTAGTAGTAGTAGTATAGTAGTAGTAGTAGTAGTAGTAGTAGTAGTAGTAGTAGTAGTAGTAGTAGTAGTAGTATTAGCAGTAGTAGTAGTAGTAGTAGCAGTAGTAGAAGTAGTAGTAGTAGTAGTAGTAGTAGTAGTAGTAGTAGTAGTAGTAGTAGTAGTAGTAGTAGTAGAAGTAGTAGTAGTTGTGTAGTAGTAGTAGTTGTAAGTAGTACTAGCAGTAGTAGTAGTAGTAGCAGTAGTAGAAGTAGCAGTAGTAGTAGTAGTAGTATAGTAGTAGTAGTAGTAGTAGTAGTAGTAGTAGTAGTAGTAGTAGTAGTAGTAGTAGTAGTGGTAGTAGTATTAGCAGTAGTAGTAGTAGTAGTAGCAGTAGTAGAAGTAGTAGTAGTAGTAGTAGTAGTAGTAGTAGTAGTAGTAGTAGTAGTAGTAGAAGTAGAAGTAGTAGTAGTTGTGTAGTAGTAGTAGTAGTTGTAAGTAGTAGTAGTAGTAGTAGTAGTAGTAGTAGTAGTAGTAGTAAGCAGTAGTAGTAGTAGTAGTAGTAGTAGTAGTAGTAGTAGTAGTAGTAGTAGTAGTAGTAGTAAGTAGTAGTAGTAGTACTATTAGAAGTAGTAGTAGTAGTAGTAGTAGTAGTAGTAGTAGTAGTAGTAAGTAGTAGTAGTAGTAGTAGTAGTAGTAGTAGTAGTAGTAGCAGTAGTAAGTAGTAGTAGTAGTAGTAGTAGTAGTAGTAGTAAGTAGTAGTAGTAGTAGTAGTAGTAGTAGTAGTAGTAGTAGTAGTAGTAGTAAGTAGTAGTAGTAGTAAGTAGTAGTAGTAGTAGTAGTAGTAGTAGTAGTGTAGTAGTAGTAGTAGTAGTAGTAGTAGTAGTAGTAGTAGTAGTAGTAGTAGTAGTAGTAGTAGAAGTAGTAGAAGTACTCGGTGTCATATACTGGATCCACTTGATTTTGTATCTCGTAATTGAATAATCCTGTTAATTGTATATAAGTTCCAAACGCCAAACCATTTACCATACATGTTTACAGACCAACTGGGCTTCAGTACATCCATTTCATTCATATTTTTACATTTAATCTATAGTATATTATTTGACAGAGTTCCACGAGCTCTGTCAAACAATACACAATAGAATATATTTCCAGTTTTCGAAGAAGTTGGGGCTATATTGTGGTCGCCCTGTACGTCTGTTCGTCCATCCGTTCGTACGTCCGATATTCTTATGCACGCAACTCCTCCTATATTTTTAACCGATTTTGCTCAAACTTCTTAAACATTATGACTAACAAGTGGCCATACGCATATTTCAAAATTTTGAGTTTAACCGGGTTATTTCCTTTGAACTTAGATTTATTATGGATTTCGGGCCATCCAGCATACTATTTCGGCACAAACAGCTGGTTTAAGGCAAGAGTTCCGTCGTTGTGATGTACCCTTTAATAAAAGGTGTCAGGGTGTTGCCGATTGGGCAAACAACATTAAGTGTTACGTGCAAGGCGAGCGTGTGTCAGAAACGAACCGTTGTCCTTTCGATCTGAAGTACAATGCGCTCACCAATAAGCCGTCGTGATTCCATGTAGTGTTGGTGTAGGGGACGTTAGAAAATAGTAACAGCAGTACGAGGACGAATGACGCATGTAGTTGCTGTGGCAGGAACAGCTGGAGTTGGAGTAAACAGTCGCAGTTGCCATTGTTGTCGCTGTTATTAACTGGTAGAGTGCTAAATTCTTTTTCGTCATCTAAGTTTGTTCACATGTCTTGGCCTTATTACAATTTATTGGAGAGTGCAGGCACTCCCATAAATTGTAACAAACCAAATCTATACAGACTAAATAATTTTATTTCCAGGATAATATAAAATATACCCTCTGAGTCAGTGCCTTCATGTTGTGAGACCTGCACTTCAGAGTAAAGCCCAAATATGGGCTTCCGGCACTCTACCTGTTAAGTCAATCAACGAAGTTGAAATGCCTTACTGGGATCGTTAGTATATTTTGTACTCAGTCAAGATTTAGGGCACTTCCCCTTCTACGATTCTAATGAGATTTGGTGTTCACTCAGATACTTTTTCTAGTTTTCACGCCTACTTTAGATTTGTGATTATCTGCTTTACCCCCAAACAACGCCTAATTTAGACGTTTTTCTTAAACTTTCAATTTCAGCTCGCGTATTAAACAAACTTTCGTTTTCAAAATTCTGTAAAAATATTCTCCAACAAAAACCATATCTAAAAATGCGGGTCCGACCTGGGAAATTCGTAACGCTTATGGCCGATTTTCCGGGTGACGTTAATGACGTCGACGTCACAAAAATACAAATGTCGTCCGATTTTCATTAAATTTTGGTATGCCGTAGAGCTCGTAAATAGGAGATTCGAGACTTTTAGTTTTTTTATTTATCCCCTTTTTTTAGGTTTTAATGTAACTTCAAATTTTGGCGTCTTTCTGGACACATTTTCATTGAATACACGCGTGGCTCTCTTTTAATATTACACACAGCTATAAAATTTCACACACTATAAGGTTGATGGGAAGCGCTGTGGCTCAGTGGTTACGGATTTGGACTTCAAACCGAAAGGTCCCCGGTTCGATCCTGACCATGGGGTAACTGCGTTGTGTCTTTGGACAAGGCACTTTATCCCGACTGCCCACATGGGGGCACCGTGGCGCTGTGTACTAATGTGTACTGCACGTCGATGGCGCACTTGTCTTCGACCAATGCTAGCCCTGCTTGTGTGGAGTTAGTACGTTTGGGGACTCTGTCAATTACTCACCGTTGCTCGGTAGATCTCTCCGAGTACTCCAGCTTCATCCACCCGTAAAACTGTTCGACACGAGGTGACCCTGGGTATCGAAAGTGTCTTTAAACCCCAATAAATAATAAATAATAATAAGGCTGATGACGGTTCTATTAAATGTATTGTTACAATTTCAATTTTCATTCTTTGCTCCAAATAACGTCACAATGACGTCTTTTCCATGAACGTTAAATATCGACCCTGTTATTGAACACGCCTTAATAAAGTTTTGGAAATATTTTGTCTCCAATAAAAAACCATATCTAAAAATGTAATTAGTTTTTGACGAAAAATTAGTCTGTGGTGCCGTTGTAATCAATAGAATTAATAAATAGAATTTATATAGCGCACACATTACAATGATAAAAATTTACAAGGCGCTGAACACCATCAAAAAAAGCATTACTAGATATAAATGCATACAGCATTTAGGTACTTGAAACATTATATTAATCAACATCGGGATAATATAGAGAGTAATCGCTTGACTGGACTGGTTACGTGAAATAATTCATGAGAGATGAGGGACGTTGTACAAACACGAGTGCGCGAATGCGAACGAGTGTTTTACAATATCGTCCCTCGCCTCGAATGAATTATTTCACGTAACCAGTCCAGTCAAGCGATTACTCTTTTTATTACTCTTCATTATTAACAATAATTATGTTATTTAACCCTTTACCTAACGTAACGGTCCAAACCGACAGCTCTATTCTCAAAAGTCGCCAATTAATTTTTCATTATTTTTTTCATTTTTTGTCTCTAAAACATAGGTTGTGATCCCTGATTGGAACGAGCTCGTCGAGCTCGTTCCAATGAGGGGTCATAACCTATGTTTTTGAAACAAAACATAAAAATAATAGTTATTCAAGAATTATTTTTTACAAGTGTCGTCTGCTTTTCATGTTAGGTAAAGGGTTAAAAAAAAAAAAAAACAATGAAGTCCCCATTTCACCGGCAAAGCGTCTTCGTTTGCGCGCACGGATGCATGGCCCAATTGTGATTGCATAATTCACTTGTTAAGTTATCGTTTATAATCAAATCGGCAAATCCCATTAAATCACACTTTGGAAAGTAATAAAAAATTTAAATAGGCAAGATTTTACCTTTGATTTGAAAACTGGAAGAGATTGGATCACTCTCGGGGATTCAGGTAACATATTAAAAAGACTTGGAGCATTGTAACTGAAGGGACGTCCCCTAAATGAGGCTAGGCCATATAAGATCTGTTCCAGTAGATTGCGGCATAAGGAGCGAAGTGTGCGTTTGGGCACATATGTTTTGACCAGAGATGTAGGAAGGTGCTTGGTTTGCTAGTGTTTTGTATATAAACAAAGGAATTTTGAACTCAATTCTAGCTACTATAGGAAGCAATGAAGATTTTCTAACCGAGGAGTAATTAGTCGGGCAAGCTTAGGTACACCCCCCTATGCCCCCCCCCCCCCCCCCCCCCCCCCCCCCCCCCAGGACCGAACGATACCGGTTTTTTTCATGGACATTGACATCTCGAGAGTAGATTTTCAGATTTTAACAAGAAATCATCCTGGACGGATATGACGTAATCTAAGATGGCGCCCATGAGGGTGAGTCAATTTCGCGATTTTACACCATCATAAAGTTTTCTCGATTACGGAAAAAAACTATATGAGATAAGGAACGGGAATTAACTCACTCATATTTCTGATGCCATTCCCCGTATAAAAATATCAAGCAAGTAAATGAAAATCCAAGATGGCCGCCAAAATATGCCTCAAAATAGACGGAAATCGAGTTTTTCGACATTTTTTTTCGCACAAAAAATTATATAATCATGATAAAATTTAGAAACCTGTAAACTTTTAGATGTTAAATTGTTTGCAAATAATTCTCCGATAATACCAAGCGTGAACATGCACCAATGAAAGCCAATGTGGAAAACAAGATGGCTGCCAGTGCGACGACCCGTTTTCAGTTATCCCGCTAATATAATGGACAAGTTTTACACTATCTCAAGTTGTACGATGGTTGCGGAAAACATGTTCGATACAGGGGACAGGAATTAACTGTATAGAATTTTGGACACTTTTTCTGCGTATGATAAACCAATCAAATACGTGAATATCCAAGATGACCGCCAGAAAAATGCCTCGAAATAGAAGAAAATCGAGTTTTTTCGACACTTTTTCGAAAAAAAATTATAGAATCATGATAAAAGTAAGAAACCTGTAAACTTTTAGATGTTAATTGATCGCAAATTATTCTACTATAATATCCAGCGTCAACATGCACCATCGAAAGCCGATGTAGAAAACAAGATGGCCGCCAGGGCGACCATCCGTTTCCAATTATCCCGCTTATGTAATGGACTTCTAGTTCGGATTTCTTTGGAATCCTCGGTTTCTATCTGTTTTGTCTGTAAATGACCCTATTCTGACTATATTAGCTACCTACCTAGTCTCCGATGTCTCTGTCCCAGTCTCTGACCTCAACAAAGTCTTATAATCACCAGTCAGATTGCTTCATTTCCCATAATATGTGCATATCCATACAGAGTTATCTCCCTTGTGTATAATGAAGTCCAGTATGATTCCCAAGGCCAAGCGGCAATCGAGCAGGGACAGATATTGCTCGAATGGCTCGAATCTTATCCAGCGAATAAGCTATCGAGTAGCGCGACAGGAACAGGCATTGCTCGAATGGCTCGAAACTAATCGAGAAAATAAGACATAGAGTAATTACTCGAACGAGTGACTCCTCTTACGACTCTTATCCTCATCTGGGTATTGGAGGATACCTATGACATGGTGATGTAGTGCTGGGGGATACCTTTAGAGGAAGTTATGGTTCCTAGTGTCTGTTCAGTTCCTTGCATCTAGACCTCACCATGGCCTTTATAGCTCCAAGAACGCAACTGCTGACTTGTCCAATATCGCCATCGTCTGTCCTGTGATTAACTTCTACTGTAGTCACCCAATCTCATAGTCATCTTCCAGCTTTTTACCATTACGATTGACATGTAGCACTACTGCAGGTTTGCTAACTGTCTCAAATTGCTCGAACGACTAAAATACCACCGAGCAAATAAGCCATCGAGTAATTGCTCGAACGAGTGACTCCTCTTACGACTCATATCCTCATCTCGGTATTGGAGGATACTTATGACAGTGATGTACTATTTGATGATACCTTTGGAGGATACCTTTTGAGGATACCTTTTAGAAGATACTTACCTGAAGATAGTTATAGTTCCTGGTACCTGGTTGGCTTATGGTTTTTATAGCTCTAAACCACCACTGTTGACTTACCATATTCACTATCATCTGTCCTATCAAGTACCAGGAACTATAACTATCTTCGGGTATCTTCAAAAGTTATCCTCCATTGGTATCCTCAAATAGTACATCACCAAGTCATAAGTATCTTCCAATACCGAGATGAGGATAAGAGACGTAAGAGGAGTCACTCATTCGAGCAATTACTCGATGGCTTATTTGCTGGATGGGATTCTAGTCGTTCGAATAATCTGACATAGTTAACATGCCTGCAGTAGTGATACAAGTCAGTAGTAATGAAACAAGGTTGGAAGAGGACTATAGGATTGCATGACTACAGTAGAAGCTAATCATAGGGCAGACGACGGCAATATTGTAGAAGTCAGCAGTAGCGGTATAGGAGCTATGAAAGTCATGGGGGATTGGGGGGGGGGGGGGTCTAGATACAAGGAACTGAACAGACACTAGAACAATAACTGTCTTCAGATAGATATCTTCCGATAAGTATCCTCTAAAATGCATCCTGAAAAAGTATCCTCATGTCATAAGTATCCGCCAATACCGAGATGAGGATATAAGCGTCGTAAGAGGAGTCACTCGTTTCAAGCAATTACTCGATGGCTTCTTTGCTCGATGGGATTCTAGTCGTTCCAGTAATCTGACATAGTTAGCAGGCGTGCAGTAGTGTGACAAGTCAGTAGTAAGGTACAAGGCTGGAAGAGTCTACAGGATTGGACGATTACGGTAGAAGCTAATCACAGGAGGGACGGTGGCGATATTGGACAAGTCAGCAGTAACGATATTGGAGCTATGGAGGCCATGGGGAAGTCTGGATGCAAGGAACTGAACAGACATTAGGAACTATAACTGTCTTCAGATAGATATCCTTCGATAAGTATCCTCTAAGAGGTATCCTCCAAGGTTATCCCCCAGCACTACATCACCATGTCATAGGTATCCTCCAATACCCAGATGAGGATAAGAGTCGTAAGAGGAGTCACTCATTGGAGTAATTACTCTATGGCCTATTTGATCGATTAGATTTGAGTAATGCATGTTCCAGTCACTACTCGATAGCTTATTCGCTGGATAAGTTTCGAGTCATTCGAGCAATATTTGTTATTGCTCGATTGCCGCTTGGCCTTGGAAATCATGTAGGAGTTCGTTATAAACAGGGGAGATAACTCTGTATGGATATGAACAGATTTATGGGAAATGAAGCAATCTGACTGGTGATTATAAGCCTTGGTTGAGGTTAGAGAATGGAACAGAGACAACTGAGACTAGAAATGGTAGCTAATATAGTCAGAATAGGGTCAGTTATAGACAAAAACGGACGGAAACCGAGGATTCCAAAGGAATCCGAACTTGATAAATAGGAAGTATCCGAACCAGCAAACTACTCCAATTCGATCGAACTTACCCGCAGGAGACCTCTCGGTCCTATAGCACACCGTGGTACTATTATAAGCCCAAATGGGTAAATCTAAACAAATTAAAGTCCTTTTCGGTAATTTGGGGTGGTTTAGGGGGATTATCGGGTTGTTTGTGGTAATTAGATTTACTTCTATTCAATCGAACACACCCTCCAAACATACCACTGTCCTATTATTGGGTTTTGGGTCACATAAGAACCACGTGCTGTCGTTGAAATCAGGATGGCGGACTCCAGTATAAAAAATGGACCACTGAAACACGTGTCACCCTAACAACATGCGCTGTGTATGCGCACTAAGACCACGCATCACTATGGAGATGACATCACAAGATAGCCGTTCACGCGAGCTACCAGTCCAACCAAACATGATGTAACTGGGTCACGTGACATGACGTCACTTCCTAGATCCCCCACTAAGTCCATCGGGTCTGGTACATGATCTACTACTGATTCTCTTCAATTTCGAGGCATTTTTCTGGCGGCCATCTGGGGTATTCACTGACTAAATTGGTTTTATCAAACGCAGAAAAAGTGTCCAAAATTCTATACAATTGATTCCTGTGCCCTGTATCAAACATTTTTCCGCAACCATCGTACAACTTGAGATAGTGTAAACTTGTCCATTACAAAAGCGGGATAATTGAAAATGGGCGGGCGGTCTGGCGGCCATCTTGTTTTCTACATCGGCTTTCGATGGCGCATGCTTACGCTGGGTATTATCCGAGAATAATTTGCGATCAACTTAACATCTAAAAGTTTACAGCGTTCTAATTTTTTATCATGATTCTATAAGTTTTTTGCGAAAAAAGTGTCGAAAAACTCGATTTCTGTCTGTTTTGAGGCATATTTTGGCGGTCATCTTGGAATTTCATTTACCTGATTGATATTATTACACGGGGAATGGCATCAGAAATACGAATGAGTTAATTCCCGTTCCTTATCTCATATAGTTTTTTCCGTAATGGAGAAAAATTAATGATGGTGTAAAATCGCGAAATTGACCCACCCCTATGGGCGCCATCTTAGGTTACGTCATATCCGGTCAGGATGATTTCTTGCTAACATCTGAAAATCTACTCTCGAGATGTCCAGGTACCTGAAAAAAACCGATCTCGTTCGGTCCTGGGGGGGGGCGGGGGGGGTCACATAGTGTGTGTGCCTATCTGCCCGACTAAATGTGTTCGTTCTTTTTAGTGCGAGTCACAATACGAGCACCTGTATTTTGTATAATCTGAAATTTATTTATCTGCATGTTGGAGAGCCCACATAGAAGAACATTGAAATAATCCAGCCGAGAAGAGATAAATGCATGCACAAGACATTCTGTGGAACTTTTCGTTAAAATTTACCGATTTACTTTGAGTTTGGTCCAGTTACTGTCTAATTTTGTCGATTTTACTAATACAACAATCAGAGAATATCTCTGCGATACTGACGTTCGATAGGTCATCGGAGAATTTAGGTAGCAGCTGCGTCTGGTCGGATCCATAACTTTGCCGGTAGGAACTGTTTCTTCGAAAATAATAGAATATTTGACAGCTTTGCATTGCGCATAATATATTTCATGGCGCACGGCTAATTTCGACTGCTTCAGTTTCCTTTCAAGCTGCCGACGCTTCTGTTTCGATGAACGAATTTCAGCATTCATCCAGGGGCTAGCCGTTTTAGTTGTAACACTCTTTGATATTTGGGGGGTTGCGGGTGGCAACACTATCTAGTATTTTCGTTAGGTTGGAATTGTTTGATTTTCCCATACTTTGGATAGTGGCAGTGTCACAACTGCTGAAAGCTTCTGATATCTTTTGTATGAAATTGTTATGGTCGATGTTCTTTTACGATTCCGATAGGATATTGTTTCCGTAGCGGGTGTTTTTATGTGAAGATTACAAACCACAAAGAAATGTTCAGATAGAGGAGGATAGAGAAGGAGCCCAAACAGAGATATTTTTACAAGACTGGCGTTGTGTTGTGAGATAATAGGATCTAATGTGTGTCCTCGCCTGTGCGTAGATTCGTGAACATGTTGAATTAGATCCAGCGAGTCTATAGTATCTCAGTGAAACGACAGGTTTCATGGTCAGATGGAACGTCGAAATGAAAGTTTAGATCACTGACCACAAGAAAACGACCATCCTCAGCACGGTATCTATTGATGAGAGGTTCAAACTCTTACAAAAGAAAAGTCGCAAAAATTAATGTTCAGGCAACTTCGATGAAATGTTAGTATGTTGTAGAGCTTAAAAAAAATACAGCTTTTAGGATTTTTTTTTGGGGGGGGTGGGGGGTGGGAGGAAGGGATTTATTCATTTAACGTTATTTCAAAATACCACTTTCAGTTTGAATCACGCCTACAGCCATAACCATAGCACTTGCAGAGACCAAACATTGCATGTCCCCAAGGCAATGACATTTCCCGAACATTGCCAAGTTTCTTTACGATTGACGCCAAACGTTTAGAGTTGGCACGCAAAGAACGTTATAAAATGCAAACAGAACCCTTGCAGGTGTGTCACGCTACTTCATAACCATGGTACGTTTTGGGACCAAACATTACATGTCACAGCAGCAGTGACATTTCTCGAGTATTCCCAACTTTCGTTCCGATTGATGAAAACATTTTGAGTTACAAAGCAAATAACGTCAAAAACACCTTCAGCTTCTGACAAGCCTTCAGCCATCACAATACACATAGGCATTGGCCTCCAAGACAGCATTGGCCGGTCTCTCGGCGTTGGCGTGTTTCGTTGGATGACTTCTGGAAATTCGCGTTGCGATTTCAAAACCATCAATTTATTTTTGTTGTCACAGTTGTTGTTATTTTTTGTTGTTGGTTTGTTGTTACTGTTGCTGTCATTGTTGCGGTTATCGTGGTTGTTTTCGTTGTTATTATTGTTTTGGTGTTGCTGTTGTTGTTGTTGTTGTTGTTGTTGTTGTTGTTGTTGTTGTTGTTGTTGTTGTTTATTGGCTCGTACTGCCTATGAAAATTATACACCTCAGGATATGTTTTTATTTTCGCACGTGACCAACATGGTACGCTTTTACAATAATTTGTCCATTGTTCCCTCAATGTGAGGAGAACTTATTTTTTCAGAGTGCAAACAGTCTTCCAGTATTCATATTTTATTCCATTTTCTTTGTTTTAAAGCAAATTTGATGTTACGCCGATGGAATCACCTCACTGAGCAGATTCTAATGGCATGTCAGAACTAATGACTTTTTTAGTCCAATTCTATAAGGGTTTGTTTTAATTTATGGTACACGACATAATGAAAGTGTCTGGCATTCGATAACGCTTATCAATCGTGAAACCGTCCTCAAAATCTGCATTAGTTGGATCATGATAGGATCCCCATGGACGTGGCAACGATTACTTATTCCCAGGCCCTTATTCGAAATTCGTTATCAACCAATGTTATCGGTTGATAACGAATGTCGAATAAGTAACTGGGGATAAGTAACGTTTGTCATGTCCCACTGTCCTTGGGATTTTAACTGTTTTCTCACTAAGATCTATGTTCAATAGATCCGATAACAGCGTCACGTCCGACATCTAGATCCGCTTCTGGAACGTCAAAGGTATTGTCTTCTCTCCTTTCACAATATTTAAATATATTTCACCAGATGACGTCACGGCTCAACGGAGAATTTTCGGTCTCGTAGTTAGAAGTTAATTCAAGTGTGATCGATTGAGGAACGGATACATATTTATGTTGGAATGATGGAAGAAATTTATTGTGAATTCGCTGGTGCAGATAATTGTAGTTATTGTAGTTCTATTCAAAGAGAAACTGAAGTGAATCGAGTGCGCTGTTTTCAAAATTCCTTCCAAACAACGTACGTCAATGACGCTACAGCTATGTCTTCCAACTGAAACTCAATGATAGATAACGCTTTTCAAAATTCTGCGTTTTCCCTGGACGTGTCGCGTGGGTGGAAAAGTCGTTTTCAAGAAGATTAACTTTTACTTCAAGAAGATTAACTTTTACTATTTGAGCTTAACATTCCAAACACAAAGTTTTGACCCGCTGTTTGGGAAATTATGGAAGAGTGAAATTGAAAAGTGTACTGACCGTTGTTCAGCGAATGATGTCATTTCTTCAAACTCAACCGGTTATACGAAGGCTGTTTAAAATGTGTACCGACCGAAATATACGCAGTGTCGGAGCATAGGTCTAATGTCTGTCTTCTAGAGCTTTTGCACGACTGGAAAAACCGGCAGAATCTTTTTCATATCATACGGAGTCGTCGCAAGCTTTGACGCGCTATGAAGAACACCAACATAAAGGCGAGTTTAAAGGAGGCGAAAATCACTCCATGATTAAAAGGACTGTGAAGCGCATCGACCGGAAAAACGGGTGTAAGATGCGAAGTGCACCATCGGCTCTCACGATGAGTTGATGTTCTCTCCCCACTTCACCACATCGTTGGATAAATAAACGGCAACCGACAAAAGATCTTGCCATCCACGTCTCCAAATTTGATTTTTAATTTTATACAATTTACAATATCTCTGAGATATTGGTGTTCCTGCTAGAGGAGCAGTTTACAAATACAGAATACAGAATACATTCCTGTGAAGCTTCCAGATCCAATTCGGTTCGATTATAGTCGCGCTGATTTCGTAAATTTTTGAATCGTCGAGATGTTCTTAAAATCCTACCAATTGCCCCCTATTGCATTCTTCTTCAATCATAAGGTCTCTAGCCGGGGGGGGGGGGGGGGGGGGGGGGCTGCTGTTAGATTATTTCAAGGAGGTTCCGCTTCCAAAACTCCTTTGATTCCGTTTTAGAATATTCCGCTTCTCTGATTGACTTGCCCAAACAGACATTGCATACAGTACTTGGGTAGAAACTGACAATATTTACGGTTGTAAGAGGGGGTAATATCGATAACTTGAAGAGCAATGGAATTGGATTCCTTTCGATATCCTAAGCCTCATACGATTCGGGATTCGATTCGACGTGAAATTTCAGATTTTTCGCATGGCCTATTTCCCAAGTTGAACGCAGTAACCTCACGCAAACAATTTGAGTAACTTTCATTATCAGGTGAATTTTCGGATAATTATTTTCGGTTCAGCAGTACAAATTTTGATTGGTGAAAGCTACAGTACAGCCGCCGTGGGCTGATCGTAAACGAAGCGTGGGCAGTGATGTCCACGCATGCGTTTACCAGGTAATACAATTCATCTTCAGCAAAATTTTAATTAACGAAGCACCGGATTGTACCCGGTACTTCATTAATTCAATTTTTGATGGTTATTCCTATAATTAGTGTTTGAAATCTAACATTATTGCGTCTGTGGAAATATTGCCCACCCATGGAAAGTTACAAGTCCACGGTGACCGCACTGTAATACAACGTTGTTGACATAATAATGCTCAATTATTGCTAAAACTAATGCACAGTTGTTGTTCGTAGTGAAGTTAAAATTAACAAGATGCAACGCCACCGTATCCACCGATGAGAAATGGTTTAATAAAAAGGAGACAAATTTGAGGTTTGGGCTTTTATTTGTACTTCTGTCAGCAGTATCAAATATCATTAAAATTCGAAATCATTTATCATCTGAAACCAGAAAAAAACTCTGGCTAAAATGATTGAACAAAACCTGTTACTTTTAGATATCCTTCGCCTTCACCCCATGGTGGTCCATCAGCATACCAACGATCATTCAAATCCGACATACACTACTAAAGTTTTCATTCATAAACCATGAAAATTTTAATTTTCAAAGATGAAATAAGTCGAAAAAGGCCCATAACTCTAGAAAAAATGATTGGACAAAGTCCCTTACCTGTGATTATGTTTTTCCCACGATCGTCAATCAGCATACCAAAAATCATTCAAATCCGACATGCACTGACCGAGATACAGAGGTCTAAGGTTGTTGCTAGTTTCCCCGCAATCTTCGTTTTGAGTGGGGATAAAAACCGGGTGTATTCAGAAAATATGTTACGATGTTGTGTTTACTTCCGTCCGATCAATTACGGGTACCTTCGTTTATATCTTCATAATGTTGTGTCTTCTGGAGATTCGTCTACATTAAAGTATTTAATTATAGATTTAAGTAATTTCAAATTTCTTCTGATGTCTTACTTTGCATGCGATGGTTTTCTTATAAACTCTGCCACATACAATCAAAATCTAAGAGTCGATATGTTTTTTTACAAATTATGGCATTATTATTAGTCTAACAATGTGCTCTCACTGGCCCAAGCTGGAGCCAATACTATAAAACTTTTACAATTGTAATTTCTGGAATTCTATTTTCTACCTATTAATATAACTAGTTAAAATTGAATTATTAGTATTTTAAAAGATATAGCAATTTGCCAACTGGCAAATTGCCACATCTTTGAAAATGCTAATGGTTCATTTCAACCTATTTGAAGTCTTAACTAGAAAATACAATTCTAGAAAATACAATTGTAAAGGTTTTATAGCGTTGTCCCCTGTCTGAACCCGTTCTAACACAGGCAGTAAGGTCCCTTTCTTGCTCGAGATAGAATCGTGATCTGGGGCGACTTATTTACAAAAAAGACTGATTCGAGAAAAACGAACATAAAAAACGGCCGAGTTGCAATGTTTTGCGAAACCGAAAGACAATGTTGATGAAAAGTAGCATATCAAACATTTTTGAAATCTGGTGTTCATTTTCAAGTAACCACATGAACATTAAATTTATTAAAATCGGAGGGGGCGCGGTGGCCTTGCGGTAACCGGTTCTCGTCAGATCACCGAAGTTAAGGAACGTCGAGCCCGGTTAGTCCTCGGATGGGTGACCGTCTGAGCGATCGATTCGAACTCCCGCGTTGTGTCCTTGGGCAAGGCCCTTAACCCCGATTGTCCACATGGGGGCACGATTACGCCGTGCACTAAGGCGTACTGCACGTCGATGGTGTGCATGTCTTCAACCAATCTAACCCTGTCTATGATGCAGAGCGGTGTTACGAAGTTGGGGAGCTGGCAGCTGCTCGTCGTTTTTCGGTGGTTCTCTCCGGGTACTCCGGCTTCCTCCACCGTAAAACTGTCATGGTCATGATTAGACATTGTGCATAAGTGTGTGACCTTAAACACCAGTAAATAAATAAATAAATAAATAAATAAATAAATTAATTAAAATCGGATATCAACAGTTCGTGTTTCTGAAAACACAACGACATTTTGAGCAGCCAAACAAAGGGCAATAACTCTCTCAGTTTTCAGACATTGTTGTGATTTTCGAATTTGTCTCAGACAATATTTACCCGTTGCACCCTGATGGTATTTTCCATGTTACTTCAATGGCAGAAATTGGAAGAGTTCACATTCGTTATTTGAGGATAGACCGATCAATATTTTCAACATGCAGCCCCAAGGCTGCATGTTGAAAATATTGATTGGACTAAACCACACATTCTCTTAGCAGTCTTCATACTTAATGACATTATGAAGTATCACATTTCTGGGCGAGAAAAGCGTCCTCTTCGGTTCAAAGGATTAATAAGAACTGTCTGTAAATTTGTTTTACGTGATCTGAGGTTTATTTCGAGCTGTTACATGAACAATCAAATTTGGGTTCAAAATTCAACAGATAAACAGCAATAATTAATTAATTTTCAACACATAACGGAGTTTATCGAAAATGTCCAAAATGTATTGAAATCCAATAACTGTTGTTCGAGTTATCACATAAACAAACTTCAGACAGACGCCTCAACGGACGGCCCCATGGACGGAAAGACATTGTGGGTTTTTTAATGTTAAAAGTGGCTTCACAAATGGAGAGAAATTCACTCCACAAGTGCCATCAAAACACCACAAGTGCGAAATGTACTAACCCTGACACAATAAAGCTAAACTGGTCCTAACCCACGTGTACTCTCGAACACACGGTCCGAAGGAAGGACGTACGGAGCTATTAGCTATTTCCCCTTCCTACGGGTGGGATAATAACAGTGCCGTAATCTAAACTGGTTTGGTTTGCTGTCCTGCTATGAGTAGTATGCCCATTTGTCATATCGACATTTGCCCTATTGTTACCCAAGTTGATGAAAAAGTGGATCCCTATTTACGATAATAGAATAGTCCTCATTAATTTGCATAATTCAGATTCGATTAATATAATTTCGTATTGATATTAACGAACCTTTGTTAAATAGTTTGTTCATACAAAAAGATTGACTTTTTCGATAAACACTTTTCTTATAACCTTGAGTTGTTCAAAAAATAAATCAGTAAAATATTGGTATTAACAGGTAGAGTGCCGGAAGCCCATATTTGGGCTTTATTCGGAAGTGCATGTACCACAACTTAAAGCCCATGGACACTCTCCCGTACATTGTATCGAGGCAAAGACATGTGTACAAGACTTGATGGCCCGAAAGTAATTTAGCACTCTACCAATTAATGGAGTCTTAAATTAGCTTGTTCATAAACTGTTAAAACCCACAGAGTTCTATTGGTCTTTCACTCCTGGCATGCTGCTGGCAAATATTCCCGTCAGGACAATAATAGTCTTGTCACCAGAAACGTTTTAGTCATGTCTCTTATTAAAAATATTTCCATGTGAATTGACTCAATCATTTGATGAATAAGTCCGAGGTTTTATTTGTTTAAATTATTATCAAACTCAGTCATGGCTGCTTCACTCTCAACAGGTTAGGAATTAAAAGGCAGGACAAAATCTTACGAGTTCCAAGCTATATGTCTATTACAACAACCCACGAAAGGAACAGATACTCCACTGCAAGCTGTGTCTATCCTGCAGCAACCTAAATGGCCATCTCTTCGGCAATCAGCTCTCGTTTGCACTCTAATGCGGTGTTCCAGTAATTGCGGAACATTATTTTTTTCTTTGTGCTTTCTACTACACAAACGCTGCTTTCGGCCAACTAAGACATTACATGTATAGCGGCATTCTCCCAATCGGAAGCATTCACTATTCCCCAGAGTCAGTATGGTAATATTTAAACATGTACATGAATGTATACCTGGGGGCACGGTGGCGCTGTGTAATAAGGCGTGCTGCACGTCGATGGTGCACCTGTCTTCAGCCAATGCTAACCCTGCTTGTGTGGAGTTAGTACGTTGTGGAGTCTGGCAGTTGCTTGCCGTTGCTCGGTGGTTCTCTCCGGGTACTCCGGCTTCCTCCACTCGATAAACTGTCTGACACGAGGTGACCCTAGCTTTCGAAAGTGTCGTTAAACCACAATAAAAAAATAAATAAATAGTACAAAGATTTATTTTAGTGTTAAAGCATTTTTAATACTCTTTTGTATTTATAAATGTCATCGAGTTGATTTAGAAATGGGTCTTAGTGAATACTGGGAAGGGATGGAGGCAGTGCCAGTTAGGCGAGGAAAATTGATTCTGCTTTACTCGTGCGTCATGGGAACCGATAACCAACGCATCGAGGGTGTGAGTTCATATTGTGCTACAACCAAGTGTGTACTCGCTCGTACGATCGTGTGGGTGTGTGTGTTTATGCACACCCGCCTGCGTGGTGCTTATGCACACCCGTCTATGTGTGTGGGTGAGGGCATGTGCCTGTGTGGTAATGGGAAAACAAAGTAGGTGGCTGGGGCGCGGACGCTCTTCTATATTTGATGGAATCTTCTATGCAACCAGAGTACTTTCTTTATTCTTTTGTTTCTTTTCATCTCTTTTCTTTTCTTCTTTCTTAAAAATTTACTTTCCTATTCTTTCTATACGTGGTCTATAACATAGTTTGTTCCTGAAATCTAGCCAATATCTCTGTCTAAATTGATACATTATAGGCCTTACTCGCTGTAAATGTATTCACAGTTTTGTTCGATTTCTCACACGGGGACAGCTTACATTAGCATTTATGGTTACAGCTGAATCCATTTTATTTATTTATTTATTTATTTATTTATTTATTTATTTATTTATTTATTTATTTATTTATTTATTTATTGAAGGTTACATATTTCTGCGCAATGGCTAATTGTGACCATTCTCGTGTTGTACTGTTGTTCCTGTTATTGTTTTAATGCATAACATGATGTGTCTGTATACAGTCCAGCCGCGGTGGACTGGTAATATTTATTTATTTATTTATTTTTTATTTATTTATTTATATTGAAGGTTACACATTTCTGCACAATAGCTAATCGCGATCATTCTCTGATTATACTGTTGTTCCTATTATTGTTTTTAATGTATAGCATGATGTATCTGTATAAAGTACAGCCGCCATGGACTGGTCGTATTTATTTATTTATTTATTTATTTATTTATTTATTTATTTATTTATTTATTTATTTATTTATTTATTTATTGAAGGTTACATATTTCTGCACAATGGATAATCGTGACCATTCTCTGGTTATACTGTTGTTTTTATCACTGTTTTAATGTATAACATGATGCATTTGTATACAGTACAGCCGTCATGAACTGGTCGTAATCCACGCGTGGGCAGTGATCTCCACGCATGCGTTTATCCGGTAATAAAAATCATCAGCAGCAAAATTTTAATCAATGAATCACAGGGTTTTCCCCTGTGCTTCATTAATTCATTTTTTACGATTATTCCAATAATTAGGGTTTGGAATCTAATATTATTGCGTCCGTGGAAATAAATTGTGTTTAAATTAAGAACCCGATAGGAAAGAACACTGAAAAAATTAACAAAAGCAGTGAACGATTATGGTCAGAAGGTCACCCACAATCTGTAAACAATCGCAATATCTTTCTGGTTGGCCGTAAACTTACAAAACGCCTGCAAAGTGTTCTTGCCATTTAAAAAAAAAATAGAAAAATATTTTTTTTCCAAAAAGCACATGGAAGGAGAAGGGTTACGATAGATTCTATTACTTAGTGCTAAGTTTTGTTGTATAAATAACCTTTGTAAATTTTATTTTTCATACATTGTTACTTTTTCGTTCCTTTGAATAATATTTAAAAATTATTTTAAAACATTAGTGTTCCCTGTTAAACTGTAGACATATCTTTTTATTATTATTTCTTGATGTTTATGGTTACATATTTCTGCACAATTGCGAATCGCGACAGCAACGTGGATTTAATGTCAAGTCGAGCCAACCGTTTATACCCATGTTGTCCATTTTAGAGGACTTCCACCCCAGGTACTGGTGACCAGGTCCTCCTTTACCAGAAAAAACAGAGATTGTTTACCACAGTAACAAGCACTGCTTCACTTCCCGGGGTTCCCACGGGGAACATATCTTTTTAACAGATGCCAAAGTTACATGCCTTTCAATCTTAAAACATGTGTTTGCTCTCAGTATTGAGGAAAAAATCACACGTTAATATATTTTCAAATGTCATTTTGGAATTGTTTGATAACACACAAAGTTCTTAACAGGCTTTCTGAATATCTTGCCGGGATGGTAAGTAGCTCGCCGTTACTCAAACAATATTGTTAGCACCTAATTGAATATGCCATAGCCGTCTTGGTACACCATGGAGAAAATTAGGTGATGAGGTGACAAGTCCGTCACTTATATCATAATGTATCCGTCAGGTTCATTGACATACTTGTTACATACAACACTTTCCCTAATATTGTTAAGCATGTTATTTTCTCAACATTTGTAATATTTCTTCCGAGGATATCCTTTTATTCTTTTGAGCAAACTGAATCTCCACAAATGTGCTCTCGAAGGTACTGAAAATTGAAGAAAAAAATTAAGGCAATTTGAGACCGCATCGAAAGTTCATTAGAACGATGGTGTCAAGAACTTGGTTTTCACTTTTCGTCTCTTTCTCGGGATTTTCTGACCTTAAATGATTGGATAATAAATAATTCCTAGCTGTAATTTATCTATCGATTTGAGATCATTTCATCTGCAGATGAATAAAATAATACGTGATCTCCCTCTATCTCCCCCTCCCTCCCTCCCTCCCTCTCCTTCTCCCCCTCTCTCTGTCCCCTCACTCTATCCTCTCTCTATGTCTCTCTCTCTCTCTCTCTCTCTCTCTCTCTTTCTTTCTCTCTCTCTCTCTCTCTCTCTCTCTCTCTCTCTCTCTCTCTCTCTCTCTCTCTCTCTCTCTCTCTTTCTTTCTCTTTCTTAGTGAGTGGCATAGTTTTGGGACAGAGCCACTGAACTGAAAACGTCAAAGTTTTACGGGAGTTGGCCCCGAAGAGACTCTATCCCGGGTCTACGACACCCATTCGCCTAGCCATAAATGCACTGCCACCATGCCTAATGACCTAACGGCACCCCCCACCCGCTCCTCCCAAAAAAGGTTTTAGTTAATTCCGCCATTATGTCAGTTCACATTTATAACCCGACCCCAGCCATATATTCCAGAATTGACAATTACTGAATTATTTTAATTGTTTTTTGTAGCATATCTCTGAAAATTTGGTTTTTGGGGGTTTTTTTGTTCCATATTTTGCATATATTTATATTTTTAGCATATTTTGGAATTGTTTTTGTGTGGTAGCATATCCGTAAATGTTTTATGAAATTTTCTTCTTTCACGACTGTTATACCAAGTAAAAGATTTGTAAAACACCGAACAACATTAATTCAAAGTTAGATTTGTCCCGCAAAACACGAACTACCACTCACCCGTTGTCTGTACATACTTAGTGAGCATTCCGATTATTGCGATGAAGTAATAAATAACGATTTGTTTTAACAATTTCAGAAATTTGACCTAGTGTGCCGGCTTTGATTTCAAATTCACTGTAGAACAAAGAAAATGACTATAAGAACTGAATCAAATGTTCAAAGTGAAACATACAACCACTGAATTTTGACGCAACAATTCTAAATGAGTTTATATTATAGTTTGAAGTTCCATACCAATGTATTTAATATTTGTGTTTGTTCTACAACAAGGTTGACATAACTTACTTATTTATTTTTAATTCATTCATTCATTTATTTAAGGTGACGTCTTTATATGTAAGACTATTTTGTGTTACTGTCACTTTTGCGCAGCTGCACCAGCATTATAAATTGTAAAGCACTGTCATGTATAGGTAAGGCGTTAGGATCGGTTTAGCCTGTTCGCCAAACCTTTTTCTCATAAAAGAAATAAAATATTAGTTAGTACAAAAAGGGTTGACATTAGAGACATACACTTAGTCAAAAGTGCAAACTTAGAAAACAAAATCGTTACTTTTTATTCGATCGTAATGCACGGAATACTCGCATCGCATGTTATTATTTATTTATTTATTGGTGTTTAAGGTCACATATTTCTGCACAATGGCTAAGCATGACCATGACAGTTTTACGGGTGGAGGAAGCCGGAGTACCCGGAGAGAACCACCAAGCAACGGCGTGCAACTGTCAGCTCCCCAACATACTAACTCTACACAAGCATTGGTTGAAGACAAGTGCACCATCGACGTGCAGTACGCCTTAGTACACAGCGTCACCGTGCCCCCACGTGGGCAATGAGGGTGAAGTGTCTTGCCCAAGGACACAACGCGGTTGCCGCAGGTGGGATTCGAACCGAGGACCTCTCGGCTTGCAGCCTGCACCTCTACCTACTGAGCCACCGCGCCCCATCGCATGTTATGTCTTCTTGCATTTACTATTTATTTATTTATTGATGTTTAAGGTCATATATTTATACACAATGGCTAATCATGACCGTGACAGTTTGACGGCTGGAGGAAGCCGGAGTACCCGGAGACAACCACCGAGCAACGACGAGCAGCTGCCAACTCCCCAACATCGTAACTCCGCACTGCAGCACAGGCAGGGTTAGATTGGTTGAAGACATGCGTACCATCGACGTGCAGTACGACTTAGTACACGGCGTCATCGTGCCCCCATGCGGGCAATGGAGATGAAGTGTCTTGCCCAAGGACACAACGCGGTTGCCGCAGGTGGGATTCGAATCGAGGACCTCTCGGCTTGCAGCCTGCACCTCTACCTACTGAGCCACCGCGCTCCCCCTTGCATTTACACAAAAGTATCCAATCTGCCCAGCCAGCACACAATAAATGACAATTCAAACTATTTTTTTCATTGCTTTCTTTCAAACAGCTCATAATTTATTTTTGAAACGTCAGGTCCAGCAAGTTCTAAAGAAATGTCATAAGCTATGGTGTGAAGAAACGTATTTTTCAGTCAGTTGAAAATATTGCAACAAATCAATCTTGTAACTGTCTTCAGATATTGGAGGGTTGTTGTGGTCCATGTTTGCGCTGCAATGACAAGTATTTGCCTGACTGTTCGTATATGTATACATATCTCTGCTTCTTGGCATTCTATCTACATAACCACCACAAATGGTAATGTCGCGATAAAAGACGTGGCAGATTGCTACGTCTTTTATCGCGACATTGCCGATTATCGTGGCTAATTTGCAGAACGGGTCCTACTCACAAATCACCCAACTACCAATCACCTGTGACAGCTTTGTGCCGATGCGGAGGTCTTCGAGCATGACAGTTGCCGAACTGAGATCAGCTACTGACGGACGAGACAAAGAACTTGGAGTTGGGGTATGACATACCCACCCACTCAAGGGATTTTCGCCTCTGGCGACTGCTGTCAGAAACGTACGATGCCAGTGGGTTAAGATTTTAAAAACTTAAACAAAATACTTTTAACTCAAGAACATTTCTCTGCAAAAACTTGCTTTGGTACACTGCACTGAAGTGTTGTATCAAATAAACTGATAGCTTATTTTCTCGCAATTTGGGATTAAAACACCACTAAACGAATTACCTCTTAATATAAATAAATACTGCCACTCGGCGATCGATAGAATGGGAATTTCACAGTCTCACGTGATGATTGTGTATCAGATCTCAAAACATAAACATTACAACGGATCAATTTTAATGCTCTGTGTACGGTTTGCAGTAATTTTTATGTTATTTGTTATATTTTCTTTTTAAATAGCCACTGATTGCTGTTCTGTGTGAGTTCAGTTGCACCAAAACAAGAGAAAAGAAGTTGAACATTCACCTAACATAGCAGTCGTATCCGACAGGCGCTATTAACAAAAATCGCCATTCAAATTGTATTATTTCTTTATCTTGTACACTGCAAAAAATATAGGTTCTCTTTAGAACCAAAACTGGTTCTAATCTTGTCCCTGAGATGGAACCAGTTCTGTTTAAATAGTATTTATTTCAAATCAAATAAATTTATAAAGATTAACATTAAATATTAACAGAATTAAACATAAATTGAGGGGGTTTCAGTCGTAAGTTTAGAGCTTATACGAGGTTGTCTCAAATCATTATTAAGCAAAGGAGATATGAACAGTTGGCATATCGAACCAGTTTTGGTTCTGTATAGAACCAATATACCAGGTATTTATATTCGCTTTGTTTCAAAATGTTTAGCGACTGCGTTGAATAAGCTCCAAGTTTACTGCTGAATCTACTTCAGTTCATGTATTATTCTGTTAAAATTGAATGCTAATTTTGGTAAATTCATTTGATTTGAAATAAATACTGTTTAAACTAAACTGGTTCCATCTCAGGGACAAGATTAGAATTAGTTTGGGTTCTAAAGAGAACCTTTATTTTTTGCAGTGTACCTCCGAAATCCATTATGGTCTCTCATTAGAACGATAGCGTATTTTTTTATAACTGTTCAAAAATATTGTTTCAAGTTCGGCCCCAGTTGTCTGATGGTACTGAAAGCCTTGTTGGCCAAATGCCATTAAATGGGGTCGCACCATTCACTGAAAGGAATAATATTTTTTTAACCCTTTATCCAACGTAACGTCCAAAACCGACCAGCGCTTTTCTCAAAAATCGCCAATTAATTTTCATTTTTTGTCTCAAAAACATAGGTTATGACTCCTCGTTGGAACGAGCTCGTTCCAACGAGGAGTCATAACCTACGTTTTTGAGACAAAAAATGAAAAAAATTAGTTATTCAAGAATTTTTTTGGCAAGTATCGTCTGCTTTTTATGTTAGGTAAAGGGTTAAAGAAGGGGTTTTAGTATCCTTATCAGCGAAAAGCTTTAAGTTTACACTAATAATGCTGATCTACCGACATGCATAGCATATGGTTACGGTTAACTGGTCCACCTCCGTGTACAATAAAAACAAGGTAAACTTTGACGCTTCGGTATGAGGCCTCTTGTATAGTAAGTTTCTGGGAAGGTTGCCCGTTACCAGAACCGGTCGATTTTACAACAATAATGTCTGAATAAAGAAGTTGATGAGTTGTCCTGCAATTTCGACTTTATCTCGCAGTGATGGCATTGTCAGCGCAACTTTCCCTGTGAATTAAACGTTTTCAATTCCATCGCCTTGTATATTTGAGAAGTTTGTGGTCGTTTCTGCAGTTCTTACATTTTTTAAAACAATATTTTGCCCGAGTTCACGATTTTCCTTACATGGTTACAAACCGCCATGTGACCGATTTCCCTCGTGCTGAATTTAAATGGAAGCTTTCTTTTTCGTGCATCTTCTTCGGGGAGTTTGGAACACACCAGGGACGACATGGTAAAATATGCTTACTCTGAGTCTGTAGTTCGAAGTCTTTTATTTGAAGCCCAGTCACTGGTTTTACCGATCTATTCGTGATTGTTGCAATTGGTTACTTATGCCCATGGAAGCTTTTCTGTCATCAAACTTATAAATTTTTTTCGTGAAAAGGTGAATATATTCCATTCCTTGTACTTTAATTTGATATAAACTATGCCTTTACTTACTTCTTTTATAAGTATTTTGGGCTCTGGTGAATATTTTTAAAAAAATTCCCAAAGTTTTGTTGAACGGCCCCTTAAGGTGGAAACATATTCTGTCCTAAATGGATAGTATTGACCTCTCGAGTTTTACCCTCTTGTAAATAAAAAATATCTACGGTAATATAACAATAACATGATTTTGGAGGGCGTTATGGTTCATTAGCGGCCCTGCAGCAATGATAAACAGCCCGAGGGTTTATTAAAGGCACGAGACGAAGTCGGGGGCCGTTAATAAGCCCAAGGACTGTTCATCATTGCTGCAGGGCCGCTAATGAATCATGATGCCTGACAACAATCACGTTATTACTATTATTACCAAGCCGTTGTAACGAACGAACGTTGATTTTATCAGTATACTTACAGTGTGACCGATTCACAGTGCAATGAAACTTGTTTCCATCTGATTGTGCTTCATTTCAGCACAGAAATAATCACTAAAGTCGGTTCGATATTTCTGTTTCGATCGTCTGTTCGACTTCAGTTCAGAAATACAAAGGGACGTCATCCGAATGGGAGTAATTCATTAGACCATGGAATCTAAAAATAGCCGGGCCGTGGGCCGCTAATGGCTATTTATACCATTATCGCCCGCGGCCCAGCTCCGTCGAATGACGTCACTGAAATTATGGAGTTTTAACGGGCCTCCAAACTTATGTTAATCGACTAGTAACTTATAGATTGAGTGGTAATAATTACCAATATACTTGGAGGTCATTACTTGGTTAGTTTCATATCGGCCTAGATATCAGCGAAGGTAACTTCATATCAGCCTGAGACCCAAGGAATCCAAGGAGTGCTCTGGCGTTTCTCAGAAACTACGTGTTAATATCATTAGTTATCCTTGTGTTTTCCAGGGTGTATGGGAATTTACACCGCTTTGGGAACTCATACACCCTAAGGCGAAGTCGAAGGGTGTATGAGTTCCCAAACCGGTGTAAATTCCCATACACCCTGGAAAACACAAGGATAACGGATTTATTTCCAAGAATTTTGGTGTACTTAATACTTTAACCTACATTGTGGGCAAAAACTGTCAGAAAATTTGTACTTGGCAAGTTTCTTAAATAAAACCAGAAAATGTGGATGTCATTGGAACTGGCTCAATGAGCCAGTTCCAATGACATCCATAACTGTAATATTTTATGGGTACTTTTTAGCCACATAGCTTGCTCTTGTATATTCTTGTTTTTACACCGTGGTTAAACAATGTGTAAAAAGGCCACTGTGGATTGCAAGTTACACCGTACCTCTCAACCAATCAAAATGCAGTATTTTGTTTCATTTGGAAATAAGACCATTTAAGTTTTAAAACAACTTACCACGACCACAGAGAGTTCAATGTATCATGGTAAGTGAGGTCGCCCCATTTTATCAAAATTTCAAATCACAAATGGGAGATATTCCCTCACGTGGAACACCAATTTTGAGGGGGAGATGTGCGACGGGTTGGGGAGATGCGCTCGTACCCGTCGCACATCTCCTGGCTACGTGCCTGTCAATATACAGACAGTCCTCTGTTATTTAATCTACAAATGTAATCAACTTTAGTAGCATTTTGCTAATCACTTCCATCTTTGACCAACTGAACCATAAATAGATTCTAAAAAAAATACAGACAGGATGGTATTCCTATATTTGAAGGTATAGGATTATAATAATTGCGTTTTAAGGCATTAGTATTGGTGCCTGATGGGCCAGTTGTTAAGGCATTCAAACCGAAAGGACGATCCCCACCAGAGGCAAATGCGTTGTGTCCTTGGGCAAAGCACTTGATCCCGATGCGCACATAAGGACACGGTGGCGCTGTACACTCAGGCCTACTGCACGACGATAGTGCACTTATCTTCAAGAATTCCAACTCTTGACAGTTTTCCTGAGAGCTTCCTAACAAATGGTGCCACAGACTGAAGTTATTGACAAAGGAAAAGGGGAAATGAGATAATTTTCTTTTGCTTATGCTACAACGTATTTCAGCTGGTACTGTATCAAACTCACTGGCCTTTTTGTCAGAGTAGCTGGGTGCAGGGACACATTTCGAAGCAAGTACCGAATATATTCCATAATGGAATGCTCGTGTTAAGAGTGAAAATACTTTCACCTTCTGTCTATCTGGATCTATATTATAACACATTATCGCCCCCATTTTATAAGCGGTAAATTCAGAGAGAAAACATTGTTTACGCTAATGGTAACAAGGTGATTAGTAAACATTACAAGTCAGCTAAAACCTAATAAATCCCGTTAGATTGCTGCATTGATGTAGTATTTGCGAATGTTAAGCGCCAGTGTGTGCATATGTGATTTACTTTATCGTTGTTATTAATACAGACAGAAACACAACAGAGTATTAATCATAAAACACAAATACGGTAATATCCCAAATAAAACTTTCCAGCTTTCGATACAAGTTACTGGCCTTTAGCTTGTTTTGCGTAAAGCCAGCGGAAGTGTCACGTGGCGTTTGTAGGACCCCCCCCCCCCCCCCCCCCACACACACACACAAACATACGTTTTATGAAAAATGTAAACTTTATATACTACTGATGCCTAAAATCATTAGCGCTGGTCTAGAATGGTCTGTGTACTCTCGTTCTGATTTTTCGTTGCTCATTTTGCTTTCGTTTTGTTTTCACTTTTTTAACAATATTTAATTATGTTCCAATAAGAGTAAAATCCTCGCCCTCTGATTGGATGAGAGCTGGCTTAGTTTCTTTTATGTTTACGGTTCCAGTAGCAAATGTTACCGTCTGACGTCACAGCGTTAAATATTTGAAATGACGTCGCCCGTTTCATAATTGTTTGACTATTAAGCCGCTTAATTTTTCTGGATTTTTTACACTTGTAGAAGACAGTGTCCCGAATGAAGTGTTGTTTAAATTACAAACAAATTTACGATTTGAACTAAGATGGAATGAGTTTATCTAATTCATTGATTATTATTTACTGCTGTCGGGGGGTACAGGAGATGTTTATTTACTGAACTTGTGATCGTTAAAAGTTGCCTTGAACAAGTTCAGTAAATAAGCCTCTCGCGTTTCACGATGTGGGTTTTGGATTGTGGGTAGGCTCGTATTGGTTATGCGTTAATGTGAAAGATTTACGGTAACATGGTCTGAGGTTTGCGACTCGGAGCGTGTGTTCAACCTCGACGTTTCGCGTCTCGTTTCAACGTAAGCCCCGAGCCGCAAACCTCCGACCATGTTACCGTCAGTTCATCACAATAACTCATATCATTCATGAGAAAGAGGTCTGGCGAACAGGATAAACCTATCAACGCCGTGCCGATACATGGCAGTTCTTAACAATTTTTAGTGCTGGTGCAGCTGCGCAAATGTGACAAGAACACAAATAAATAAATAAATAAATAAATAAATAAATAAATATAAATAAATAAATAAATAAATAAATAACCACAGTACTTACTCTGTTATTTCATAATAAAATGCTAATCTCGAGTGACGGCAGTGGTGAAGGCGCGTTTGCGGAGAGGATCCTAAAATAAAGAGAATACGGGACTCATACATTTTGTTTACCTGTCCATTACCTGACGACTCAGATCTGGGGGATGATTTCCATACCGTAATACCTAACTATTGAGTTCTGGGAGATGATTTCCATACCCTAATATCTAACTATTGAGTTCTTTGAGATAATTTTCAGTTTACGGCCCTTGGGCCGTAAAAAGGTACTCTGTGTACTGCAATTCGCAGGAAGAGTTAAAATTGTTTACGAGATTGACTCTGGGCCTTCACCTATGACGAGTACATATTCTTAAACCAGAAAAAGGTAAAATAAAGTTGTGAAGATTGTCCCCACCCCAGCACCACCCAAACGCAGACAGAGGGATGGAGAGAGAGGGAGAGAGCGAGAGAGAGAGTCTTGTTTAGCCATCATTATGAGAACTTGGGTTTTTTTTCTTTTGTTCTTGGAGATACACAATGAAAAAAAAGTCCCCACACGATCGATCCGCTGTTTTCTTTGTGAGGACATGGAGAAAACAAAGGAAAACCTTGTGGGGACGCAAAAATTATTGTCTTGATACTCACAACATCGGCAAGACAGAACCCATACACACACTTTAGTAAGCCAGGCTACGCAACTGCGTATCGTATGTAATGTTTTATGACTGCACCAGCGAGGCCTTTGGGGAAGGTTTGTGCTTGGCTGACGAATTGAAATACTAGAACTGGAATAAGACTGCCCTGTAGAACTTTATGTCGAATAAAACTCATGGGGGCGCGGTGGCTCAGTTGGTAAAGGTGCAGGCTGCAAGCCGAGAAGTCCTCGGTTCGAATCCCACCTGCGGCAAACCTCATTTTGTCCTTGGGCAAGACACTTCTCACCCATTGCCCGCGTGGGCTGTGTACTAAGGCGTACTGCACGTCGATGGTGCACCTGTCTTCAACCAATGCTAACCCTGCTTGTGTGGAGTTAGTATTTTGGGGAGCTGACAGTTGCTCGCCGTTGCTCGGTGGTTCTCTCCGGGTACTCCGGTTTCCTCCAGCCGTAAACCTGTCGTGGTCATGATTAGCCATTGTGCAGAAATATGTGACCTTAAACACCAATAAATAAATAATAATAAAACTCATAGTATGTATGTATGTATTTGTGGTATTATGATTACGTTTATTACTTGAATGAAATTCACTGCTTCGAGGGCCCTATAGTAGTTCACATTGGATTTTGACACTGTCACGTGGCAGAGGCGGGCTGGCCATATGGTCTACAGGGAGAATTCCCTGTGAGCCCCTTATTGGAAGTCCCCTGAGGCCCAAAACTGATGCAGCCCTACACGTCTTGGTGCATGAAATTTGGTGGAAATGATCAACGGGCGAAATGGATCTGATTGCACAGACTGTGGATATTCCGAAATTCTCACTTTGTGGACTGCCTGGCGACATTTCGATCTACCAGCAGTCAAGTCTGCATTTGATCGCTCAGATGCAAGGAAACAGTGTTCTATCAGTTTGAAAAATCAAACTTTTCTCCCATTGTGTCGAACTATGGCCGATTCGATGGGTCCACCCACTTCCCCTCCCAGTGCAACCATGGTTTTTTCGAATGAGCGACACAGATGACATAAATATGCCATCGAAATGTCCTCTCATTGGACTGTAGCTGATCGCTCAGATGCACGCGACCCATCAAGCGCCGGATAAGAATAGCAGATTCAGACTTGGGGACGAGAAATGATAAGAGGACGTGACAACCGTTACTTGTTCCCAGTTCCGTATTCGTTATCAAGCGATAAAGTGGGGACGCGAAATTCGTTACTTATTCCCAGTTCCTTATTCGATATTCGTTATCAACCGATTTTATCGGTTGATAATGAATGTTGAAAAAGGAATTGGGATAAAGTAACGTTTGCTACCTCCCCGAATGATAAACAGTTGTTTTCCGTGACAGGAGTCGATGTTTATTTGAAAATTATCTCATAAATCTGTGTCATGAAATACTTCGCAATCTATTCTTTATCGGGAACTATTTCCTGACTTGGACACTGTGTACAAACAACTCATCTCGAGTTGTAACATAATAACAGGCCTCATAGAATGCGTTGCTTGTGTCTCTTTCCACCTCAGTGTCTTTTGTGAGTGTTCTGGATCATATAATACATAGAGAATATTCCACTCGTCCCCAGTTTATACCGAAATTTACAAAACTCGTCCTGTAAATCAGGTCTGGATCTGACTAAAGCTCGGTCCAGACCTAATTTACTGAACTCGTTTTGTAAATGTTGATGTAATCATCCAGTGTTCTCCAATTTATAATATATGGAGGCTATTTACGCTATTTTTGTGAATATCGAGAATTATCTCATGAGTGTGGACCTGAAAGTTTTATTTTTCACTCGCGCAAGCGCGAGTGAAAAATAATACTTTCAAGTCCACACTCATGAGATAATTCCCGATATTCACTAAAACTGAGTAGATTTTCTTTTTATTATATGCTACGTGGCATTTTACTGTGCAATATTCAGCCCAATTTCACTGCAAACACGTACGTTTTAAAACGATAACAAAGGTCAGTTAATCGTTCATTCAAGGCAACGTTCAAGGCGACGTCATGCGCCGAAGCGTAACGTCAATTAGGAAGCTACTGAAAAAAATCATCATGGGGACCTGAAGCGCTCGTGAAAAATAAAACTATCCGGTCCACACTCATGAGATAATTCCCGACACTGACAAAAATAGAGAATAGATTTTCTTTTTATTATATGCTACGAGACATTTTATTGCACAATATACAGCCTAATTCGACCCCAAATGAGTACCTTTTAAAACAATAACAAAGATCAGCTGATCGTTCCTTAAAGGCGACGTGATGCGGCGTAGCGTGATGTCATTTAGGAAGCAACTGAGGAATATTTCTCGATATCTATCGAGTCGTTAGATATCGAGAAATATCTTTTTGAAAATTTGCGATAATTCACAGGCTAGCATATAATATAACATAATATAAACTAATAAGATACTTCGTTTTTTCCAACGGTTTTCGCTCTCTGACTCTGGGTCTCGTCATCAGCTTCATCAGCTCCCGAAAAAGGCTACTTATTCCACAGATCATAACTATTAATAAATTACTTGACAATGCCCATACTGGAAGCATCCGTGAAAAACTCGACGGGATAACTAGAGATAGATATGTATACATAGTGCATCCAAATAACTATCTTGGGTTTATGCTTCCTATTGTTGATCTGACATAAGCTGAAGCTGTACAGCTGACAGGGAGATGACAGGTAGACAGACAATCTGACTATGCCATCTCCCTACGGTATACGCTCTTATTGGTATTTCTTTACAAAAGCAGTTGTTATCTTTTACATTTTTATCACTATGTTAAATGTTTTTTCTGTATTTTCTTCTGTATTGTATATACCGTAAATTAAATCAATAAATAGATCAATAATATAAAGTTGGGACTCGTTGGAGATCATCTATTAACACAAATAGGGGAGAAAACTTGCAAAATAAATATTGATTGGCTAAAAAAAATTCATTTTTTGTCTTACAATATTGCTTATGACATCTCGTTGGAACGAACTCAACAAGCTCTTTCCAATGAAGGGTCACGGGCTTTACCTCTGAGACAAATTTTTGAAAAAAATATTAGCATTTGAAAGGCGACGTCGCTGGCTGGTTCTGACTGTTATACGTTAAGTAAAGTGCTAAAGAACTACAAAGGGAAGAAACAGCAATGTCCGAGACTTACTTAGATAGGATCCCAAGATCAACGAAATGAATTAACCCTTTACCCAACGCAGACGATATCAAAATTTATTATTTGAAAAAACATTTTTTAACATTTTTCAAAAAACTTCAACACAACCATATCACGTGACCCCTCATTGGAACGAGCTCGACGAGCTCGTTCCAAAGAGGGGTCACATGATATGGTTTTGTTGAAATTTTTTGAAAAATAATATTTCTTCAGAGGCTAACTTTGTATATTACGCGGGCGGATGTGGGCGATTCGTTGGTTAAAGGGTTAATGTGACATTAGGCCAAATCTCTGTCAATTATTTTTTTAAACCAAGGAGGTAGGAAGGCTTTTATTTATTTATTTATTTATTTATTTGGGTTTTTTTACTTGACTGTTTGAATGCCTGGAAGCCCATAGCCAGGCTCCATTGTTATATGCAGATACAGATACCATAACTTTAAAGGTTTCATATTCTGTGGATGCTGTTCACTTTTATCTTTGAAGTGAATAATTTCATCTATTTGATTTTGCCTTGTTACGATTTAAGAGAGAGTGCCTATAGGCACTCTCCTAAAAAATTGTAACAAGGCAAAGACAAATTTGGGCAACTAGGAACAATTTTATTCTCTACTAGTTAATACAAAAATATCTAATAAATATGTCTTCACTTATATTTATGCATTTTTTCTAAAAATAAATAGTGTCCAGATAATATATTTGAGTTATTTAAACGTGTTCAAAGATATATACATCAATCAAAAACAGTAAAATACTACAGTCTCTCAATTTCATACTAATTTTACAAGACACTGAAAAGCCAATAAACCATTCAACGAGAGGGTTTAATTGGGATGATTGCCTGAGAACCTAAACCTTTTTTATTATTTGTTTGTAAGTGGTTAATTTTATTGTGGTTGTAATCATTTGGAATAGAACGGTGTCGTATCTATCAACATATTCACTTGATTGACGTTAGCTTTATCTTGATTTATCTTGCTAGTTGGTTTAATAGAACGAGAAAAACACTTAACAAAAATACACAACAGTGAGATTAATGATGAGATGGGATTAGCCTAAAATCAATACAGATGACGGTTGTTTGAGATTAAAGATTATGTGCACAAAACAGAAAGTCTACTTTCAGAATCCCGCGGATCGTATGAAGTGGGGGATTATCGTTGTAAGGTGTCTTAAAATGCACGTTTCTCATTAATCAGCTTCCCCGGTATCTGTTCAACAAAATTTATATTCATTTATGTATTGGTGTTTAAGGTCGCATACTTATGCAGAATGGCTTATCGTGACCGTGACAGTTTTACGGTTGGAGGAAGCCGGAGTACCCGGAGAGAACCACCGAGCATCGACGAGCAGCTGTAAGCTCCTCAACATTCTAACTCTGTTCAAACTCCGCCCAAGCAGGGTTACAGCGGTTGAAGACATGTGCACCATCGACGTGCCGTACGCCTTAGTACACGGAGTAATCGTGCCCCCATGTAGGCACCCCGGATAAAGTGCCTTGCCGAAAGACACAACGCGGGTTGTCCCGGGCGGGGATCGAACTCGGGACCTCTAGCATTGAAGTCCAACAACCTACTACTGAGCCACCGCGCTCCGTCCAACAAAATAAAATTAAAAATTATGTTGGCATTTCTTTAACTGGCTGAGTGCCAGAAGCCGCTATCAGGGCTTTCAAAAAACTGAGGGTACTAGAGCAAAAGTCAACATATTCCTTGCTTTTGTTTCATTTTCAGTCAAATGTAAATAATATTTTGTTAATATAAATTTGTTTTATTACCAATTATTGGAGAGTGCCTTGTGCACTCTTCAATAATTTGTATTACAACAAATTTTGAATAACGAATTCAGACCACCGAAAATAAACTCGCCCTTAACCAGTTAAAGGTGAAGTGTTCTGTGTAATAGAACATGATCTACTTTTCTTTCTTGTATTGGACTATTTTTCTTTCTTGTATTGGATGTGTGGGGGGGGGGGTATAGGTATGGGGGTGGAAGGGTGGAGGTGTGATGGGGAAATAATGACATCCGCAGGCGAGTCGCGAAGGCGACCGATTGGGGTGGAGTTGCAAACCTGATTTGTCCCGAATGTAATGGCTCATGTCCGGACTGACAAATAATATTCCAACTGCATCTTGCCTTGATAATATAGTTGGAATATTAGTAACTTTACTTTGAACCAGGGGCCTCGTGAAGATGACATATTTGGCGATGAGGGCGTGTAAACCCGATTTGTCTAGATTGTGACGGTTCAAGTCCCGACTCATAAATATTCCAGCTACATCATCAAGGCATGCCTTCGTGGAAGGCATGCCTTGATGATGTAGTTGAATATTAGTCACTCGGAATTAAAGTTAAAAACAACTCTTGACTTCTTGGAAATTTATTAGTGTATAAATAAAATACACATGTAGTAGTCGTGACGTCTTATTTAAGTAATATGTACCTTACCAGTACTCCAGGGGCGTGGTGGCTCAGTAGGTAGAGGTGCAGGCTGCAGGCCGAGAGATGTTCGGGTGGAATTCCACCTGCGGCAACCACATTATGTCCTTCGGCAAGACACTTCACTCCCATTGCCTACGTGGGGGCACGGTGGTGTTTTGTACTGAGGCGTACTGCACGTCGATGGTGCACTTTTCTTCAACGAATGCTTACCCTGCTTGTGTGGAGTTAGTATGTTGGGGAGCTAACAGTTGCTCGCCGTTGCTCGGTGGTTCCCTCCGGGTACTCGGGCTTCCTCCACCCGTAAACGTGTTGTGGTAATGATTAGCCATTGTGAAGAAATATGTGACCTTAAACACCAATAAATAAATAAATAAATAAATAAATAAATAAATAAAATAAATAAATAAATAAATAAATAAATACTCCAGATTGGTCATGCTGGGTCCCGATCAGGCCTAATCGGGTACCACAGTCCTCCATTTGTATCACCGAGTGTGTGTGTAACACGAGTAGGGCTTCCATTTTCAAATCGAGGTGTCTATTTGACACCTGATTGGCAAATAATTATTCCTCATTATGTTAGCCCGTTTGCCACCCAGGGATGAGATGAGAATCGATATCTTATACTCCACCTCGAACGAAATTGACCCCCTTAGGCCAAACAAAAATACTTTTGATTCTCAGAGACCGCCGTATTGATTTTTTCGTATGCATTGGTACATTTTATTGGTATTTTTCAAATATCACGGTTGGTTGTGCCACGAAAATAGGAAACATACACGCGTAAAGTCGCAAATTCCTGGATCACTTTCAGCTAGAACCTATATACTGGCGAGCGGGTTTCAATAATGGTCTGTCTTGTAAAATAACTTCGAACAAAAAGCAGATACAGTGGAATTGACTTTTGTTGAAAAGGTTGAGTAAAAAACTTCACAGCTTCCGAAAATACGGTAAGGTTGGCATTTTTCAGGAAAAGTCGAGGGGCGAATCCCCCCCACAATCACCCATGATAAAACCGCTGCCTTTAACCTTTGCTTGTTAGCCAAATGCTGTTATTACACTCTAAAATTATTTGGGTTAAATGTCAACCCAAATCAACTGGGTTGAGCGAATATGAACCCAACTGTGTTGATATTCACTCAACTCAGTTGATTTGGGTTAACTTTTAACCCAATTGAAATTAATGTGTGGTCACTATTGTTTCTTTATTATAAATATGTTTCGACAGAACAAAATCGTGCCCCACTAACCAGGTGTTGGGAATTTCGTAAATGTTTGGAAAGATTCTATCTGGTTGGTATATTGCCACTTTCCCATTTTGTGTTATTAGTGCACGGTTTAGCAGCCAATTAGAAACGACTTGTTCCGGTATACCTGGCACCTCAATAAGTGTGTGAGGAAAAGTTTTAGCGCCCAATTTAAGATGGCAGTTCACGATGAACATTTCAAATATTATTCAATTCGGATGCTTTCTGCGTCCAACATATGAAAGAAAAACCCCATTGCAAATGAATGACTTTTTGAGTTGTTTTGTTATCACTCAATACATGTGGATGTCAAACGTTTCAGGTTCTTCCTGGTTGTTTCATATGCTTCGACATTCGTAATTACCTTTCTGTGCACCTGTGTTTTCTTAGAACTGCCTGAAAATGAAGGCCAGCTTCAATTTAATTAACCCTTTCTCCAAATCATCTTTTAGAGGAAAAGAACACAAATGTGTTCCTAAAAGTGTTTTCCTAAGTCATATTCCTAAAATATATCACAACCCCTATTATTAATCAAGCAAGCTTTAATGGGAGGGGGGGGGGGGCGTATAAGGGACAACAATCTTTATAATAAATAAATAAATACTATAAAAAAAATATAATAAAGTAAAATAGTGATGTGATGTGATGTGATTGTTGGGGGATTTTTTTTAATAAAGCTTCGAAACGGTTGGGGTGTTTTGTGGAGTAAAAAAGGTTTGTGAGTAGGTGTTCGACAGGAAACAACTTTTAAACTGAAAGCTTAAAACCCTTTGAACCCCAGGGGCCGTTTTTTTCGGCCGTGCCACAAGCTACGTCATAATGTCATTAAATGGGATGGCTACAAGGAAAATATGTGGTGTAGAACAATCAATATTTTCAACGTGCAGCCTCAAGGCTACATATTGAAAATATTAATTGGTCTAACCCCAAATAATAAATGTGGACTCTTCCAATTGTTGTCATTGAACTGACATAGAAGATACCACCAGGGTCCAAAGGGTTAAATATTCATTCTAGGAGCTCAATCGGGATTACGTGCCTTGCCCAAGGACGCAACGCCTGACGGGGATTGAACCCTGGGTGTTTTGGTTTGAAATCCAATGCTATAACCACTGAGCTATCGCTCCCCCTTAAAATAGTTGCCTGCTCCTGTCGACACGTTACTCTAATAAAATATGGGATCGATAGTTGAGTAGCATCTCAATTATCCAATAACACTAGATGCCTGTCGAGGGGTGGGGGGTGATGGATACGAACGCACCTCCCCACAAAATTAGCGTTCCACTTGAGGGAATATCTCCCATTTGTGATTTGGAAAGTTTGATAAAATGGAGCCATCTCACTTAAAACGATACATCGACACGATGTATGTAAGTTGTTTTAAAACATTCTCGTTTGAATGAGGTTCCTGTGAAACGCCAAGACACGACTCTGATATTTTCTTCGAACATTAACCCTTTACCTAACATGAAAAGCAGACGACACCTGCAACAAAAATTCTTGAATAACTAATTTTTTTCATTTTTTGTCTCAAAAATATAGGTTATGACCCTCATTCGAACGAGCTCGTTCCAATGAGGGGTCATAGTCTATGAATTTGGGACAAAAATTTTAAAAAATAATTAAAATTAATTGGCAATTTTTTGAGAATAGCGCTGGCCGGTTTTCCCGTTACGTTGGGTAAAGGATTAAAAGGTATCGGGGTGCCAAGGGCGTGTCACAGAAACTAGTTGCATGGTCCTGGTGTTGGAGGCCCTACATGTTACAAAGAGCTAGCGCTGTTTAATTTCTGCCAGAATTATATATATGGGTATAAAATATATCTGGAAAATAAAATATGTCTTTATCGATCTACTTTGTATGTAATGTTTCACACAAAACAGTACAAAAGTGCTTGTATTTTAGATCCTAAATTTCACATAAAATTTCCCAAGATGATACCACATATCTCTATTTGATATTCATTTTTCAAAGTTTTCTTCGCCTGCGCGAACCATAGTCGCCACGTCGCAGCCAGTGATCATCAATCGCCATTTAGCACACCGCTCCAACAAAAAACCTGGCAACGCGCGTGAATGTTGTTGTCCTTCGTATTCGGCACAAAAAGAGCTTTTATTTGAGGATGAAACTTTAAATCAAATTGAGAAAATGCAATTTCTAATTCCGATAGGTATAAAAATCTGGGCATTTTCTCCATGTACGTAACGGGGACTTAAAACAAAGCGATCATTTGTTGGCGACTCTCTCTCTCTCTCTCTCTCTCTCCTCTCTCTCTCTCTCTCTCTCTCTCTGAGAGAGAGGGAAAACCGCCAAATTATCATATCGTTTTAACTCTCCGTTACGAGGATTTGTTTCCTCAACCGAACAATGTTGGAGTTCTTGACCCTGATATGATAACTTCTCTCTCTGTCTCACTCTCTGTCTCTCTCCGTCTCTCTCTGTCTCTGTCTGTCTGTCTGTCTGTCTGTCTGTCTGTCTGTCTGTCTGTCTGTCTGTCTGTCTGTCTGTCTCTCTCTCTCTCTCTCTCTGTCTGTCCGTCTCTCTCTCTCTGTCCTCTCTCTCTCTCTCTCTCTGTCTCTCTGTCTCTCTCTCTGTCCTCTCTCTCTGTCTCTCTCTCTCTCTCTCTCTCTCTCTCTCTCTCTCCTCTCTCTCTCTCTCTCTCTCTCTCTCTCTCTCTCTCAGTGGAGAAAAAAATTATCATAACGGAAATTTATCATTTCCAACCTTGCATTTGTTTTCTCCACTGAATGTTGGAATCGACCCTAATATCTCTCTCTCTCTCTCTCTCTCTCTCTCTCTCTCTCTCCTCTCTCTCTCTCTCTCTCTCTCTCTCTCTCTCTCTCTCTCTCGGTGGAGAAAAACAAATTATCGTAACGGAAATTTATCATATCAGAGTCAATTCCAATATTACATTTGTTTTCTACACTGAATGTTGGAATCGACCCTGATATAACTCTCTCTCTCTCTCTCTCTCTCTCTCTCTTCTCTCTCTCTCTCTCTCTCTCTCTCTCTATCTATCTATCTATCTATCTATCTATGATTATTTCAGGGTCAGTTCCAACATTCACATTCAGTGGAGAAAACAAATTCAATTGTGGAATTGAAAATGAATAAGACCAATTTGTTGACAAAACAGTAATATTTGTTTCTTATTGTGTCCTCATTCCTCTCAAAGACAACGACTATATATTCAGCGTACCATACAATTACGTACACGACTAGAGACTAATCCTTCAGTTTTAATTTGATTTTTCAAATTATCTAATTGGCCGAGAAAAGAAAAAACTTGATCGACTAATTGTAATAGGGCCATCTTTCTTTACTTTAGAAAGCCAGTCATCACACTTAAGATAACACTCGAGATTTTAATCAACCTCTCGTACAACTTCAATATAACCCCTGGGTGTTGCTAACAATGGTTTAAAACCTCTCTGCAGGCTATTACAACTACTAGCACATTGTTGAAATTAGCAGGGTGTCTTTTTCGACTCATGTTCTCTCGTGTATTCTTTGGATGCTGGGTAAAATGACATTACGACATTATGCATTGAGAGATATACTTCTTGGACGCTCACATGGAGCAAACTTCACTCATATATTAATTCGTTGGTTCTGGTGAAACATTCACGAGAGCCAGTCGTAAATTTTCCCTCAGTGAACGCTGTTACAAATTGCCGTAAAAAATGCAGTAAGAAATTTGGAAGCCAGCTCTCGGTACTTAATCCATAAAATGTTGCGGTCAAGATGCAAGTCAAAGTGTTTTGGAACTTGCAGACCCTTTTTTGTTCGGGCGAAACAGGGAAAATGTTTTTTGTGGGGTTTTTTCCTGACACCAGAAAGCTGCGCAGTTGTCACGGAGAGTGGACCAATTATTATCTTTAACCTGTTGCCGTGTGACTGCAGATCAAAGATATTAGTTGGTCTGCCTTTACAACCGACTCTTCCAAAACAGGCATTTTGACATGGACATTGCCATGTTTGAAAAACGGGGATTAAAGAGTTTATTCCGTTCGTTCTGAACAAAACGTTATCACAATGTCCACAATTACTTCTCTCACTGTACGGGGGCGCCCTGTTAATCGAATACCTACTTTGTCAGTGACAAATATTCAGTTAACAGGAGTATTCAATTAACAAGAAACCGTTCATTTTCCCGAATGCTGGTGATTAACAAAGCATGTTATTGTAAAATATCTTGATTGACAGAGTTGATGGGGCTCTTCCAAACACGATATAATAGATTAAATGCTACTATTTGATGTAGCAAGTCCAGATAGATCTCTAAACATTTGTATTGAAGGTATGGTAAAAAGTTTGGTGTTTGGAAATTACATTCAATTATCAGGGCTTTACGGAAGCTCAGTTCGATTTTAGTGAACTGGGTTCCGACATTTCATGTGAAATCGTGACATATTTGAGATTCTTTTGTTACATAATGTGTAACTTAACCTTCTAGCTACTGTAACGACTAATGCCGGACAGCGCTGTTCACAAAAATCGCCACTTGTTTTTAATTTTTTGCTTCAAAAATATAGCTTATGACCCCTCACGTGAATGAGGTCGTTGAGCTCGTTCCCAGGAGGGGGTCATAAACTATATTTATCATACGACTCGTCCGTTTTGTTCACTTTAGACAGATTAGATTCGATGCGCAGTTTGATTCAAACACTCGAACTAGCGACGAATCAAATTTAATGTTCCGCCGATGTTCGGTTGTGTTCGGTTATTATCGTCCGCATACTAGTTCGCTTTGTGCTAATTAGGGAATCCCCGTTGCCAGGGTTTATCAATAATAAAAAATTATGTGAGGAATGCCTGAAGGGATCCCAACAGGGAAAGAGTTAACATCCCAAGGACACTGTCGCAAGTACACCGGGCAACAGAATTAGATTTGACGATAATGCCTGCGTCGGAATCAGTGTGTATAAGGTGCGACTGGATACGTACCTACTACAATTAGATTAGATTCATTCGTACAAAATGCGTCCGTCTTTTGTGACTCGATAATTTATAAGCCTTGTAAATTTTGTTGATGAATAAAATATCACTAATTTTATCAACAAAAGCACATTACTGGAACAAGACACTCATCCTCTCTCTCTCTCTCTCTCTCTCTCTCTCTCTCTCCACGAATGAGATGGAGGAGAGAGAGACTGTTTCGTTCATTGGCCCATTCGGAATTTTCTCCGTTTTGATGGTCGCCCTTTACATAGGTTTTTTTTCATGCAACTGCACGGGAGAGCGGTAGCGTTGCGGTAACCGGTCCTCGTCAGATCACTGAAGTTAAGCAACGTCGAGCCCGGTCAGTCCTTTGATGGGTGACCGTCAGGGCGATCGATTCGGACTCCCGCGTTGTATCCTTGGGCAAGGCACTTCACCCCGATTGTCCACATGGGGGCACGATGACGCCGTGTACTAAGGCGTACTGCACGTCGACGGTGCGCATGTCTTCAACCAATCTAACCCTGCCTTTGCTGCAGAGCGGAGTTTCGATGTTGGGAAGCTGGCAGCTGCTCGTTGTTGCTCTCGGTGGTTCTCTCCGGGTATTCCGGCTTTCTCCACCCGTAAAAATTGTCACCGACTCGATATGACCTAGGCTGTTAATGTGTCGTTAAACCCTAATAAATAAATAAATCATACAACTGCACAAAACCTCGTTGAAGATAATAAAAACGACATTGTTTTTTAATCTTATCTTTTAACTGGTAGAGCGCTGGAAGCCCATATTTGGGCTTTATTCTGAAGTACAGGTACCACATCTTGAAGGCTCATATTCAGTGTATGTGCTTTGTATTATCTTTGAAGTTATATTATTTTGTCTGCAAGGGTCTGTCTTGTTACAAGTTATGGGAGAGTGCCCATAGGCACTCTCCCATAAATTGTAACAAGACAAGGACATGTGTACAAGATTTGGTGGCTAAAAATAATTTAGCACTCTATCAGTTAAAACTTGCTTTGTGTTCGCTTACTTTTCCTCACTGAAACGAGTTCTTCGAGCTGGTTTCGGTGAGCGATCCAAATATAGATTCGGGAAGGCGAATATAACGTTTTCTGAGTTCTTCTATAATAAGGAATATATGTATATAAACTGATCGCATTTGGTGATTAATTGCTGGGAGGAAAGCAGGGGAGATTGAAGCACTTTTGGACAGAAAGGGGTCAGACCCCGAGAAAAGGACATTTATTAGCACGAGCAGCCCCGCCATGACATGGAAAAACATGCATGTCTCGAAGGTCGATGGTCGAAGGCCCGAGACGGGGGGAGTTTGAGAGAAGGTACCCACTCCCGCCGGGAGGGGGCACTTCCTTAAAAGCTCCCCAACTCCCCTCTCCCATTGGATTTTAAAAGCTCTCAGAACAGATTTGTGGTGTATTTTAGCTTTACTTCGAGAATAAATCATTGAAAAAAATAAGTGACGAACCTGGGATGGACGACCCCCCCCCCCCCCTCCTCCCTCACATACGTGGTCCGAAGACATGGAGGGCAGATGACCCCGTGCTTCCGCCGTCCCTGTAGAAAAGTGGAAGTTGAGTGAGTTTCCACGTGAACAAATCGTCGTTCGACACACAGAGTATCGATCAAGTAGCTCTTGATAGAGTAGTTACAATTGTCAGTTACATATTAACTACTTTACCTAAATATTTCTAATAGTTTATCTACGAATTAGGTTTTTAGAGCTATTTATTCTCCTGTTTACTTTGTTTCTAATGTTGTGAGTTCATGTTTCTTCAAAACCTGTCAAACCTTGATGGTGTTTGACATTTTCCCTTAAAAGAACCAATTTAACAGGTGAGGTGTTGCGAAAATCATTAGGAAAACCTTTACCCCCACCTCTCCGCATGATATCGCGAAAAACTTGTAACTTCGTACAGATAATATTTCAATAGCGAGTCGCTAAGACACTCAGGCTCGTGTCAATCTCTGACAAATCGGTGAAGAGGAGTGCAAGTCGTGTCGAAATCAAAACAGGTGGGAGGGAGTTATAGGAGAAACAAAAGCTAATCATTGTTTTCGGGCTGTCTGTTACAACGTTCGCAAATTCTCGCGGTGCTTCGAGCGCACACGGATTCTGGCGATTGACAGATTGGCTTAATTACGTCACGCGGTAATCATCTTAAAATTGACAGTTCAACAGAGAAAGGATGAATTCACCTAATTTGCAGCAAAACTCTGGTTGAGGAACAGATACAATATCTGAGACGCAAGTTAATTTATTTGTAATTTGTGTATGGACGGTTTGAAAATTAACTTTAAGCGAGAAATTTAAACGACTTTTATGAATTTTCGAGATACCGTGAATTCAGGAAAGGAACTTTTCTAAGATTCGAGGATGATGAATGGACTGTTAGGAACGGCACAGACTCCAATGTCGCCTTTTCAAAACCCTTATTCTTCCAATGGACATTTTGGGCAGATGTATGCCACCCAGCAGCGCCCATCGTTTGCAATTCAAGAGATTTTAGGTTTAAATCCGTCTTGTAGACAAAATGGAAGTCCGGAGTTGATGGACAATTCGGGTATCAATTCGTCAAATTTTATGTATTTCTCTGGACTTGGTAATAACAATGTCCCGCCAGAAAATCAGTCTCAGAACTTTTTTCGCGAACATACGCAAACTCCAAACTCAACATTCTGTCCTTGGCGGTTTGATTTCACAAATCAGAATCAAGCTCCACAGAATCAAAATATCCAACAACCAAGAAACATCCAAAGGAATAATGAAAATTCTATTAATTATGGATATAAGCCACAAATGCCAGAGGAAGGTACGTATTTTCGAAGCAATATTTTTTTAATTTTTTTAAATAACACCCTGTTAGATATGCGAATATGTAACAAGCTTTATCCCTTTACCCAACGTAACGGCCAAAACCGGCCAGCGCTATTCTCAAAAATCGTCAGTTAATTTTCATTATTTTTTCATTTTTTGTCTCAAAAACATAGGTTATGACCCCTCATTGGAACGAGCTCGTCGAGCTCGTTCCAATGAGGGGTCATAACCTATGTTTTTGAGACAAAAAATGAAAAAAATTAGTTGTTCAAGAATTTTTTTTGCTAGTGTCGTCTGCTTTTCATGTTAGGTAAAGGGTTAAAAATCAATTTTTATGTTTCCGTTTTTTTTAATTCTGCTTCACATTGAGTCCGTTTTCAATTTGTGGGAAATTCAAAAGACGGGTCGCTAATCGGGAACGTACTCTTTTAATGCTAACATTTTTTAAATTAAAATTGAAGTTTAGTTCTTGTCTACAGACGGGTTTGAAATCATTGGAGAAAAAAACATCCAACTCTAACAGCAGGAATACTACTCTTGGAAAAAGTATCCAACTTGAAGTTTTATTTTGTTAGGAGATTTATGTATTTGCCAAACACGCCTATAAGACATTTTCAAACATTTTTCGGGAATAATTACAATATTTTACAAATATAGCTTATGAACACTCCTTGGAACGAGCTCAGAGAGCTCGTTCCAATGAGGGATCATAAGCTATGTTTTTAATACAAACACAGAAAAATAATAAATATTGTTTGGTGATTTTTGTGACTAGCGTTGATTGCATATGAGTGTAACGTGTGTGATACAAGATTAAAATGAGAAGAGCTTTCAAGCATGTAATGTCCGTTTGCATTAACACAATTCGAGAAGTAAAATTCGTCCTCCCGAGCAGCCAACAGTCGTTTTAAAAACTTCCGAAAAGAACTTTTTTAATCTAATATGAATATCATGTTAAAAAAGAAATATCTGATTCGGAAGTTTTTAATAAAAATGAAAAACAAACATTTCAACTTGTTATCAATTGTTTTCTGATATTGCATTCGCTTTAGCTCTTAGGACATTTTCAACTATTAATTCCTATTACATTGGTTTTAGCTCAAATGATAATTTCTACTATTAATCCTAATATTTGTTGGGAAGACTAACTATTTTATTCTGTATAAATTGCATATGACCGCAACAGTATTCGAAATAAAAATTACTGCAACTCGCTTAACAGAGCCCAGTAAACTTAATATACAATCGCTAACATCCCGAGTTCAAGTTTGAGGCCAGGAGTATATAATTGGCACTTGAACATCAATGTTCATTGGGTTATTGTTTCAGGCAGCATACATATTTGTGTAAATTTTGATAAAAAACTTTATTTATATAATATTTATTTTTCAACAATCTTGTAAAACAGAAGTATTGTTCAAGACGATGTTAAATTTCCCCTGTTTTACCGAAGGAGCAAAACGGAATTACTTATTATATTACTGGGGTTTTTTTAAGTCTAAAACAGAAACATACGAAGGTTCATGTTTTTATCCAAATATGTACAGGAATAAATAATAATAAAGGTTTGGGTTCAATAAAATATGAAAAAAGTTGTAAATATATTTATCTTTCGCTTGTTTCCATGCTTTAGAATTTATACATTTTGTGTCTTGACGGCGTTTTAGCGGCTATCTTATTTTCAGTCCTCATTATAATACTGACTTTCATATCTTTATTATTTTAATTGTTTTTTGTGTAATTAATTCTTCAGTTATATGAGGTGTTTTATTTCTGAAACTTGGTGTAACATTGATATAAAATAAAAGTCTGTATCATTCGTGTTTTCTAGCTTTGCCAGTTACTTGTGGCTAAGTCTTGGGGAGTATTTCTAGAGATCTTTTATCCCTCAACATGAGATCACTGGTTTTGTGACGGGAGATAAACGATCTTTTTAAACTTGAACCAGAAACTCCGCATCAAAGACTTGTCAAGTTGTAAAAAAATGCAAAAGAATAAACGATTGTATTATAATTTACCCAATTTTATTTATCTGTTGAGAATCCCAATGAAGCGCTAACGAGTTGCCTATTCATTTCAGTGGAGGGCATATAACTTTTTTTCACAGAATTTTCCTTCTTGGATTTCCAATGCTACATGATTGGAAGTACGTTGGAACACAGTATGAGTAAATTTTGCATGACACCTTTTTGCGAAGTTTTAGTTATTTGTTCCCAGGAATATTTTGACCTTTTGAGAGACCCTTTCTTTTTTGGCAGGTTAGTGGTTGAAAGAAAATAATGTTCCCCGAATCTTCGCGAGCTGCAGCTCGCGAAGATTCGGGAGACATTTTTCTCCAAAAACAAGAAAAAGTTGAAAATGTGCATAGATTCAATTTACAACGTATTTACGACGCTTTTCAGTTTTCTGAGAAAGTGCTCAGTAAAGATTAAAATAATTATTTTTTTTATTAATGCCGTAGTACTGCGGCTTGAATTTAGTAAAAAGAAAGCAACTTAGCGAATATTTGTTTTCTCGGAGATCGAAGAAAAAGAAACAAAATTGGAAGTTGCAGAGACTGCTGTGTCAGTTCGAACAAACTATTATTTACCAGGGCCAAATATACCCCGTTTTCCAAATAAATAAAATTTTATGGACAAATTTTATCATCAACGAATTCCTTAATACAATATTCAAAAAAGCAAACGAAATTATTCCTAATCTTTTTTAAAATATATTTTTTCGTTCGAAACATACCCGATACTGGGTCTATTGGGGCCAATACTTTTTAATGTGTGTAAAGAAGACGACATGCTCAGCCGTCGTCTATTTGTCGACTGATTCCACACTCTTGGAAAACATTTCCGTAAAATGATACAAGAGTTCTCCCTAAGATGCCCGTTTGTGTTTCAAAATACGTAATATACCACGATACGACTAAATGCATTGATGTGAAATTAATTTTAATTGAATATTTGGAACCTACGTATTTCCCAATGTCTCACTTATCCATAACATTGATTATTTCATGACAGTTTTGTCAAAGTTTTTGTTGACTTTGTCAAAATTTTAGAGCTTGTATTTAGGCATTTCAACAAACAGTCATGTCTAATCAAGTCCGAATCAATGGCTGAATGGAACAAAAACTTGTGTGAGTGTGTGAGGGGGAGGGGGATGGGCTGAGTGTGCAATATCGAGCGTGTTTGTAAGGGCGTGTGTTTGGGTGTTTGTAATTGTGTGTGTGAAAGTCATGTGAGCTGGGTGTGTCAGAGGGAAGGAGAGAGAGAGAGACCGTAATATTCTGACAAACATTATTTTATAACTACCACAGACATGATTATTATTATAATTATATGGCGCTTTGTATACCTGAGCTGAGGTGATAAAGTAGAAATAAATGAAAATGAAATCATCTGCGTGTAAGTCCTGTGTGTGTTTGGGTTTGGGTGAACACGTGTGAGTGTGACTTTGAATGTTTTTTTTTAACTATATCCATGTTTTCGCTATATATTATCTACAAGTTGTAATGTGTCATACTCATTTGATTGTGGTTGTGCAATAAACTGTTATTATTATTATTATTATTATTATTATTATTATTATTATTATTATTATTATTATTATTATTATTATTATTATTATAAAGAACTTAGCAATTGAGTTCCAACAAACTTTAAGGAAAAGAATAATATATATTAAATAGCTGAATTACAAGGAAAGGATAAATGAATGTTTTGTGTACAAAAACACTTGAAGTTTTTATTTCATTTTATATTATTTTTCATTACTCCTCGATAAGAACTTGAAACCGAGTTACAACTTGAAACCGAGTTACAACACGGAAACCATAAATATTAAGTAATTCTTTACTAACGAATTCGCCCCATTCGTCCACATAATTTACAAATTAACCCTTTACCTAACCTGAAAAGCAGACGACACTTGCAAAAATAATTCTTGAATAACTAATTTTTTGTCTCAAAAACATAGGTTATGACACCTCGTTGGAACGAGCTCGACGAGCTCGTTCCAACGAAGGGTTATAACCTATGTTTTTGAGACAAAAAATGAAAAAAATAATGAAAATTAATTGGCGATTTTTGAGAATAGCGCTGGCCGGTTTTGACCGTTACGTTGGGTAAAGGGTTAAGCAGTTGAAATTTGTTTTGAAAATGAAATTTAACCAAATCATATCATGTGGATCCTTCACTGGAACGATGAGGGGTCACATGGTATGGTTTTGTTGAATTTTTTTGAAAACTTTTAAACTTTAAAAACAATAATTAAAATAACAAATTTTGATACGGTGCGCGATGGATAAAAGAGTTAAAACGCGAATATTTCTTCGGACTTTTATGGAAAATCGACTCAGACATTTCTTCTGGTAAATAAATGTGGATCCGACACAGAGAAACTTTGTTATCGGGGGAAAAAAAAGTTGGAATTTTTTTTTCCAATCGAAGGTTTAGTGTGTTAATTTTATGGTATTTTGTGCATCAGTTCACTGAGATGGTACCACGAAAATAATGAGTTAAGCACAAGAAGAATTGGAATTTTATAAACATAAACTCCATAAAACATTATATCGATCCTTTTCAAAATTATTGCAATAAAAAAGTACCTTTGCTTTGTAAACTTAGTTTTTTCCACGCAGGTAACGGTTTCGCGTACAATTATTTGTGCTCAATAATCCTGAAAAAATAGTGGTCACGCGAAGATGATTTGTTGACAAGAAGTAAGTAATGTAAAAAAACAAGAGAAAGCTGAAGTGAAAATATTAATTAAATGTTTAGACGATTATTGAAAAATTAAAAATACTCAATTTTTCTCTCTAAAACATAGCTTATACCCCCCCCCCCCCCCCCCCCCCCACACACACACACACACACACACTCTCCCCATTGGAACGAGCTTACCGACCTCGTTCTAATAAGGGAGCATAAGTTATGTTTTTAGGCAAAAGTGAAAAATTCGAAAATTTGGTTTTAATAAGCATTGGAAAATCAATGACTGTGATCAATTATGATACATTCCAAATCAACTTAAATAAATAAATACAAATAAATAAATAAATATTCTTTATTGGGGTTTACCCTGGTGGGGATCGAACCGTGGCTCTTTCGGTTTGAAGTCTAATGCCGTAACCATTGAGCCAAAGAGCTCCCAAATAAAAAAATAAATAAATAAAAAAATTAATAAATAAATAAATTTTATACATGCCTGCTAATAACTTATTATACGAGACACTATTACACTCTCGACCGTTCTGAATTAATCCATTCAAACGGTATTCATAAGTTTTGACAGTGCTGCCGTCGTGGACTGGTCGTAAACCATGCATAGGCAGTGATGTCCACGCTTGCGGTTTCCAGGTAATAAAAAATCATCATCAGCAAAATTTTAATTAATGAAGCACCAGGTTGTAATTTGGATGATTATTCCTATAATTATGCTTGGAATCTAATATTATTGTGTCCGTGGAAAAAATGCCCACCCGTGGAAAGTGACCAGTCCACGGCGGCCGTACTGTACTTGTGGGTTCCGTGTTGGAACACGATTCTCAAAATTTTTTAACACAACCATATCATGCCACCCTTTATAGGAGCGTACTCAACGCTAAGTGTTAAATAATTTCTACAAGACGAAGACATTCATGAACTCAGACTTGAAAGATGAGAGGGTTAACATCCCTATAACAGCGATATGGTAGAGAACATGGAGAGTTCTTTGCCGTGAAAACACTCGCGGGGTGGCGTTTAAAATGCACTCAATTGATTTACGACATGGACGGATTAGAACGTTTAAAGACTGCGACGGGGTAGTACTAATTCAGAAAGCAGAAAATCAACAAACATCTAACTCCATGCTTGCTGCTGGCAGATATTCCCACCAGTGTACTCTTACTAACAGAAAGGGTATAATTTGGTCTCTTACAACAGAATGTATCACTGTAAATTGGACCAATCATATCACAAATGATTGTTGGGCTTCATTTGTTTGAAGTTTTCGTCAAATCCAGTCCTGGATGCTTTACAGCAGCCATGACTAGATTTCATGAAAAAAATCAAGAAAATGCTCAGCAGGTTAAGAGTTTGTTATTTATATTCATACACTGTACAGACTGGATAACTTGGTAGGGGTGGACTTCAGACCATACCAGTCGTGTAGCCGGAACTCTATATTTGGAGTTGGGGGCTGCGGTTATGGAAGGGCGAATGTGGGAATAATGGAAGGAATGAGGTAATGAGCGAAATTGTGACTTCGTTGATGATAATGGCCTCCACCCCCACCCCACCCCATCCCACCCAATCCCCATTGGTCGGAGTGCGTGGAGATACTCCCCCGTATAAATGTTGGAAAAATTCGCCTGAACTTGCGCTATCTGGAGACATTTTTTAGGCTCGATAGGCCATTTTACACTAAACGTGTGGCTTGATGTGTGCAGTTACATAAGTTTCTGTATTTTTTCCTTCCTTACAACCGAATTTGTACGTTCGTTAATAAGCACCAATATATTTTATGGTTTTTGCGTCGTGTCGAGCATTTATTATTCTTATGTGCGTTTATTTATTTATTTATTTATTTATTTAAACCCGCTCTATCTCTTTCTCTTTCTCTCTCTCTCCCTCTTTCTCTCTCTCTCTGTCTCTAGAGAGAGAGAGAGAGGGAGAGAGGGAGAGAAAGGGGAGAGACAAAGAGGGGGGGAGAGAGAGAGAAAGAATGCAAATCATTCTTTTTATACGGTTTGGAAACAAGATAGGATGAGAAGGTAACAGTAAAATTTTATTATCGCCTCGTGTTACAACAAAAGGGCGAGTGTCGCAAGATGGGGAAAAAAGTTACTTTGTTTTAAACAAACTACAGTGCGAGGAAGGTGGAGTAATACTCAATTGTGGTGAGATACTTTTTCATACCCTTTTAAATTCTGAGAACAGAGTACAAGAAGCAACAACAAAATTTCAGCCCATGAGCTTGTGCGGAGTGTATCTTTTTAAAAAAAAATTCTATGGTAATCCATTTTCACCACACTGTATCAATCCACAGATTCTAAGAAATTCTGAAGAAAGACGGTCTGTAAATTGGTAATCAATAATTGATTCCGATCTCACGTGGCCATTATTTCCTAATGATAATCTAATTCTCCTCTAATGAATGCAATTAGAAACTATTAGCCAAGACTTTCAGTGGTGTTACTGGTAATAGCAAAGGCGTGAAATTATAATTATTTTGTTTTGTTTCATAAGAACGTCCATAGAATATGTCGGAGATGTGATTTTTTGTACTATCAAATTAAACAGAGACATCGCAAAGATGATCGACTGTAGGTGTGTATGTGTGTGTGTGTGGAGTGGATTGGGGGACCCAATCTGTCCCGACTGTCGTAGTCGTGATGCATGGACTCCGCAACTTCTTATTTAATTTTAATTAATACCTGTCGGACTCAAAATTGGTCATGCTGGGCTCCCAAACAGCCACATACCCCCATTAACCCCTTGAACCCTCGTTTCCTGGATTGGTATCGCCTTTGTGAACACTTACAGTGAGATGGGTCATTCCAATATCATTATACAGGGAGGATAAAATAATAACTGCAGTTTGCAGCCGTCTGGCTGCAAACTGCAGTTATTATTTTATCATCAATGCCCCGTGTTTCGACCTCTTATAATAAGACAAAAATGTGACAAAATTATGCCTTGGACCGAAAAATCAGTCTTACGGGTTCAAAGGGTTAACGTGAGACCGACTGCGTGTATAACTTAATGAGAAGGTATATGATTACCATTAAGGGCAATTGTCATGGCTGGAAAATTATTGGGGGGGGGGGATACCCACCCCCAATGTGGAATCAAATACATATTTTTATTTATTAACTTATTTTTTCTTCCATATTTTATTTTTACTTACAATACATTTTACATTATTTCATTCTCCTTGAGATTACGATAATGTTGTGGGTAGGGGAGGAAGAATGTAAAAAAGAGAAAAGATTAAGAAAATATCAGCGTGTGCCTTCGCTTCATGATTTTAGTTTCTTTGAGGCGAACAGAGGATGTTCAAAGAACGATTCTCGTTAACCTTCACCACTTTCTTTCAAAGCTGAACGAAATATAATATGCCATATAATTCCAAGACTTGTTAATAATTGACCAGGCCGAGGGTGAAACATCATACCTTTAATCTCCAACTACTATCCTAAAACGGAGTTCTTAATTATTACGTGATAATTTTTAAAAAAAACGCAATTCACGTTGGTCAGATCTTTGTGAATTCTGAAACCATAAATAAATAAATATTTGCTCCTTTCCGCAACTGGTTGATGTACATGTATTCTACAACGAAATGAGTGTGACGCCAAAACTGTGGTATGTTGATATAAAATTTCTGAATAACATTTTATAAATTATTAAGTTACAATCTAAAGTGTCACAAGAGTAAATCAGTATGTTTTTAATTTAAAATGACTTGCTTCTGCGAATATTGTTGTTTTGAATAAAAGCTTCACCATTTGCATGAAGTAGAGAACTTGGTATCTATAAAATCCCTCAATATTACTTGCTCTATATAGAATAAAATGAGATTTGATTGAGTTATTTCAAATTTGATTATTCCATTAATTTTTGATTTCCCAATATAATTATAAAACATTTCATTCTATAACAGAACAAAAATATGAAATGATCATCTTGTAATGTTTTGTATACCCTTCTTTTATTTATAATTTTATCTGCTTCTTAATTCATATTGCTAATGTGAGGTAATAAGATATTATTATTGAATTTCGCAATTCCGTGGTGATTTAACTGTTGAAATCAGAATCCTACCTTCAAGGATTACCAACAGCAGTGTAAACTCTGTACGCAATAAAATATTGTTAAATGTATTTTTAAAATAAATTTTACGAATAAACAATTTAAACTTTCAACCTGAAGCCATTAAGTTGAAAATAATAATTTATTTATCCTGCAAATTCAATACAGACTTTCCGACAGCTGTTGGTGAACTGGCGTGGAAGATATGGTTTTGTAATGTAAGGGTGGAAAAGACTTTTATTCTGCTAAAGAATACAAACACCGTGGGCAATGCAGCCCATTGGTGGGAACAGAACAAACATATCGTATAAATGTGTTTTGTACAGTACGTGGAGAGTGTATTATCATTAAATCACCCGCAGAGTGGAGATTCCACCCGAGCAATAATTGCAAATTTATTGCAAAGCATAAACATCACAAGCAAAGTTCCAGCCAATGGACCTCCGGGTTAAACCCGGAGGTCCATTGGCTGAAACATTGCTTGTGTTTTATGTCCATATGTACAGAATTTGGAAGTGACACTTTGGGTGATAACTCCACTCTGCGGGTGATTTAGTTACAATCCACTCTCCACGTACTGTATGGCGGTATATTCATCAGTAAAAAGATATAGTACAATGGGTCGATTTGGTAATGTAATTTCTTGCTGATCTGAAGAGTTGGTGGGGAAATAAATTGGTGACCCAATTTCTAACCACATCTTAGAAAGTAATTATAAAATGGAAACTAAAGGACAGTATTTACTCGGGTATCACCCGAATGCACCAAAGTGCCATCTGCAATGCACGGGCATTGTAGAGGACACCTTAATGCACTCAAAGGGCGAAATTTTTTTTTTTTTAATTTTTTTTTTTTTTTTAATTTTTTTTTTTTTTTTTTACTATGGTAAGTGGTAGACTGTTGGACTTCTATGCTAGAGGTCCCGAGTTCGATCCCCGTCCGGGACGACCCGCGTTGTGTCCTTGGGAAAGGCACTTTATTCCGGTTGCCTACATGGTGAAACGATGACGCCGTGTACTAAGGCGTACTGCACGTCGATGGTGCACATGTCTTCAGTCGCAGTAACCCTGCTTGAGAGGAGCTCGAACAGAGTTAGAATGTTGAGGAACTGACAGCTGCTCGTCGATGCTCGCTGGTTCTCTCCGGCTACTCCGGCTTCCTCCACCCGTTAAACTGTCACGGTTACGATTAGCCATTGTGCATAATTATGTGACCCTAATTATGTGACCCTAAACACCAATAAATAATATTACTATAATATATTTTTCGGAAGCTTCAGAAGAAGGTGCCCATTTATCACTAATTTTTCCACGCAAAGTTTGTTTTTCTGGGGCGTTACCTGAGTGCATCAAAGCGCCATCTGCAATGCGAAGGCATTGCAGGGGACACCTTGACGCACTAAAGGGGCGATTACTCCGTTACAAACTGTCTATTTGTCAGTGGAATTTCTACGCGAAGTTTGCTTTTCTGAGGCTTCAATGGGAAGTACCTATTTGCTCCCTTCTCCAAACTATAAGTCGAACAACCAAACCATATGAACGGCATAATCAGATACACAAGCCTAATTCAATCGTGACTACCTTTTAATATTTAGTATCTAGCAAAAAAATTAATCAACGGCTCAATTTCTATCGAACCCTAGTTGCTAAATAGATCGTCACCCGAGTTCATCTGCAATCCCAGAGCATGAAAGGGTGAAAGAGCTAGTTATGACGGGCACAGTGATTTGAGTGTGCAGGGTTATTTTTCATGTGAACCTGATCAAGACACTAACTCTATTTTGAAACAGGGATGTCGTGAAGATGATATATTTGGCGACGAGGGAGTGCAAACCCGATTTGTCTAGATTGTGACGGTTCAAGTCCCGACTGATAAATATTCCAGCTACATCATCAAGGCATGCCTTCGTCGAAGGCATGCCTTGACGATGCTGTTGGAATATTAGTCAGCCGGGGTAATAATAATAATAATAATAATAATAATAATAATAATAATAATAATAATAATAATAATAATTTATTGCATAACCACAATCAAATTACAACTTACACATAATGTTTTGTTAAAAAGCTCTTGACTTCTTTGAAATGTATTTGTGGATAAATAAAATATGCATCTAGTACCCGTGACGCAATTTCTTATTTAATTAGCACGTACCGTACACCAAATCGGTCATGCTGCACCCCCACAGCACAAATCGGGCGGGTACCAGAGCAGCCCATTTGTACGACCAGCGTTAAGAGATTTATGTGACCGACGTCAAGATGACAATGTGGCTACGCAATTCATTAAACACAAACACATGTAACCAAAACTCAATTGGTTCACACGCTGGCAATGGAAACCTTAAGGGGCGTGAGGGGTGGGTTAGTGAGTGGACGGATGGGCGTACGCCGAGTGTTATGAAGCAGTGTTAATGTGAATGCCTCTGCCCAAATCCGTCACTTTGTTTAACAACACAAGACAACGTAATAAATAGAAAGGGAGAACGGTAAAACCCGTCAAAAACATCGCAGATGATCGAAGATTGACTATTGATATCGCCCAACTGAAGAAAAATTGAAAAAAATAATCTGGTAGTTGGGGGCGCGGTGGCTCAGTCGATAGAGATGCAGGCTGCAAGCCGAGGGGTCCTTGGTTAGAATACCACCTGCGGCAACCGCGTTCTGTCCTTGGGCAAGACACTTCACCCTCATTGCCCACGCATATGCACGGTGGCGGACTGCACGTTGATGGTGCACTTGTCTTCTACCAAAGCTAACCCTGCCTGTGTGGAGTTAGTATGTTGGGGAGTCTGATAGTTACTCGCCGTTGCTTTGTGGTTCTCTCAGAGTACTCCGGCTTCCCCACCCGTAAAACTGTCCGACACGAGGTGACCCTGGCTGTCGAAAGTGTCGTTAAACCTCAATAAATAAATAAATCTAGTGGTTATATGACGCCACCAGAAATGATTTATCAATTTTATTCATTCAGTGTGGTAATAATTATGATAATATTTCTTGGCAAAGACCGAAGCAATAGGGTACACTCAAAAAGGCTCCTACAAGACTTTGGCAATGCATGCATTTGATTTCAGGCAGTTTTGTTATTCGATGTAGTTATTTTTAGTCTTCCCTGCCTCTTGACTGTGAAAATTTAGCGTTTATAGCGGGGAAAGCTAAACCATACATCTTTTTTGGTGATCTGCCCTTCTACACTAGATATAATTTTATTCTGGGCGTGGAAAATGTCGTTTACCACACCTCCAAACAAAAAAACAAATAAACATTCTTTAACCCTTTGATACTTTTGAACGTGTTATTACGTACGAAATCAAACAGCACGTTGATACTTTGTGGTCTTTTGTTTTGTTATTATTTTTCGATTTTTTAAAGTTCTAACCTCAAATTCCTATTTTCTCAGGAATAGTGCTCAGAGATAACCGTTGTGCCAAATGTTATCGCAGCTTAAAATACTAATATAATCCTGCTGTCAAGACTTATTAACTGGTTGAGTGCTAGAAGCCACCATCAGGACTTTCAAAAAAAATGAGGATACCAGAGCAAAAGCCAACACTCTACTTGCTTATATTTCATATTCAGTCAAACACAAATAATATTTTGTTTATATAAATTTGTTTTATTACAAATTATTGGAGAGTGCCTGTAGGCACTCTCCAATAATTTGTAATAAAACAAGTTTTGAATAACAAACACAGACCACCAAAAATAATCTAGCCCTCAACCAGATAATCATTAATGTGAAAAATATATTGTTTTGGTAGTTTCCGACGTTTGAGGTCGCATTTTGAAAAACATTAAAGAAACTGAATTCCCAGTGCCGTTTGAACGTTAGGATAATTAAAGTCCTAAAGAGTTAAGGCCAAAGTATAATTTCCGTTCAAGAGTCTGAGTGTTGGTCATACCTCCTTGAACTACACCCCACTTGGAGGTGGTGGAATCAATGAGAGAGGTGGGATCGCAGTGGCATAGTGGTTAAAGCATTGGACATTGAACCGAAAGGTTAACGATTCGATCCAAACCATCGGTAACTGCGACGTGTCCTTGAGTAAGGCACTTTATTCCGATTGCCCAAGTGGAGGCATTGTGGCGCTTGTACTGAGGCGTATTGCACATCAATGGTGTGCATGCCTTCTATCGTTGTCAACTCTGTTTGTGCAGAGTTAGTAAGTTCGAGAGTGTGACAGTTTCTCGCCGCTGTTCGGTGGTTCTTTTTGGGTAATTCGGCTTCCTCCACCAGTAAAACTGCCCGAAACGATGTGATCCTGGCTGCTGAAAGTGTCGTTAAGCCTAAACAGACTACGATACAGTCAGATATGTTGGCGTGACAACCGTTAAACAAATAACGAAACAATAAGATATGGGGGCGTGACAACTGTTACTTATTATCAGTTCCCTATTCGACATTCGTTGATAATGAATGTCGAATAAGTAACTGGGAATAAGTAACGGTCGTCACGTGAAAATTGGTTGATAACGAATGTCGAATAAGGGACTCGGAATAAGTAACGGTTGTCACGTCAGTTAAGATATAGATTTTGCACTGTACACCTATTTTGGGAATAAAACAGGAGTGGAAATTCAAAGGCCAACGAGGCCTGTCAAAACAACTGAATGTTTCGAAAATCTGATACCCAGATGTCAAAGGACACCTAGGCCACCAACGCCTCCATGAAAGGCTCCATGTGGAGTATTTTGACATATGAATTCATCAGTTTATATAAAGGTGCGGCCATGCTGTGCACTCGAACACGTACAGTTGATAAAAATCGTCAGAAGAGATAAACACGGGTGTCGTTCCGTCATAAGGAGACCACAGAGGTGATGTTTAGGTTTATACAACTCAATTAAAAGTTTGAGTAAATATTTGGGTAATTACTGAGTCTTATCTAAATAAATTAAATCCTCAAACCACGCGATTCCGAGTTTTGATAGTTTAGTTTTTGAGTCAATAGTCAATGATTTATGTAAACATATATATATTATAGAGGATTACCCCACAAAAATACGTGAAAAGCAATCTTCGTAATTGTAACTGTAGTTCTATGACCTCTTCAGAGTGTCACCTTTTCATTCGGTCGATAAACTTATTTTTTATACTTTCAGAGATGTACAAATGTAGGCTAACTTAATACGTTTTCAGGTAGGCTAAATGAAATGGTGGGGCCTCGGGGGATTATTTAAGTATGTGTACTCAGCTGAACGTCCATTTTCAGGGCCACGTACTGGGACAGGTGTAGGTAACTCGTTGAATATCATTATTATCTGGAGGTAAGCTGCCCAGAAAAAGATAAAACAATCCCGTGGATAACAGCCTACCAAATGAACACAACTATTTTTAACTCTTGTCACCGGTTACCCCCTACCTGAATCACGTAAAACAATATTGAATTTGGAAAAGTATCAACACTTACGGTTCAACAATAGGCAGACGACACTTGATTCGAAATAACTGTTCTAGCCAGACAACATTTTATTATCAAATATAATAGGAATAACCAATGAGCAATGTGAAAGCTCTGTTGAAGAACAAAAGATGTGCCTGAACGCGGCGTTAGTGTCCTAAGTGTTAAAAATCGCCAACTTCTTTCAGAATGCAGAAGTTTCTAATTTGGACGGGCATGTAAAAATTAGTAAAGTTAAAACGCCAACATCATTAATTTGAATAAGAATGTAAAAAATTATCCAAATGGAAACTCTCTCTCTCTCTCTCTCTCTCTCTCTCTCTCTCTCTCTCTCTCTCTCTCTCTCCTCTCTCTCTCTCTCTCTCTCTCTCTCTCGAAACAATTTCGATTCATTCGTGAACATGGTGAAAAAATACTACGTATAACAACACTTTGCAGCCGTGGATGGACAGACACGGCTGGGAATGATGAGACAATGATCAGATGATTTGTCTTTTGTATGACAATGTCTCTGCCGAATTTGTTTGAATCTTTTTGGAAGTGCGCATTATGAAAAAAACATCTACGTTTTGCGTCGATTATATCATTTGTGGGAGCGAAAAGTTATGTATATCCAATCACGGCTGAAATACTTAATATGAAAATTCAGCAGTTGAAAAAATATTATTTTTCAAAAAATTTCAACAAAACCATATCATGTGACCCCTCGTTGGAACGAGCTCGTCGAGCTCGTTCCAACGAGGGGTCACATGATATGGTTTTGTTGAAATTGTTTGAAACATTTGAAAAAATGATATTTAAAATAATAAATTTTGATATCGTCTGCGTTGGGTAAAGGGTTAAATAGAGGATCTTCAACTCATCCCCAGTTTATATTGAAATTTACAAAATGAGTTCGACAAATGCGGTCTGGACCGAGCTTTAGCTTTAGCTCGGTCCAGACCCAATTTTCTGGACGAGTTTTGTAAATTTCGATATAAACTGAGGGCGAGTTGAAGATTCCATTTATCATATGATCCAAAAGAAAGTACAAAAGACACTTAAATGGAACGAGAAACAAGCAGCGGCTTCTATAAGGCCTGCGACTATGTTCTTTGTCCGCGTCAGGAAATAGTCCCCGATAAAGAATAGATTGTGAAGTATTTAATGAAACAAATTTAATGAAATAATGTTCAAACAAACATCAACTACTGTCACATACAACAAATGTTTATAATGTCTCGTCCCTTGAGTCTGAATCTACGATTATTCTTTAGTGCTTGAAGGGCCACGCATTACCGTTTTTAATGATTGACCTTAATAACCGAAGGAGGGTTAGATCATTTAATAGATATATATTCCTTGTACCCACTCGTGATATAATTATCGGTATTCACAAAGAACACTTGTGCCCTCTACGCTAGGGCCATACTTTATTTACTTTATTTGCAGCACATGCACATATTTATTTTCAAAAACATTGAATGCTATAATGGTCTGTGGTCCCAGCTTTTAAACACAGGAATCTCAATTAATGGAAGATCCGTGAAGATCCAACTGATTCAATTTAATTTGTATCGCCTATATTAAGCAGGAATTCCACCAGGCATCGTCCTAGCTCCGCGTCACTGGATTGAAAACTGTAAAGGCATCGTTCCAGTACAGCGCCACTGGATTGCAAGCGCGGTGCTAGGACAATGCCAAATACATTGAATGCATCCATAGTTTCACAAATAACATGAATTACATGTGCCACGGGGAATACCATAACCAGATTGGTTGTCTACTTGCAATATGAACCCCAAATTTCGTGTCGAATCGAATCCCAAACCGAATGAAGCAGAGGATTTCGAATCGAATCGAATCTCGAATCGAATGTTGTTTTTCAAGTTAATGACATTTCACTTTCTCACAGCCGTAAATTTTGTTCGTCTCCACTCAAGTAATGTACACAAAGGCGATTCGTTTGTTGAAGCAAATCAATAAAAATTCGGAATATTCCCAAACGGAATTAAAGTAGTCTCGGAAGCGGAACCTGCTTGATCTTTTCTTCTGTCATCAGGTCTCCTGAACAGGAGACCTGATGACAGAAGAAGAGTTCAAGAGGAGACACTTAGTGGGATTTTGAAAACGTCTCGATGGTTCAAAAACTTCCGAATCAGCGCGACTCGATTTGAATCGAATCATCGGGACGAATTCGCATCGAATTCAATTTCAAAGATTCGATGGGCTCCACTCTTCAAACTGCTGAACTTGGATAACTATACAGAGCTGAACAGCTTGGTGATGATCGAGCATCTTGGAAGTCAACATTAAGGTTATCTTCAGAAAGCTACCACAACACACGACTCTATTTACATCAAACATAAACTGACTACTTTCCACGGAAAAACAAAAATAACAATGTATTATTCTGACTCGCAATTGCCTCCAAATTGGTCTGGTGGAATCAGCGTGTCTACTGGCATCCAACTGCTTGTCTTGTGAAGAAATGCCTCCAGGTATTTGTAAGGCTTTCAAATAATAACAAAAAGTCAACAGTTGTCCCGGGCAATTTTGTTAAATGCTCTGAACGTATGAATAACAAGACGACTATTTTGAAGATATTTAGAATTTAATCGAGTAAACTTCCAGTAAGCCTTGTTAGAGCAATTGTTAATAGACGGAGTACTGTGCTTTCCTATTATTCGTTTTGGTCAAGTGCATTTATCCTAATTTGAATGGGTTTAAAGTTTGTTTAGAATGTCTGTGTTCCATTGTGTTGAGACCGGTGGAGTGCGCCAGAGTCGCCGGTGAGGATCATCCAGTCCCTCTGTCCATCTATCTTTATGGTCCATCTGACCATCTCACTTTGTGGATTAGTGAACCGCTGACGGCTACCTATATTAAATGAGCGAGTGTCTGAATAAGAAGACTCATCCCTAACTATTAGCATTTTGTCTTGGATGAATATTCTCAAACCATGTATCAGCGTTTTATTATTATTTACTCTAACGGACAACGTGCTTTCATGGAAAGCAATACAGATTTCTAGATGTTTAGTCTACTTGTAACTTCTTGTTCAACCTGGTACATAATCCACGCGTGGGCAGTGATTCCACGCATGCTTTTACCAAGTAATAAAAATCATAAGCAGCAAAATTTTAATTAACGAAGCACCTGGTTGTACCCGGTGATTCATAAATTAATTTTTTGATGATTATTCCTATAACTAGTGTTTGGAATCTAATATTATTGCGTCCGTGGAAATATTGCCAGCCCGTGGTAAGTGACCAGTGGACGACGGCCGTACAGTATGCATACTATCCGCGTTGATGAGGATTTAGCAACATACAGAAGTGGTGGAATCGAGAGTGGATGGGACAAAGGAGCACACTTCTCTCCCCGCACAGTTATCTTCCACACGCACGCTGCGTGATTATTTATTTATTTATTTATTTATTTATTTATTTATTTATTTATTTATTTATTTATTTATTTATTTGTTGTTTATTTATTTATTTATTTATTTATTTATTTATTTATTTATTTATTTATTTATTTATTTGTTGTTTAAAGTAATATATTTCTGCATAATGGCTTATCGTGACCACAACATGGATATAAAGTCAAGTCCAGTCAATCGTTTACACTCATGTTGCCCATTTAGGAGGGCTTCCATCCCAGGCATTGGATACTGGTTCCTATTTTACCAGTACAACAGAGCTTCTTTACCACAGTAAGCAAGCACTGCTTCACTTCCTGGGGTTCCCACGCGGACGCTGCATGATAACCCGAGAAATTGAATAGCATTCAAGTGTATCCACATACATGTATTCCTGTAATATATTTTTTGTAAATGTAAACAAACTTAGTTGCAGTTGGACGATGAATTCTACCATCTAATGCTGGTGGCGTGGCCAGGCTAAATTAAATGGAGGATACAAAATATTTTTATGCTGCCATTGGAAATTATCCCCCCCCCCTCCCCACACTCACACACTTCATTTCACCTCGTACTGGGATAAGATTGTACATCCGATAGCTGAAAGTCCATGTTTTCACCCAGGGGACAAAATTAACTTTGCATGCCAACTGAAGCACCCTCCTTACTTTTTGAGGGTTCAAGTATCCAGAAAGTGAACGAATAACAATAGCAAAATTGTCTAAGAAATATCATCGTGAGAGAATACTAACTTGTTTTATGGATTTCGGGCATGAATATAAAAAAGGTTGAACATTTTCAGGAAAAGTTGGGGCGACACCGCTCCCATGACTACCCGCTCTTCTGGTGGTTTGGTCTGTTTATTCTACTTTACTATCTAACAACCCGAAGACAAGCCATCGAGTTTAAAGATGGCTGAAGTTTAACCCTTTGAACACGTAAGACCGATTTTTCGGTCCAAGGCATAATTTCGTCTCATTTTTGTCTTATTATAAGAGGTCAGTACACGGGTCATTGAAAATAAAATAATAACTGCAGTCTGCAGCCAGATGGCTGCAGAATGCAGTTATTATTTTACCCTCACTGAAAATTGATATTGGACTGACCAATCTCACTGTAAGTGTACACAAAGACGATACATTTCGGGAAACGAGAGTTCATTGGGTTAAGAAATAGACCAAACCATCATCAGAAAATCCCATTCGCACTGAAAAGGATGGCTAACGGGTGTGTATGTACATTTGCTGATGTAAGATTGCTTCACTTCAAGGACTTTATGTGCTTTGAAAATTGGCTGAATGTGTTGGCACTGGACCCACTGGATCATTGAACTTCCTCGGTGTTGTTGGTCCAAGAATAACTTTGAGTGAGTCTGAAATCACTTGGGTCGAATTCACTATTTTGAGCCCTTAGTCACAAAAACTGCGGGTTGTATTGAAAAAAAAACGCTGGTATTTCGATACACTTTAAAAATACCTTTAAAATGCGGGGAAAGTATTGGCAATCAACTGTCGGTATGTCTACTGTAAAAAGTATGCTGAAAATATGCTGAAAATACAATATCATGTGACCCCCCACTGGATCATTGAACTTCCTCGGTGTTGTTGGTCCAAGAATAACTTTGAGTGAGTCTGAAATCACTTGGGTCGAATTCACTATTTTGAGCCCTTAGTCACAAAAACTGGGCCAGTGTCATTCTTTACATGAAGATTCGAAGTGACCAGCTTGCAATGCAATGAGATATTTGTCTTTTCTTACTTACAAGAACAGAATTATGTCGGGGTTGCCATTTCCCTTTGATAACAATAATAAAAAAAAAACATTGTCTCCCAGAAGGTTATTTCATGAATTTTATTCATTTTCTGTTGAGTATTTTATCGACATGACTTCCATAATTTTGGTGTGACATCATTAAGCGCCATGAATTTGAACTAATCAAATTCTCAAAACCACTGCGGGTTGTATTGAAAAAAAAAACGCTGGTATTTCGATACACTTTAAAAATACCTTTAAAATGCGGGGAAAGTATTGGCAATCAACTGTCGGTATGTCTACTGTAAAAAGTATGCTGAAAATACAATATCATGTGACCCCCTCATTGGAACGAGCTCATTGAGCTCGTTCCAATGAGGGGGTCACATGATATGGTTTTGTTGAAATTTTTTGAAAAATTTGAAAAAAAAATTATATTTAAAATAATAAATTTTGATATCGTCTGCGTTGGGTAAAGGGTTAAGCTTGGGTTGTAATTTAACAGTGTGGGCTTATTATAAATACCGTATAAGTAACAACTTAATTGCTATTCTCATGACGAATCGATCGAGAAAGTGACAATGTTGCCACCTCAACACATAATCTTCTCGGCGGGACCCCTGCGACAGACTTGACATATTCAAAATGTGATAAAGACCTTGTTTGAAAGACTGAGGTAGAGACAACGGGTTGGTTGGTCTCGTGAAGGGTGAAGTTGACTATGAAATATTTACATTGTAGAGAGAGGGGGTACATGCTCCGTCTTGCTTTGTGTTAATTCACACCTATACTATTAATGAATTCAACACCTCGGGCTTCAATTTCCACTCGTCGTATCGTGCCACAGGACGCTGGCGATATGAGATTTCTGTAAAATGTAAGGTAATTATTTAGAAATATACGGTACTGATCACTGTGAAAGACGTCAGATTTAGACACGTTGCCAAAGCGTCTTTCTTGAACGGGGGGGGGGGGGAGGGGTGCGGGGAGTGGGAGGGGGGGTGCTGGCTCAGACTATGAACCTATGGACTTCCGTGGAAGGTACACACTACACACTGGCCTCGAGCTTCACGGTGTCTCTCTGAGTACTTGGGGGAAAACGTTTTCAAGTTGACTGATTCGAGTTAAGTTCATTTTATGCGGGTTAAAAATAATTAAGCAGCGAAACAAATGAAATATAATTTAATCTCGTTACGATTTTCAAAATTATAACGAGATTAAACTAACTATATTTTCTTTTGTTTGATCACCTATAGTTATTTTATAAGAATGTACCTTTTCGATTCAATCGACATTTCAGCCATTCAGCTAACAGAAAATTCCACCATAATATTGGTACAAAATGACAGTCCAGAGAAAAAAGCAGGCGAGATTTTGTATATTTTTCCATTATTTTTATCATTTGAGTCAGGGTTTGGGCACTTGAGTTTATATTTTAAAATTGCACGACCTGTCCGCCACAATCTAAATCCACCACTGACTTTACCAGACCTGTGATTGTTAGGCGGGAGATCCCCCTCTCCCTCTACAGACCGCTCTCTCTCTCTCTCTCTCTCTCTCTCTCTCTCTCTCTCTCTCTCTCCCCCCTCTCTCTCTCTCTCTCTCTCTCTCTCTCTGCGATCCTCGCCCTCTGCGGCCCGCATGCTTTGAAACTAAGAAGAGAGGTAAACGCCCTCCAGAAAATACTAGTTTCGATAACTAATTCTGAAATCCGTTTTCGCACACAAATCTAATGTCTCCTCAACAGCCAAGGGCTTAGGAAATTTCCTAGTATACCATGCCACACGAGTCAAGCAGCTTAGAAGTGATTTCTAGCCAAGTGATTTTCACCCAAAGTTGGCTAAAACCACGACTAAGTGTATGTATACTATGCGACCACGGCACCTAGGCCATGACTGGTACAGATTAGCGTGTTGGTTTCTTTATATGACCGTGCCCCCCCCCCCCCCCACACCTACTCATAAAAGATCGAAATGCTTCCAACGCCCCTGATTAAAGAAAGGTACAGGTTTTTAAATCATTGTCAAATGACTGATAGACTAGGAGGGGGGTGAGGGGGAGGGGGTAATCGTCCTCCTGTACCTTATTCTCGGAGGACGTTACTCGCCCACTTGTGATTTTCAAATCTACAGACCTGTTTCCAGAGACATGTTTTAAGGTATACATATACTTGTGTCGGAAACCCCCAACCGATAAAAAAATATAGATCATAGAAAAATTACTTTGTCAATAATATTTGTGGCTCCACAAGAAAACATTCCAAGACACGACTAAAGAGAACATAAACATTGATATTAGCTTCCAATTTTATTTTTAATAAGCTATTACATTATTCATTGCTATTTAACGCACCATTGGTCCCTGTGTCTAACCTAATATGTACATATTAGGTGAAGGAATTAGTTTTGATACAAAGAGCGAAGTTATTGTGGTGTTTGTATTTGGTTCACGCACTTAAAAGAAAAGCAAGAACTTAACCCTGAATGGTATTCTGCTTCCTCTTCATTACCAATAACAAAATTAGTTTTCAGTGAAGGAATTTTGATAATGTAATCAAGACCTATATAATATGTTATGTTCCAATAAGACTAAAATCCTCGTCCTCTGATTGGACGAGAGCTCGCGTATTTTTCTGTGTTTCCGGCTCCAGTTGCATATGCCACCGTTTGACGTCATCACGCGAAATACTTCAATTGAGTTTTCCCGTTTCGCAATTATTTCAAGAACGGAGTGATTTACAAGTCGCTTCATTTTTCTAGATTTTTCACACGTTCAGCAGACGGTGCTCCGAATCAGGAGCATATATTATAAAACTTTATTATTTTACAATTGTACTTTCTAGAATTGTATTCTCTACCTATTAATATAACTGACTAAAATGAATCACTAGCATTTTAAAAGATATGGCAATTTGCCAACTGGCAAATTGCAAGATCTATAAAGATGCTAATGGTTCATTTTAACTCATTTAAAGACATACCTAGAAAATACAATTCTAGGAAATACAATTGTAATTTTTTTATAGTATTGGCCCCTGGTTGTTTAAATTACAAATCAGTTTACGATTTGAACTAAGATGGAGTGACCTCGACCTTTATCTCATTTACTGATTACTTGTCCAGTGAAGTAACTGAAGGTTCATTTACTAAACTTGTTATCGTTAAAAGTCGCCTGTGGGTTTTGAACTATGGGTAGAGTCTTATTGGAACATATACGTTATTGTGATGAATTGACTGTGACATGGCCTGAGGTTTGCGGCTCGGAGCTTATGCTCAACCGGTTGACATAAATTCCGAGCCGCAAACCACTGAACTTGTTACCGTTAAATCATCACAATAACTTATAATATTATTAGTTACCCCGTGTCTGATCACGTGGTACGGGTTTTTACCTACCCGAAGCCAGCCGTATCCTATGAGGCCGAAGGCCGAATGGGATACGGCTGGCTTCGGGTGGGTAAAAACCCACACCACGTGATCAGACACGGGGTAACGAATTTATCTATTGACTTTCCGTTTTAGAAGTACAATCTATTTCATGTGTGAACACACACAGCATGAGATCTTTTATCTTCCATTGTTGAGCCATGCAGGTTTCTGTGGAATTTTTGTGCAAAAGAGTTTTTGTGAAAATATGCCGATATGACTAGTATAAAAAAATTTATTGAATTTCTTTTTTTCTTTTTTATCTCAAAAACATAGCTTATGAACCCCACATTTCGATGAACGCGTCATCTAGGGGTATGGAGAATTTGTAGATTTCGGAACGAGGCTTCCACTGGGTATGGGAAATTTGTCAGTGGCTGGGCGGACGTATCGTGGGTTTCAATGAATATGGTCTCATACCACGTATCCATCAACCAATCAAATCAAAAAAATCCCTTTTGTCAATTGATAATATTACTACCCCCAACCGGCGTTTTGTTCGTTGTGGGATTTGCTTATCGACTGAGACTTTTTCTTCACATTAAAACATTTATTGTTCAGTAAATTATGAGCAAGTTTCGTTTTTCGACAGTAATGCGGAACTCTGATGTCCCCAATATTCTGAGGACCGTAAAACTGAACAACTTGGACCTGATTCGGCTGATTGCACTCCACGGATCAATCTTGACATTTGTTGTTTTTTTCTGTCAAAATATGAACTGACTGAAAAAGTTCTTGGGACATTGCTCAGTAATATTTATTATTTATTTATTGGTGTTTAAGGTCACATACTTATGCACAATGGCTAATCATGACCGTGACAGTTTTACGGGTGGAGGAAGCCGGAGTACCCGGAGAGAACCACCGAACAACGACGAGCAGCTGCCAGTTACCCAACAATAGGCAGGGTTAGATTGGTTGAAGACAGGCGCACAATCGACGTGCAGTACACCTTAGTACACGGCGTCATCGTACCCCCAAGTGGATAATCGGGGTTAAGTGCCTTGCCCAAGGACACAACGCGGGTATCCGAATCGATCGCTCAGATGGTCACCCACGTTACTTAACTTCGGTGATCTGACGAGAACTGGTTACCGCAACGCCACCGCGCCTCCTGCTAGGTAATACTTACGTGGATTTGTTCCTGCATGTATTTCGTACACTGTTCACTCCACAGAAGGAAGACAAACGTATGAGCCTCAGGACTGGTGAAAATCTGATATGCCATAACATTTGGACAGTGGACCAGCCGCGGCTTGAGAGAGGAGGATTAGGGGGAATCGCCCCAGCCTCCCATCCCCCAACTTTTCCTGAAAAATATCAAGCTTATCTACACACATGCCTTAAATCCATAAATCTCCATGGTTCATGTACTCTCAGGATGACATGGGTCATTTTGCTTTGGTTGTTCCTTCACTTTCTGGGTACGAACGGTGCTCCAATTGGTATGGAAGGTTATTTGATTTCCCCGGAAATGAGCTTGGCCCTTCACCTTTGGGAGAAACACATTCTTAACCAAGGATGAGGTGAAATGAAATGGGGGAAGGATATTTTCCAGGAGCAGAAACTATTTTAATATGTTGTCCCCTTCACTTCATTTCGCATGATCAGGCCTCAGCATTTGGGCCATTTTGTGACACTAGTCATAAATTTCTGAAACTCTTTCAATAATGAGGCCCGATAAGAAACAATAGAGGTTGGTGAGCTATTCTTAACTAGCCGTTCCAAGACGGGTAGCCTCGTCCAAGCGACGGAGAATTTCTAGTTGTATTGCATATCAGGGGGGATAATCAGAGCTTGAATTTCCAACTGGGCATGGAGTCACTCACAAACTCTATATTTCCCGAAGACCGGACCAGCGACGAAGTCATGTAAGTAAATGGGTGCTTTTAGAAATCATGGTGGATTGGTCATTTGTAAATTGTTATTTCAAAGAATCCACAGGAGATACTGATAATATTATGGATGAGCGATTCTCGATTTAATTTGATTGTTTTTCGAGTTAACCCTCTTCTCCTGCACATAAGAATAATACTACGTCGACCAATAGCTGATTTGTTGCGGTTCTCAGATAAAAAAGGCCTAGACTAACCATATGCTCTTGAATCCTAGCTCCCCCCCCCCCCCCCCCCACACACACCTCTTCTCTACTCTCGACACCCGGAGACGAACACTTTGATGATATCCCATACTTCATTCTTCCCAATTTCACCGATGAACCACTTAACCCTCTCTCTTGTGTCAAGTAGTAGCCACATATCCTACATTGTCCCATCCCACACTCTAAAATCAGTTGGGTTAAAATCAACCCAAACCAACTGGGTTGAGTGAATATGAACCCAATTGGGTTCACATTCACTCAACCCAATTGATTTGGGTTCATTTTTAACCCAACAGATTTTAGAGTGCACCTCACCGTGATACTCCAAGGGAATCTTATTCTGTTCGTCTGGTATTTTCGACATTCCACGAGAAAGTATTCCGGGGTCTCCCTTACACCCACATTACACATTTGACACTCCTTTTCGTCGTCTTTCCCAATGTTCCCTTAAGTCACAGCGATCACATTTGTTTCCAAACCAGTAAACACGTGTGGAGATAAATAGGGAGCCAACGATGGCGGTTACCGTCAACAGCTTCATATGTCACTCATTTCCCTGCGTAATAACTCAACTAAACAGACACCTATGGCACGGGTATTGACAATACTTTATTTCTGTCAATGCAAAACGAACTGTAGAACTTTCGAAATGGTAGCTCTGTTTCGCTTTGCAAAGCAACGAAAATACGCAACTCGATTCAGACAACGCAGTCACATTTCAAAGTGTTTTTAACCTGCAGTTTTATTTTCAACTCGGGTTTACCATATTATTAATAATATTACAGTTGATACTTACTATAACTGTTAATTTTAACCCTTTACCCAACGAACCGCCCGCATCCACCCGTGTAATATGCAAATTCAGCAGTTGAAAAAATATTATTTTTTAAAAAAATTCAACAAAACCATATCATGTGACCCCTTGTTGGAACGAGCTCGTCGAGCTCGTTCCAACGAGGGGTCACATGATATGGTTTTGTTGAAATTTTTTGAAAAACTTAAAACAATTATATTTTAAATAATAAATTTTGATATCGTCTGCGTTGGGTAAAGGGTTAACATAAATGATCAAATGTGTAATACACCAATATCTATTTATTTGACGAGTTGAGTTCACGTCCGCCATTTTCTGACCAGGTTTGTGCTTGATAAATATTTATTCCACGTGTTTATGTTTTGGAAACAAAGGTGACGTATGCCTATCCCCCCCCCCCCCCCCCACCCATCACGTGATCCAATATGGGTAATGCTGATCTCTATTGGCAGTGAATATACCGTTTCGTAAAATCAGTACTTAGCGAGTTAAAATTTTATTTTGCGGGTGGTTGAATAAGACGTGTTTTGTACTCCATGAGTTAAAGTGAAATCCTTATATGTTAAGTACCTAATTACTTCGTTATTTACTTAGCTGTTCAAGACCTCGGCGGACCATTTAAATACTTTCATAACTCAGTGTGAACGTTTTGCTACAAAACATATCGAATAGCAGAAAAGGGCAATTTTCCGTACGCAAGGTTCGAGGGAAACACTACAGTAAAAACATTAATGCACAGAAAACTAACAGCTAATCAGTTGGATGACAGAATTCAACATTTGAACCCCTTTATATTGCTTATTGCGGGAAGTAGAATTGTTTACATATGTCTAGCGTACAACATTTTCTCAAAGAATATCTATTGAGTATTTTGAAATTTTAAAAGGTACTATTTTTTTAAACTAGGTTTTAAATGGTTTCTGAAATAATTACTTGTCGATGGATAACATTAAAAGGCTAATCAGTGCGAATGAATGGAACAATTTTGAACATTTACTGAGCATCGCGAGCACACGTTGGTACGTTTATGCACAGAGGATCTCGGATGACTCGCGATTTCATGTGAAATTTCTGTACCGAGTTCACTAAAATCGATCTAAGCCGAGGTTTACCGAGGTTCACAAATTTCATATGTTATGTCATGTTATTTGGAAATTCCTCCGTTAATTTTTCGGAGCACCCTGTGAGACCCCACATCATCGGAATCATCTCAGGTATTTCGTTTGGACTGAAGCTGCAGTTCACGTCTTACACCCGTTTTATTCCGGTAGTTGCACGATTCAATGCGCTTGTACAGTCATTCCTCCGTTGATTTCGCGGAGGACCCTGATTGATTCATTGCGGGGGTTCTTTATACAGGTAATGAAGTACACTTTATACACTATATACACGGGGGGAATCGGGGGAATTTTGCCGAGCTGCAGCTCTTTTGCCACAGTAGGGTTCTTTAACGTGCACAGTAATTACTGCACACGGGGCAGCCATTTACGTCCTCACCCGATGGGACGAGCATAGCACCATCCCCGAACATGGCACTATGGAGGAGCAGTGTGGTTTTGAATCCACGCCGGTATTGCATTACGTTACGTTTACCCGGGTGGGGTTCGAACTCGCAAACCTTGGGCTCCGAGCGCAACGCGTTACTTCCTCGGCTACCGCATATTCAAATCGTGATGAATTTGATATTTTTTTTATCACAAAATGTGCAATTTTACGTTTTATCTAACGTAACGACTGAAACTGCCCATCACTGTTCACAAAATTCGCAAACCCTTTTTCATTGTTTTATTCAATTTTTGCCCCGAGAACATAGCCTATGGCTCCTCATTGGAACGATCGCAACGGGATCGTTCCAATGAAGTGCTATAAGCTATTTTTTCGAGACAAAAACTGAAACTATTAGTTGAGTATGCTGTTTACAAAATGTCGTCTGCTTTTCGTAATGTAAATGAAACAAAAGAAATGATAAATTCAGTTACCAAAAAAAACAACTTACTCACAACGTTACGATGTCAACGTTCACTTTTGACGTCATTCCTGTACTAGACGTGTTGTGAACGATATTTTCCGTAATGAGCTACTTTATTAAAGAAGCATAATCCGTTTGATTGGAGTGCAGACTTCTGAATGATTCCTGGGGTACTCTATCATTGGCAGCCTCTCCAAACCCCATGCACCTAATATGTAACAATATGTGTATTCAGTAACTGATGCACCGTGGGCATTATATCCACTGGAGGGAATAGTACAATATGGAAAAATTCACACACGCGTCAGTCTTCGACAGACCACTGGATTGGGTGTCAAAGAATGGAGAAACTCGATGCTTTAATATGGGATGTTAAATGTCAGTTACTAAGATAGGCATTCACACTTAATCAGTGGCGTAGACACGGGGTGGGGGTGGTGGGGTGGCTGGGTGGGTGCATTGTCCCTCCAAAATGTTCGCCGCCCCGCTCCCCAAAACATTGGCCCAAAGCAACTTTCACCTAACATGCATAGATCCCTAAAATGGGGCTACATGCGCTACAAATACCTCAGCTTAGCTTTTAGAGCACTGAATTTTGGCATTTTTTTTTTTAAATTAGAGTACAACAAATTTATTTTCATTATAATTCCAAAGTCTGTTTGTTTCAAAAACTTAGTAGTATTTGTCTAGTGATATGGGCTAGACCTGTCGTGCATAGACATTCTATTGATGAGGTATTGTTTATTCATATTACATGTTTTTTCAAACTGTTCGCATTTTCAGTTTTAGTTTACTCCATAATGTGACAAAATTACTTGAGTTTCATGTTAGATGAGACACTCGGCTCGTAGTATCCGACCGGATAATGATGTCAGGTCTCACCATTGACCATTGTCTGTTTGGATGCCCTGGACATCGAAAATTATCCTTCACGTAGTCATCGACATGGCACGAGGCCTTCATAAAAATGAATTATCAATTTCGATGATTGGCTATGCAAGTCTTCGGACCTGTATTACCCGGATTTAGACACAGATGCTAACGTTTACAAACTCACGATTATAACTTAACGTATCCAGCTAGAGCTGGCCTGTAGAGGGGGGGGGGGGGGGGGGGGGGGTTAGGCTATCCATTCAAGTTGACATTTTCCCTATAGCCTTGTAACATTCAAGTCAAAGTTTACTCCATCTGATACGTTAAGATTTTTTCCGTCTTGGGATTGTTCCACCCAAACTTCCTGCAGTATTGTCTCCCCTTGCTCGAGACAAAAACTGAAACGATAAGCTATTCATGAAATGCTGTTTACAAAACGTCGTCTGCTTTTCGTAATGTTAATGAAACAAAAGAAAAGATAAATTCAATTACCCCCAAAACAACTTGTTTTGTATCGATGTTTTAGTCTTCAGATGATAACTTGAGCAGCCATTCAAAAATTTTTATACTTTCTCATATTGCATACAATGACAAAATACAGATCAAGTTCTTATTTGGTCGATTACCATTCTATGCTTTAGAGTCATTGCCCTTGAATCAGTGAAAAATGCTATATGTTATGGTTTCCGGATAATAACCCGAGCTTACATTTACCGATTTTTTTTTAAACTTTAAAAATGACGAAATACAGCCCAAGTTTGCATTTGATCCTATTCGCAGTTTATGTTCCGTGGTTATTCTCCCGACTTAATGAAAAATAATTTATTTTACGATTTCCGGACAACAACTCAAGATTGACTTTACTGATTCTGTTTTTAATTATATCACGTTGACAATTTTTACGCATTTTCAGTCACAAGGCAACAATGTCTGCATTCCGAAAAACAAGATCTCAGTTCCAACTCCAAGAATAAGAAGAAGAGACGAAGACACAGGTACCGGTATATAGACATTTTTGTTTGGTTTTGTGTTTGTGAGTAATTTTGCATGTTGTGTTTTCTTGGCTTGTTAATGAGATTGTCATCGGGGACTTCAGTACTTTTTACTTTCAGAAGAACAGTAATTTCCAGTAATCTTAAATGTGAAAGGTGATATTAGTCACGATCGTCAGGGTCGTTGATATTGATATATTTCTTCCATCTTGATAGCGTCTTTACGAACGTATGTTAGCTTATAAAAAATTTAATATAAAAAATTGGTTATACTAAATCATTATCTGTGAACTACTTGCTTCTAATCAGCTTGCTATAAAAAGCCAAGTTCATTTTGTTGCTTTTAACCCTTTACCTAACACGAAAAGCAGACGACACTTGCAAAAAAAATTCTTGAATAACTATTTTTTTTCATTTTTTGTCTCAAAAACAGAGGTTATGACCCCTCGTTGGAACGAGCTCGACGAGCTCGTTCCAATGAGGGGTCATAACCTATGTTTTTGAGACAAAAAATGAAAATATAATGAAAATTTATTGGCGATTTTTGAGAATAGCGCTGGCCGGTTTTGGCCGTTACGTTGGGTAAAGGGTTAATAAACTAAAACAACAGATAGCCCCGGGAGCTGTCTGTTGTTTTCCTTTATTAAAAGTAACAAAAGGAAACTTTACTTGATTTTCTACCGATATCATGGGTGTTTTCTCAAGAATTACTGATTTCTAAATTAATTTCAAGGGAGGTAACCTTATAGAACGTCGATTTTCATGATGATATGAGTCAGCGATGCATCCATTATCCGAAGGTTTTTTGTGGTTAATTAAGGAATCCACGCTCAAATTATAACCTCTGGAGAATTTTCGTGAATTTCGAATAAAATCAAGTCAAGGCTGTTGTAAGTTTGATGAAAATGCAATGTAATCCGGCACTAAGAAATTATTGATATGAAGGATACTCCAATTGGTAGTGACATAATTTGTTAACAGGGCCCAGTGCTTTTGCTTCTTGATTTCCCTAGCTTTCTCGGCGTGCCTCTCTCATAATAAGGCTTGGCTAAGTGATCTGTAGATTTTGACTTCAAACAACACTCCTGTTTGGAGCGCTGTGTAATGTCCATCTCATTATTCCATATACAGTCCTTTTCTCTGTCATATTTTTTTCTACCTTTAACCACCGTAAACATAGCCAAAGTGTAATGATGATACAACATAGGCACCGGCGGGACCCAAGACGAGTGAGAGTTAGTCAACTATAACCTCAATCAAGGCTTACATTTCAACGAAGAATCGATTCACACAAAGATTCGCGCAACAAAACCAACGATGATCTATATAGATTCTCGCTGCACCTCAGCCAGGATTCGGATGAAAAAGGATTGAATCAATTTAACCCTTTACCTAACACAGACACTGCAAATTAACCAATACAAGGCTAACATAACATGAAATATCCTGTCACTTTGTCAATAAAATTAAATTTTACAAATATGGCTGTTATTGGAACCGGCTCAATGAGCCGGTTCCAATGACAACCATATTTGTAAAGTTTTATTGGTAAATATTGTTGTTGTTTTTTTTTAATTTTCAAATTTAGTTTACATTTTAAAAATTAAAAAATCTGTGTTGGGTAAAAGGTTAACATGTGTTATCAGTATACAACAGGGGTTCAACCACGGTGGCCTCATGAAATCCTGGATTTTCGCAAACATTTTCGCGAGAATCCAAATCGATTCTCCCAAATTTAGAAGAAATATAAGCCCTGCAAGTTAGTAGTAGATAAAGTGTCCTCTGTACATAAAAATACATAAGAACCCATGCTGGGTTCCGAACGTATGAATGTAACCGCTTTGTTTTAAATAATTATCTCACCATATGTTGAGATTCTCCAAATTATTTAACTGTTGGCAGGCGAGTATAAGCTTTTTGCTTCCTTAATAGATGTATGCTCTTTTGTGTTGCTTAATTCGTACATTATACTTTGGAAATAAATACAGTTTAAACTAACAAGACCGGGGATAGTACTTTTAACATGGTAATATTTGGGGTTTATTTGTACTGACATGGAATTCTACCCACAGCAAGCATAAAGTTAATGTCAACTAAATGTCGAAAAAAAATGAATGTTTTTCTGTGTTTGATAAATCGATCGTCGAAAGATGTTGAAGATCCACCACTCATGAAGTTCATCTTGTGTGGATACAATTAACAAGTCACCCCCTCCCCAACGTTATTTAGCTGGCAACGCTCCTGTTCAGTTCTAGCACTACTGAGAATAAAGAAACGCACAAAAAAGTAATGATACAAATATACTTCAAAGTCATACTAAACGATTTCTCTTTGAGACATCCACCAAAAGTTCCCGAAATACTTTTTTCATAATTTGAGGATATTCAAGGTATTGACAGAAACTGCTAAACAAAATTAAGAATGCAAGAAACTAAATTTACACTGAATAAGTTACATGTACAATGGCAGATGACTTACAGACAGCATACTGACTAGAGATGGGAGCGTTTTTGGTTTTCCGGTTTGATTTTTGCGGCAAACCGGAAAACCGAACCGCAAGACCCAGCAAAAACAGACCGAATGGTTTTACTGTGTTTGTACATAAAATGATCAAACTATCTTATTGGTAGGGAACTGGACTAGTGACCCCTTTAGATCCTCGTCACTTAGTATATCTGGCAAAGGGGCGAATACGTCACGTTCTGATTGTCACATTTTCTCCCTCGCTCACTGGTCCATACAGATTATCATCATAATGTGCAATTCCTGTGATTTGTATCAGATTCGAGGTGGTGTCCAGAATGGGATCTCAACGAGCCGGCTTTGTCGGCGAGTTGTGATCCCATTCTGGACACCACAGAGAATCTGATGCAAATCACAGGACATGCACATTATCATGATAATTCATTTATCTAACAATTCTCTCACATAAACAGATTAAATCTTAAATTATTAATATAGTTTAGGGACATAATGTTGGGCGAGAAAAAGTTTAAAAAAACATATTTTATGGAACAATATTGTTGTGCACTTCTAACAAAGATTGAAAGTTTTTTTGAGAGGAACGGATTCGGCAGTTTTTTAAACAATATTTTCATTTACTTTAACCCCTTCAACCCTGGCACTCTCGAATGTATCATTCCAGTCAATACTGTCAACGGCAAAATGGACGAAACCATCGCGGTTTGTTGGGGGTTCATTAATAATTTAATCCAACAGTTCGATAGAGCTGTTGGATTAAATTATTTCTGAGCCTCGCTTCATATTTTTTGCTCTTTATATCGTCTGCTCGGCCACTACCAATTTTCTCTTCACGCGAAAATTATACACACCGGGTTGAAAGGGTTCAGTCATTGAAATGGGTTTTGGCGAACAAGCAATGCCTATAGTAACGCTGTACACCCTGCAAAAACACATTACAATGGTGCAAGCGCTGCTGCACATGAAGAAGAAACTGGTCCAATGAAATAGAAAAGAAACTACAGCACTATATCTCGTCATCTCTTGTATATCAGACAAGGCGGCATTTAGGCCACAATGCGCGGAGGTGGGGGGTATCACATTTTAAAATCCTGAGTTTACTATCTGATGAAGACACCAAATCCCCGAGTGTAAAACATAGGGATCACCCACAGTTCCACAGTCCATAGACCACTGTGTTACATCCAGTGGTTAATGAACCGATAAATTCGTAAGCGTCCCTCACCCCCCCCCCCCCCCACACCTCCCTTCGAAATTGTAAATGATCGGATTCGGAACTTGTCATGCACTGTACATCTTAAAAGTGAGTCGCCCAGTAATTCCTTGGAAACTGCAGTAAAACAATTAGTCTCTCCAACCGCCATCTGATGAACCTTTTAATCGTTGCAGAACATTGCTATAATCGTTTTGTTACCAATCCATGTACATTAAGAGGTAACGCTGATCAATCTTAACCTCTTTTAACCTTTCTAACACTGTTTTCTGGATGGTATTAGCCTGAAGAATAAAATTTACAGCAAACTAGGCGAATCTCTATTTTGTACCCACGGGGAGGTACAGTAATAATTTAATCCTGCAGCCCAGTTAGGATTAAGTTAGTGCTGGTCATGCTCTACACAGACTTCTGCCATATTTTTACGCAAAAATTGATGCATAATGAGTTACAAGGGGGGAAATCATATCCTGTCCCAGCAGCTGGTCTATGCAACCACAAGAACCCTTCTATGCTGCCTTCAGCTCATCTAATACGACACAGAAGAGAATAAATAAAGCTGTATTTAAAACACCATGTGTGATATTGTTTCATCAACTTAGTAAAGGGGCCCAATGTTTCGAATTCGTCAAGTGCCGTTTCTTGGGGGAAAGTTTGCTCGATAACTTTTGAACACATCCGGTGCCTTTTCTCTGTGTATAAATGAATCGAACATTTTACAAACTGCTTATGGACACAAGAAAATAATTTAAAATACCTTCTGCGATACAATTAGGACCCGGTTCATATTTAAATTTGGATGTGTTTTTCTCTTCTCTGGTCTTGCGAGAGTGATTTTTTTCATACATAAGTAAAATTGTAAGCCTCAATCTACAGATATTCCACTTACCAGGAATCGACCAAAACACAAAATATTTTATGTTAGTCATATTTAGCGTCGGGTGTATTTAACTACCAGTTAAACAAATGTCACTATTTCTGAATAAGTGGTTTTGTTTACCAATTTTTTTTTTGTGACCATTTTCTTTTTCTTTCCGACTAACCGAGAACACTTTGTTTTCGCGGAATCAACGATGGTAAATAAACTGAGTTTTGGTTCCTTTGTTGTTTGCCTTTCACCAACTTCCCATATTTATTTATTTATTTATTTATTTATTTATTTTATTTGTTTCTTGCGGGGGCGGGCGGGGGCGGGGCGGGGAGGGGAGGGGGTCTGGGCGGTATTTTTTGTTTTATTTTTTGCTTGTCTTTGGATTTTTGTTTTGTCGTTGATTGAAAGCTTTAACCCTTTACCTAACGTAACGGCCAAAACCGGCCAACGCTATTCACAAAAATCGCCAATTAATTTTCATTATTTTTTTTCATTTTTTGTCTCAAAAACATAGGTTATGACCCCTCGTTGGAACGAGCTCGTCGAGCTCGTTCCAACGAGGGGTCATAACCTATGTTTTTGAGACAAAAAATGAAAAAAAATAGTTATTCAAGAATTATTTTTGCAAGTGTCGTCTGCTTTTCAGGTTAGGTAAAGGGTTAAGCAAACGTCAGTCCAGGAAATACCTTCTCTTGTTTCCCTTCATCATTTTTTCAGACACCCTATTGGCCATAAGTTCCTAACCACCCCCCCCCCCCCTCACCTAGGCCTCTGTCCGGCATCTGGGACCATGTACATTTTGTCTAATGTTTGGGCAACAGTATAATATATATTATTTGATGATGTTGCACACGCCAGTTGGTTTGGCTCCAGATTTGAAACTCAATATTTATCTATAAATATATTAATGCATATGAGAAGTGCATTCCTTCAATTAGAATATGTGACACTATATCGACACCATCTGTAAATCGACAAGAAACAATCTTGTGGCCAAATACCTGTAGAAATACGAGAGAAGGTGCAGAATTCTTGCAAAATTTTCTTCCATCTTGGACTTGATGGATTATTTAGAAAACGTGTGTTGTTCGATATAGATATATCATTCATCGCCAAATTATTTACTTACGTAATCGGGGTTGCATTAGCATGAGACGTCCTTGGAAGTATGAAATCATTAACCGTTTACGTAACTTAACGGAAATATCCGACTAGAATTCTTTTCAAAAATCGTCATTCGGATTTTAGCTTATCAATTTTACCAAAAACATAGCTTATGTTTTTGAAGCCAGAAATGAACAATTTTAGTTATCCAAATATAGAATATACCCATAGTAGCTTGGTGTACCAAATGTTCACCACTTTGGAAAGTAAAAACTGGTATTATTAACATTTTATAAAAGTAATTCCTTAAACGAAAGTAATTCCTTAAAATAATAATAAACGAACGTTAATTCACTCTAAGATCTGTTGGGTTAAAAATTAATGAAAATCAATTGGGTTGAGTAAATATGAACCCAATTGGGTTCATATTCACTCAACCCAGTTGGTTTGGGTTGATTTTAACCCAACTGATTTTAGAGTGTAGGACCTGTTTCGTTTATTACTGTTTTAAGAAGTATATTGAGTTTGTCGGATCTCCGCGGCATCCACCTCATCTACCCTCCCTACCATCCCATTCATGGAAAAGGAACTATTTTAAAGAGCATGGAAAAGGAACTATTTTAAAGAGTTTTGTGCAGGGAGAAGTTCATGTTGTCAGTATGCCTGTTGTGGCCAGATGATTCCGGCAATTCATTATTTAAAACAAACAAGAATAATAGGTTTTTTATTTTCTTTATATTTTCTTTTTGTTTGTTTATGCATATTTCTTTGTTTCCCCCCCCCCCCCCCCCCCCCCCAATTGATTTCCTTACATGTGTATGGAATAGTAATTTTACATAGAATGCGAAATGAGAGTGTATTCCAACCCAAGAACTTGTGAAGACGAGATCTCACCCAGGCAATAATTACAAAACGCCTGAAGGTACAAGCAAAGTTTCATTCAAAGGACTTCCGAGATGAACCAAGAATCGTACTGCTTGCAACAACGCGTATGCATGCTTGTTATAGGTAATAAGCTATGTTTGTTTGACGCAGTTTATGAAAATAATAAATGTTCGATAATTTTGTTTTCAAGTGTTGTCTGCTTTTCATGTAACGTAAAGGGTTAACAGATTGACAATCTACACCGGGCATTCCATTCCCTTTTTAAATAAGTGGGAACTAGTATTCCAATACGACGAACAACTTATCTTGCTGATTCTCGCTCGGATGTCGGTCGGTGGGGGAGGGGGGGAGGTGGGCAAAGGCTTGGCACAGGAGTCGGAACTTTGGGAGACCCAGGCCTGATCCAAGAATCCTTGGCCAAGCCCGGGCCTCACTAAACTTCCGGGTCCCCACCCTCTCCCCGGCCATGTGTATCTTCTTACATCCGTGACATAGAACAAATTATAACATTTCAACGCCGACTCATCTGTTCGGGCAAGTCAATCAGACAATCGGAATATTCCAGAAAACGAAATCAAAGTAGTTGCGGAAGCGGAACCTCCTTAATTTTTTTTTTCTATCGTCAGGTGTCAGGAAATATATTTTAAGTACCTTTTAAGTACCTTTGAAACAAAAATGTTTTTTTCAACTTCTCAATTAGCACCCCTCCCCACACAGCACACACAACCTTAAAACACTCTGGACCGCCCTGTAAGATTAAAAGTACAGAGCTTCTACTCTTCTCGCGGATTTTGGACTCTTCTGCACTTAGGGTAAAAGAGACTACAGCGGGTGAGATACAATGCAAGGTTTATACAAGATCACCTTTATTCCAATATTTCTTACTCCCAGTTGAGTTTTCTTCACTTTTGGGGAACGAAAACACTAGTAATAGTGTAACATGCACAGGAACGCTGGAATCACGGTGCAGAGGTGGCAGCTGCCCTCCCTGCCTTCGGACAACGGGGGCGAGAGGGGGAGTCTATTCCCTTCCTCGGTTCATCGCTCGTTTTTTTCAATTATTTATTCTCGAAGTAAATCTAAAATAACCCCAAATCCGTTCTGGGAGCTTTCAAAATTCAATGGGGGAGTCGGGGAAGTTTGGGAGGAGGTGTCCTCCTCTCGATAGGATGGGGCACGTCCTCCCAAACTCCCCCAGCTCGGACATTCGGCCTTCGAGACATGCATACTTCGGCTTGTCATGGCGGGCTACTAGTGCTTGTAAATGCCCTTTTCCCGGGGTCTGCCCCCCCCCCCCCCCCCCATCGCCGCGAAGTGCTTCCGGCGCCCCTGAACATGCAGGAGAGTCATTCCAATAAACACACAAGATATCCTATTGCCCATTACAGTATCAGTAATTAAGGCTCAGATACACTCAGGTAATGCGAGAAAATTTCACCGAGGATAATTGACCCAAAGCGAACGTGTCAATTACCAGTATCCGAAGCAACTCGACTGCTGGTCTCACAGTGGTTGGGATTTGTAATAAGATCATTACATCTCCCTAACTGAATTCTCTCCTTGTTAAGAAATTTGTTAATGCCCAATTAAATACTTAGTCGAGTAGGAACTAAATCAAATAATGTGATATCAAGTTTGCTGACGTACGCCCGAGTAGTGACGATCACGCTCACCTCTACAACGGAACGCTAGAGATCAATCGTACCAGGCTTGACACTAATTGGGCACGAAATTACAAATTGCGAGGTTGTCATTAAATACGCGATGTCGACATGTAAAATGGATTGAATGAAATGCAGTTGGACTGGGGGAATATTTTCTAAATCAGCGTCATTATCGAATAGCACATTCCTGCAATATTCAGTATTCTAGGAATAGAATACGTTATTGTTTCTGATGCAATGTACCGAGAAAGAGTTATGGAACCTGGAAACATGCATTCTTCACTAAACTGAAACACGAAGCGCAGAACGGCAAATATTGTAAATAATAATTATTTTTGGTGCAATTTTACTCCAGCGGAATCTAAAAACAATCTCGTGTTCTTGTAGAGCTTAGCTTATGATCTCGAATGAGCTCTCGAAGCTAGTTCCACTGGGAGATCAAAAATTTAGGTTTTAAATTTAAAAAAAGCTTGGAAGAATGTTGTCGGATAAATGAATAGTGGACTGGTTTGAACGATTTGTTAGTGAAAGATTAATAGTTTGTCATTTGGGTATATAAGTCCGTTCAGTGATCAGAAACTACTCACTTTTGCAGACCCAAACAAAAGGCTATCACTGGACCTAATAATAAAAATACACAGTCACGCATATTTGAAGTGAAAAGAAATCTGTTTATTTTCGAAGCGTTGCTCAGAAAAGCTGACGAGTTTGCGCCCTCACTGTAAAACACTTTGAAAGTGCTGGCAAGTCAAATGACTGTATGAGTTTATCTGTTATTGTTTACTAACATCCTTACAACATCTATAATACTAAAAAAAATAATGAAAATGATTTGTGCACGCAGTGTTACACCGATCAAAGTGTTCACGCTGGCTCGAAATTTGTTGGTGACACGTTGAATTTTTGCTCAGTGCCAAATGAATTTTTTTTGCTGCCAAATAAAAGATTTTAGTGTCAAATGGAATCTGATTATAAATGAGAACGACTTAACTATGCATCGTCCTTTGAGTGTAACAAGGAGTCATCTGCAATGCTAAAACATTGCAGATCGCGACTTGTTGTCCTCGAAGTATGATATTTCAATTGATTATTGCCTGGCTCTTTAAAATATTTAATTGCAAAGGAAACCCGCAAATGATAAATATATATACTAAATAAATAAATAAAATAATAAGTAAATAAATAAATAAATAAATAAATAAATAAATAATTTTCAAATGAATAAATAAATTATTAACATTTACAAAATAATTTTACGACTATTATTTACTCACTGTTTATTCATTCTAAATAAACTAGTACCAAATAATTTATTTTTTTCCAGAAGGATTATAAAAAAATTAAGCATTAAGCAAGATAACAAAAAAAAGTGTAAGTAACAAAAAAATATGTTTTAATAAGAATCAGATTAAATGCATAAATTCTTTATTCAGTTGGCCTATAACAAAGAGCCATGATTGTAACTGTTGGCCACAGATTACTTGGTAGGCATGAAATGTGTCTCACCTGTGCCGTCAGACAGCGGCTGTATGTAGTAATGGTGCCACCAGGGCGAACTAATATTTAACACTGAAATTCCCATAGACAGTTGTTCGCCATAGAAAATTACTATCGTGTTTACACTGGCAAACTGATTCAATACTGAAATTTCCCATAGACATTTTTTCGCCAGAGTGCCATCGGCCGATGGCACTCTGGCGAAAAAAATGTCTATGGGAATTTTCAGAGTTAAATCAGTTCGCCCAAGTACACACGATCGTGAATTTTCTCTGGCGGACAAATGTCTATGGGAATTTCATTATTAAATTAGTTCGCCCAAGTGGCATCCCTTACTACTGCTGTATCGAAAACGACGCTCTGAAATAATAAACCATAAATCCTCTGAAACCAACCAAAAGTATATTTTTTGTGTCCAATTTTGGCGCCAAATACTGTGTGTTTGGTGCCTAACAAATGTTTTTAGTGTAATTGGCATCATTGGTTCCAGACGGCGTGAACACCGCACTTGGGGAACGTGCCCCTCACCCTAAATCTTTTTTCCCACAGACATGATAAACTTAAAAAACTGATACAAAGAGAGTATGCAGTTCTGTCATTATACTGACAGTTCTCAGTATATTATCTGCAACTATTAACATTAAGCTGCGTTTGGCCAAAGAAATTTTCAAAGTCATGTTGTGCTGCACAGTGGCAGCTTCTGAACCTTTTGGTTGTTAACTTAGTTCCATTCTCACCATATCATGATTGATAATTATGAATCAAAACAGATTATGATCCATCATTTATATATTCACGAAAGACAAGCATTTATGTCAGGTGTGCTGTTGAGTGCCTTTGTGTTTACTATTAAAGTCTACATTTGATTGCGATAGCCAGAGAGAAGATGCAGTGAAGATGCAGTTTGAACCCGCCTTTACGAATCATTGATTATTAAATATTATCTTCTTCGTGTAGGGTGGATCAGACACTACTTCTCGTGGGTCATGTTATGTTGTGTTTTTGTTTATTTTTACTGCTTTTATGGGATTTTGCCTGCTTTTGTTTTCAATAAATATTATAAAACATTATTGATTAGAATCTATACATATTTACAAGCCTTTTCCCTGTCCCCTATGCTTCAAATGAGATAACAGTCTTAATTGCATGATCATAACACTTGCATCCGACATTTTGAAGTTAGTTTAGACCATTAAAACAATTAAGAATGTTCTCTTGGATAAAACCGATGCAAATTCATGCAACATCCCCAACATCCTGCAAAATCTGACCCGAAACATGAAAAAAATAAAACAATGCATGCAAAATACTTCCTCTCCAATATTGGTACCCACTCTCATAAGGTGACTCTTTGAACCCATTTTTCTTGAAAAGTTAACAGATAGTGGCTAAACTATCAGGATAGTGGATGCGTTATTACTTTTCTCATCACAGGCAATCATAATAAGTAACAAATATGATCAAATTGATTTGAAAAAAGATTTAATAAAAAACAATTTAAAAAATCCGGAAAAATGTGCTATCGGGGCTCAGGTACCGACCACACCCCCACATAACGTCTGGCAAAAAATACCCCCCCCCCCCCTCCCCCGAATATATGGTAAAAAATAGTTCGTTAGGAAGTCATTGAGGCGGCAAAACAGTCAGTAAGGCAATAAAGAAGAAACCCAGATGTTTAGATGAAGCCAGCCACCAACATATACTTAACGATGCATCGGGATAGTGACCCTATCATAGGGTGCACCTAAGTTTGGTTCCGGCGGAAATATATACGTTTGTCCGCCACTGGTCAGTTTTTCGTTTTTTTTAGATTTGTGTAAATATTACGATGCAAAGAAAAAATTGTCCCCATATGCTTGAAGAAACATGAATATGAGATAACTGCTGGCGCATACACACTAAAATGGGTTGGATTAAAAATTAACTAAATCAACTGGGTTTAGTGAATATGAACCCAACTGGGTTCATATTCACTCAGCCCTGTTGATTTGGGTTGATATTTAACCCAACTGACTTTAGAATGTACTTATAAAAATCATAGTACGAGTCTCTTATCCTTGCAATCTAATTCCAGTTGCCCGTTTTCGACTCGCCTTTATATTTTCCTTACAAGCAAATGCTCGACACTGATTTTAACCCTTTACCCAACGAATCGCCCGCATCCGCCCGCGTAATATGCAAATTCAGCAGCTGAAAAAATATTATTTTTCGAAAAATTTCAACAAAACCATATCATGTGACCCCTCTTTGGAACGAGCTCGTCGAGCTCGTTCCAAAGAGGGGTCACATGATATGGTTTTGTTGAATTTTTTTTAAAAATTTAAAAAACGATATTTAAAATAATAAATTTTGAAATCGTGTGCGTTGGGTAAAGGGCTAAATTTGTACATTAATATGATAATGAGAACACACATTTCTTAAAAAAAAACTGGAGTCTGAAAGAATCTGAGATTCTCTTGGAGGAGACTGAAATTGGGTGTTTGTCATAGGCAATCTAAGTTTCATGGGGTTGATCTGGCAAACTGTATGTTGTGGTATGTGGAAGAGGGTTTACACTAATTGTCTACCCACGCATAGCATAAGAACAAATACTAAAATATTTTACATGTTTGTATACTATAGTACAGCAACCGTGGAATGGTCAAAACCCACGGGCGCTTTTCCCAATCAATAATCAGTAGGTTTCAGCAAATATTCAATGAACGAAGCACCAGGTCGTACCCGGTTCTTCATTCATTGAAAATGTGAGGGCGATTCCTTTGTTTTATGTTGGAGAATCACTTTTCACGTATGCGTGGAAATGTTGTCCAAGCGTGGATTTTGACCTTTCCACGACGAACGTATCCACACTAAAAACTAAAGTGTTAAAACTGACACTTTCAAGGTGTTAAACCCATTCTAACTCTTAGGGTTTGATTTTAACACTCAAAGTGCAATGCTTTAAGCACTTAGACATTACAATCGTCAGACATCTGAAACTTGAATGGATGGCACTTCCCATGTGTCTAGCATTGGTGGTTCTTCCAGAATCGTCCATAATTTGATTTGCGCTTGGTGGGTACATAATTAAAACGACACAACGCAGATGATGCGGATCAGGCCCGAGAGTTCGAGCCTGATCCGTGTCATCTGCGTTGTTTCCTTTTAAGTGTCGCGACATAACACTTGTCAAGTGGTATTATTGTAACACCTGTCAAGTTCTGGGATATCTACACTTGAACAAAGTGCTAGTTCAGCACTTAGTAAGTGTTAAATACAGCACTTCAAGTGTAGTTTTTAACACTTTAGTTTTTAGCGTGTCGTATGTCCCATTTACAGATACATGACTGACAATTTTAGTCATTGGAAGAGATTTACAGGAAGGTTAGCTTCCCTTAATTTCCTAAAGCTATCAGTAAATGTAACACTAAGGGTATGAGAATTTCATACAAAAATTTAAATTTCGAAATGTTAGCGAATTTTTATCATCGTTGTGCGCATCATTTCACAAACATCAGACATTTTCATGTACAGTCGTATAAAAATACAGAAGTTGCTTTTTATAAATTGTTTCCCAATTAGTTAGAAGGTTTGGCTATAATTCGCTGTTGAAACCCAATTAAAAATAAGAAAACCGGCGTTTTCACCATCATTTCAAGTACTGTAAATTTTTTCTGTTCACTATATTACCCAATGGCAATTTCCTTTCCATAATTATAAAAGTCAAGGAGGTGAGATTTTTCTATTTTTATACTGGGAAGAATAAACACTCGCAAATTACTGTAAAAACACATACGCCAAACAAAGAGCCAAATTGATACTTACTTAGTGTTGGTGGGTGTGATAAAGATAGATAAAAACAGATTATCTGTGAAGTAGTTGCTTCAAATTGGTTTGTCATAAAAAGTCAAGTTTCCTTTTGTAACTTTTAATAAATAAAAACACTAGGCTGCTCCGAGAGCTGTTTGTTGTTTTCGTTTAAAAAAGTAACAAGAGGAAACTTTGCTTTATTTTCTACTGATGTCATGGGTGTTTTCTCAACAATTACTTACTTCTCAATTACAAGGGAGATAACTTCACTGAAAATCTATTTTCATGACAAAAAAAGACAAGGGCGGCAAAAGTGAGGAAAACACGTCCATTTGATATTATAGTTGCACTTTGTTGATAGATATCTATTGTCTAAGATTCTATTGACAGGAATTGGATTTTCAGTTGGTATTGCTAGAAGCTTCAACTTTATATCCCGTGGGTGGTATTATTAGTTATCCTTGTGTATGGGAATTTACACCGGTTTGGGAACTCATACACCCTGAGGCTTCGACTCAGGGTGTATGAGTTCCCAAACCGGTGTAAATTCCCATACACCCCGGAAAACCCAAGGATAACGGATTTATTTCCCAAGAATTTTGGTGTACTTAATACTTTAACCTACACTGTGGGCAAAAACTGACAGAACAATTGTACTTTTGTAAATTTCTTAACAAGACCAGACAAATATGGATGTCAATGAGTCAGTTCCAATGACATCAATATCTGTAATATTTTATTGCACATAAATATTAAATTTCCTGTATTTTTGTTTTTGTTCTAACATAACCGAGCAGAAGGTATGAATTAATAATTAAAAATTGGTACTTTTTTAGCCATATTACTTGCTCTTGTATATTCTTGTTTTTATACAGTGGTTAAACATGTTGTAAAAAAAGCCACTGTGGATTGCAAGTTACACCGTACCTCTCAGCCAATCAAAATGCAGTATTTTGTTTCATTTGGCAAGAATTGATATTATTCCAGTTATATGTGGTCGTTCTATTCCTATCATCATAAAGAAGAAGTTCAGTTACTACAAATACATGTATAGCACTTCATTATTTTCCAAGATTCTGGTTTCTGCCACTGCATATATTTCTTTCATGGCACTGTACCAACCATTATATTCCGTCGGAAAAGTATTGGATACTAAACAACGATATCCAACCCTCCTGCGCAACGGACGTAGTCAGATTTCTTACCTCCTATAAGTTTTTTTTTAAATTGTATTAATTTTAACTCGTACCATCCCAGCTGTGTATAAAGTATACACAGTCTGTCAAAATCTGTTTACGACTGATAGGCAGAGTGATCTGCCCTTTGTTCATTCAAGTTTCAAAATGTCGACAGACGATAGCCGATTTACTATAAACAAGTAAAGATTCTATAATTTATTACTCATCGCAGTTGCTAGTTCAGTAAAAAAAAATTAATCGGTAAGACATATTCCTTAGACAATTTGTTAGTGAACTAATATGGTTTATTATACCTCATTTTAAAAGCCTATTGTAAACTGCCATTCGATTTGATTTGCTTTTCTGCAATATTCCCTTCGCGGGTAAAATTCCCGTGTGACATTTTCGGCAATGTCACCCTCTGGGGCCGAGGTTCCCCGAATAGTGATACAAGAAACGATAGAAGAAGCTTTTATGATGCATATTAAGCTAATTTTAACCATTCAAATTAAGTTATCCAAGGTTCCTTCATTCGGTATTATCTTCTGGCTAGTTGAAACTCTTGAGTTGAACATGAATCAAGTGCTCAAGTACTTTTATAGAGCTGCTGGATATCAGTTTTTTTTCACATTCATACGACTGGTTGGGGGGGGGGGGGGGATAAAACCATTCGGTATAATAAAAAAATAATGACCTAGCTTGAGGGTCAATGCCTCGGGAGACATCGGTTCCCAGGGAAGATAATCTGCAATGTTACCATCATGCCAGGTCGTCGCCTGAGTGTTAGAATGTCCTATGTCCCATAGGGGAGATAATATATAGTCTCTTAGGGGACATAGGACATTCTAGCACTCAGGCGACGAGGTATTTATTTTTTTAATATACTACATTGTCGCTCAATTCCAGTTTGAAATTAACTGCCACCGTATAAAAAGAGGATATCTAGTGTTTTCGAGTGGATCTCGGTCACAAGTGAGATAATTTTCGGTATCCACTCTAAAACACTCGATTTTCTTTTTATTATACGCTTTTTATAAGAATCTGATAATTCCACTCGTTTCAACCATTGATTGGTGCATGAAAGTAAACAGCGCATAGAATCATTGATACGCGGAAGTGATGTGATCGACACTCGGAACAGACAGCGTCTTGCGATCTGATTCAGTTGGCGAGTTTCATGCATCAATTCAAGGTGAATACGTGTTAAATTAATGCGGGAAATGATCGGTATCCACTCGAAAACACTAGATTTTCTTGTCATTATACGTTTCTGGAACAATTTGATTACATCCAGTAATAATTTGACTCGTATTCACCTTGAAGTGATGCTTTGAAAGCCGCGATTTTGATTGATACCGTGAAAGTGAAAATTACTTTATCTTCACAATGGGTATACGATTTCTATCCTTCCGCAATTTTTTCGATAATCTATCGTTTAGTGTATAATAAACCAAATTACGTCACTAACAGATTGTGTAACTAAAAGTATCGATTACAGGGGTGCGTTTGGGCAGTCTACATGCCATCAAGGTACCCGAGTAATCACAAGAGGACTCCTTGGTTGGATGTTATTCTTCAGCACTTTCCTAATCTACAAACTCGAGACGGTACTCTTGCTTATGTAATTTCAAATGATCACGGAATACCTTTAATAAAACAAAACAAACACTAATTTCTATAAATTCTACAAGACGTAGTCACAATTTCAATTGTATGTTCTTACATTCTAATTTAATTTTTCAGAACAATTTTCACTAGTTATCAGCTAGAAGAATTAGAGAAAGCTTTTAAAGAAGCACATTACCCAGATTTATACGCACGTGAGCTACTTGCGTTGAAAATAGATTTACCTGAAGACAGAATACAGGTAAGTCGTGCTGAGTTCTATTTTGTCTATATTTAACTTTCAACAGTCAAAACTTAGCTACTGGATCAGAACTTTTTATTATTTTATTTTCATTCGATTTTCTTCCCCCAAAACAAATCGTATTCTCACTCCTACTCGCTGGAAAGTGGTATTCCACTCCCAGCATCGTATTCCACTCTCAGCGATGACGGACTATTTGGGTTTTTTTAACATGTTTTGAAAGTAACCAGGGAATCAATTATAAAAGGTTGTTTGGAGAATCAAATAAGCTAGGAGAAAATAAAATAAATACAAACGTTCACGCTCTCGTAGGCCGCGCGGATTATTTCACTTGGCAAACACCTCGTGAAATAATCCTCTGGGCGCCCCACTCGAGGATAAAAAAATCGTACTCGAATCCGAGTAATGAACTCGTCGCCTGAGTGCTAGAATTTTCTATGTCCCCTATGGGACATAGAACATTCTAGCACTCGGGCGACGAACCATTGTCTATTTATTCGCTTTGCATGGTAATGCTGAAAAGTAAGAGTGTGATAAAAATGATCTGCCACTATAGTACGTTATCGTTTTTACATTGAGATGAAAATACGGAACTGGAACATGACAACAGACATTTGTGTCCTTATATTTCAGTTTGATTGTTATTATGTTAAAAAAAACTTTGAAACTCATTGCCTTTTGTAGAAACACAGCCCCGTTGGTGTTTATGTTGTATTACGCTCCCATTGCACTGTATTTTAAAACGTAAAAAGCGGTGCATTAAACTGAGGTCTGCAACCAATAAAAGAAAACAAAGGCTCTCTTTGAGCAAAATCGTGGTTTACCATTATGAAGCTCAGCACCCGCCGTTTTATGGATCTTGCATATTTAACTCAGTAAATAATACAACATTTGAATATGAATTCAGATAATGGGGCTTTCAACTTTCAAAGTACCATGCAGGCTACAGGTGAGTAAGCTGGATGTATGATCTCATAAAATCCTTGCACAGCAAGATTTGCAGTATGGTTGTTATTAGTTTCTAGACATCGCAATAACAAATTTAACACACAAACAGACAAACAAACAAATATATCCAGGATAGTACCCCAAGTTCGGTTACTGACGAGAGGTAGGACAGCTCTACTCGTGACCGTTTTCGTTTATTTTATTTCACACATTATAAGTTATGGGAGGTAACTCCGACTACATTGACTTAATACCTTTGAAGAGACAGCAGAACCAAAGAGACATTGGGTAGCACGGTCCGCTCCATATTTTTCTACACACTTGCTGCACAATTACACAACGAGTTAAAAAAAACAATTCGGAGCGTGCAATCTTGTCAATAGACCAGCATTCTTATAACGTATTATCTGCAAATGGAAACAAATTTTGTTGTATTTGGCAAAGAAATGTTATCATAGACAATCGATCTGGTGCAGGGAGAACTTGTTTTGGCTGTGGTACAATGACAGTTTTCTTGGAAACTTTATGTTTTCTTTGAGATGACGTTGAAATGGGCTCAATTTAGTTATTTCATTACGTCCAGTATGCTGGCTTCTACGATATCCCTAAATAGTGAACTCGATCGGAAGGTAAGAATCTCGATGTCAATCCCACTCAGTTTTAAAACTGAAGGAGAAATTGATGAGCATCTATTAAGTCCTAACCCGCTGACTATTTTCAAGATATTTGTCATCAAATCTAGTCATGGCTGCTATAAAGCAGCCATGACTAGATTTGATGAAAAATTTATCTCAATTTACTTCATGAAAATCATTGGTGAACAAATCCATGTAATTTACAAGGGGGAAATTTTATCAAATGTTCCCAAAACATAGTTATTTTATTGGCAAGAGAAATCCTGTCCCTGCAGGAATATCCGGCAGCAACATGCAAGGAGTTAATTTGTGCGATACGGATGCTATATACGTTCCAGAACTCAGCTTTTGATACTATTTCTAAGCGGGAAATCAAATCCTTCACGAGCGATTTTGCCGACGATGTGTCTTCTGCTTCAGCCATCTTCCAACCCGGTTGGAAGGTCGTTAAAGTAGAAGACACAGGTAGAAAGACCTTCGACGAGTCGATGGCATGCACGCTAAAAAACAAAGACTAGCCATTATTTCTTCATTTGCTGATATGCGATAATTATGCAAGGAATGACGCAAAAGAACATCGCCAGCTGTTTCAAAGGCACAGTATATTTTGTGGTGCCTTACGCCAGCATCCATCCTGCCAACACTCGTTGGCGGACCCGGGGTCAACCTTTTGAGCTGCCCAATCCTCGTGCACCGCTAGGTCTTTCTGGTGACTGATTTCATATAAACATGTGGATTTCACAGCTTTATTAGCATATTTTGTCGCCCCAAGATATGCCTCTTGGGACTTGTGGCAGTCGCTCACCCATATCGACCACCACTACCCACACTTCTTAACACTTTCTGTCGAACTCATCAAGACCCGAGAATCAGTAAAAGTGTATTTCCGTGGATCAGTTTTCAACGTTTCTCCCGCTGGGCCGTACCATGGTAGGTCTTGAAACATCTTGCACTTTATGTCCCTTCATTTTTTAAGCATTTGCCGCCTCTGCGCGTTTCACATGCAGTGCACAAATGACACGAATCGAAGTTTGAAAAATTCTTCTCTAAACCACAACGGATTCTGCATATTTCCGTCGTTGCACCTTCTGAAAAATGCAACATTCTTCCTGTTCATTTTATAGCGCTGTGTTCATAGAAATACAAGTAATTTGATTAAGGATTACAAGTTTATAAACTATATATATAGAAAATACCGATGAGCTCTAATATAATTACATATCAAAAGATGACTAATAACGCGAGTGTTTTTGTACACAAATTGGCTCCTATTCAAATAATTTTTTTTTGTTTATCCGAGATCAAAACACTAATTACGTAGAACGAATCAAATAATCTCCAGAATGAAGCATTCGTTGGACACAATATACGTCATATGTGTATTGACTAAGAGAATCTAATGTTTCTCATAGCATTTGAATATTTTACAATGTTTGGGAAATTGCGCATATAAAGTATGCTGTTGACATTGCGTTTCCACGTTATTTATTTATTTATTTATTTATTTATTTATTTATTTATTTATTTTATTTTATTTTTTCCCCACTTCGTGTTTTACAATACAGCGACCAGACAATTCAAAGCATTACCTATCGGGTGCATGAGGTCTGTAATCAGTTGAGGCTAAAGAATGTGAAAATTCGATTACACTTTGATCTCAGTTCACTTAATGCTATCAGATCTATGCACACCTGATCTGCTTCGCAAACTTGGTGCAAAAGATAGCAAGATGGTGATGTCCGTTTTACTTGTGCGAAAATGAAAGATACAGGGAACGTGGTGGCTCCGTGATTACGGCATTGGACTTCAAACCGAAAGGCACACGGTTCGATCCCCACCAGGGTAACTGCGTTGTGTCCTTGGGCAAAACACTTAATCCCGATTACCCACGTGAGGGCCCGTTGGCACTCAAAACTAAGGGGTACTGCTCGTCAATAGTACTCTTGTCTTCAAACAATACTAAGCCTGATTTTGCGGAGTTAGTACGTTTGGGCAATAGTACGTCTGGCATTTCCTCGCCACTGCCCGGTGGTTCTCTTTGGGTACTCCGACGTCTTCCAACCGTAAAACTGCCAGACGCTTGGCGAAAGTGTAGTTAACCCTGTACCCAACGTTACGGCCAAAACTGACCAGCGCTATTCACAAAACTCGCCCATTAATTTTAATTATTTTTTTCATTTTTGTCTCAAAAGCATAGGTTATGACCCCTCTTTGGAACGAGCTCGTCGAGTTCGTTCCAATGAGGGGTCATAACCTGTGTTTTGAGACAAAAAATGAAAACAAAATAGTTATTCAAGAATTTTGTTTGCAAGTGTAGTCTGCTTTTCATGTTAGGTAAAGGGTTAAACCACACTATAACACAATGTAAGATGCAAAGCATATAATAGATAAAAACAATTTAAGCTGTACAGTCTCAACCTTTCGTCCTGTAGACGAAGACAATGATTGGCAGATATTGTTTTTGATCCGAAAATGTTGTAATACTACACGTGATCACAAGGTTGTGGATTCCATCCCGGCACGCACCACTTGCATTGTGTCTTCGACTGTGGCACTTGACCCTTCATTGCCCAAATGAGAGCGCGGTGGCACATTGTGCTTTCGACCAATGCGATCTGGTCTCAAGCCCGGTTAGTATGATGGAAATGCTGTCAACAGCTCACCACTGTCTGGCGGTTCTCTCTGGGTGCTCAGCCTTTCCCCATCGGCCTAGCTCTCAACCTGAAAAACAATAAGTATGTGGGGTTGTAAGAGACCCCGCCCCACATCGCTTCCCTGGGGTGTCCAGCCAGTAAAAAATCTACCCTTCGCCTGACGGTTCGCTTAATAGTCAGTAGGAGCATCATGGACAGCTGTTTCCAGTCAAGTGTCATCTGCCTGAGTAGGCAGATGACACTTAACTAGAAACAACTGCCAATCTATAAGCCTTGATTATTTTTGTTGTTCAATAAATTCATTCTCGCTTACATCTTAAATGGTAATTTAGTTCATAATGAATCTGCACCTGTGTTTTGCCAGTGATCCAGTTCTCTCGTTTATGAGCTTGTGGTTAGGAGAGAGGTGCACAAGGTCAGTAATACACCACTTGAAAGAAATACCTCGACAACACAGTGCTCGAGAGCTAAAACATCTCAAAATAGCTTAGGTATTGTGGTATAAAAATACTAAATAGTTTCTCTTAGGCGACCATTATAAACGTCGTGTGAAAAAAAATATGATCGCATAATTTTAATTTGAGCATTCAAATATCTTTGTCAGACAACTTGTTCTGTCAAATAGGAGACCGTGCAACAAATAAGAGAGAACGGGTGACAGGAACGAAATAATCGGTCACTTGCACAATAATTTTTCTGGGAATTCCGAACAAACACACACCAATAGTCAGTTGTATTTTTAGGCCCCCAAATTTCACCAAATCACTCCTAGTTTTTCATTGGAATATTCAGCGATGATGCAAGATTTCAGTAAAATGCTTTCAAAGTTGTTTTTTTTTTAAATCAATATATATTTTACAAAGCTTCGTAGTTTTGGAGATTGTAACATTTCTTTTCAAGGCGGGTAACTCTAATTATTCAAATATTTAGTACTCTTATACCGTTTGCATGCCAATATTTAACATCCTTCTATCATTGGAAATCCTCTAGCTGATGGAGGTTTCGCTATCTAACCTAAACGTGAAATTTTTCGTCCTAACCTGTCCTGTGACTGTTGGGTGGAATTAGTTACACAAACTTGTTCCAATAAGATGGGAGAATAGATGTTTACAGGCATGGAAATAACTCGCGAACGACCGTTTAGGTTACGTATGGGTTACGTCAATTGTGAAATACGCTAACGAACTACAGATTAGGACAAAGCAAAACAATATTACATTATTACATCACTAATCTCTCAAGTTTTGCCAAAAAGTCTTGGCAATCTTTCGGGACTATCTGGACTCAAAGGTTGAGAATTGAATCCATATAAGAATATAATGACATGCTGTTTCCATCTTAAAAGAATTTCAGCCAAAATAAATCACAACAACAAACGTGCGATCTCGCCTTGGCGAGATCGCGCGTTAGTTGTTGATATTTATATAGACGGACATGTCGTTAAGAAGTAAAAAAGCATGACCGGCGCAGTAAAAACAAAGGAGGGAGAGAAGCAACATCACAACACCCTTTTTCTTATGTGTTACCACCATTCTTTATTTTGTAACCTGCCAATGGGTTACGAAATAATCCCTTTATTTCTAGGCCTGTGTTTGGAAATGAAAAGAATTCTTTTCTAAATGCTTTGCAGAGTACAGCAAAGTATATTTGGCTACTTTGTATTGCAAAGGACTGGTCTTGTGGTGAAATCAAGTTATTCACAAAACCCTTGTAAAAGAAGGTCTCAGAACGCTAACCACATTTTAGCATCTTGCAGGAAATAGTAAATGAAAGAACGTCGACTTCGGATATGGAGTGGATTAGTAGGTGGTCATGCACCGATAACTCCTCTCGCCTCGTAAATCAATCAGGTTTAGATCCCAGGTTAGGATCATGGGTACGTCAGCACGTACTTTTATTTCTCAAACAGTCTGACATCATTATATTTTATGGATGTGGAAAAGTCATTTTTTTCCCACGATTGGTCACATATGGAAAACAGTAACACGATTTCTCTCTCCCCTGATGTAACAGCATTCCTGGTATAGCGGGCAACTATTCAACTCTCCCAAGCATTTCCAACTATTATACATGCAGCACACCTATTAGCAATAGCATTCCCACCAATAAATTCATTACTGTATGCGTTTACACCTAATAATGTATATAACCTTACAACCAGAAATATGTTCCGACAACCGTTGCTAATTGGCGGACAGGTTGCATCGTATACAGAGAGAGAGTTGCTGTTACAAAAAAGTAGTGCTGTTCTTCACGATGCCAAATACTAACATTTCCTTCCTATTCTGAAAAATTAGTACAAAAATTAAAATAATGTGATGCCATAACTACTTGACACGATAATTAGGCTAACGGTATACGGTTAACATGTGTTTAGTAGAATGTATCGGTATTCCATTACAACCATTTGCTATAAACATGTTGCGTTAACTCTCTCAACACGACAACACTCTTTGCCGAATGATTGCAGGCTAAACTTATTAATTGGTCTACCCTAGAAATTAAACATGGACTACACCAAGACTGTAATTGAACTAACCTCGAAGATACTATTCCGTAAGATTAGGGATGAAACTTTCTAACATCTCGGATAAAAACTCAATAACACTTGGCGTCAGTAACAACTTCTTTTTAAATCCATTTTAATGAAGTATACCGCTGCAATAAAAGAAAAACGATTTCCAGTGTCTCCAATCCAATGAACAGTTTGTTTTTAAAAAGTGGAATCCACTTTTTAAAAGCAAAATGTACATTGGATAGGAGACATTTTCTGGTTTTAATTAAAAATTTATAACGGTATCATTTTGTGTCCGGAATTTTTTAGCGAACTGTATTTTCAAATCTGATTCCGGATTCGGGTTAAAATTACGATTTCGGCTTTTTAATCAACGTGTACATTTCCAGATATAAAGTTTAATAATTAGTATAGTTTCAGATTTTCTTAATTGCTATTTTTATTCGTGTTTCTTGCAGACTCTTCCATTTGGGTTCTACGATTACCAGTCTGTTTAAAAAGTGCTATGAACAAATTAACTTAAGTTCCAAAACATTAAAACCTTTTGGCTTCATAACGTTATACACGATTACGTATTTGAGGAATAATACAGATTGACAACAAATCATTTAGTTGAGTTGCCAGTCTTGTTTTCGGCTTTCTAAAAAAATTATAATCATTCAAAATACAGAACTATGAGATGTTGGGATACTGTGTCTTTCAATGTTGTTCAAAAGTCTGTACTGTTTTATTTATTCCGGAACATTCTAACACGAATCATTTGTCCAAACGCAACCCGGACTCAATGAAAGGGTGGGTGTCTGCACGTGTGTGTGTGGGTGGGGGGGGGAAGGGGGCATAAAGAAACAAGTGATACACCGGACCTATGATGTCGCGGCACATGGAGAAGATTTGAAAAAAATGTTTCCACCAAACTGCTGCTTTCTTGAGTTCCACGTCTTGATGTATGTAACAGAGGGTGGTAAAGGGCTTTATTACACATCCATTAAACTTTAAACCCTTGTATTCAACGGAATCGCCGCTATGATATAAATAATTCTGTATTCAACGGGTGATATACAAGCCGGAACTTTTTTACCGCACCGTTTAGTTACGCTTCGAAAAGTTTCCAAATTTCGTTATACAATCATCGACCGTCTGTCGCATAGGGTGAAAATGAAAACGTCCAAAGCAAAATAAAGTCGTTTCCCAAAAAAATTAGCCAAAAATGAGATAATATTTTTTAAAAAACCCAATCATTTCCAACCGGAACATTAACCCAATCCCGATGCCGTCTCGTTTTGTGGATCCCATTATATCTAAATTGGTCAACTTTATTTCGGTAAATCTTCGTACATCTTGACATGCTTCGAACTTCTTTTAAAAACGTTTCTCCCAGCTGTTTTGCAAATCTGCACATATTTTTACTTACATTTTTACTAACAGTAATAGCCATCAAATGGTTAGGCGTGAATGGGCACCAGCCCATTCACGCCTAACCATTTGGTGGCTATTACTGTTAGTAAACAGCGAAACGAATTTCAACAAACACTGGTTCCGAAAAGGTTGTTTTGATTTTTTATCGATCCATATGATCAGTACAGCTTCAGTCAAAACAAACTCTTCACCTTTGGGTTTAAACATCGGAATTAAAATTTGTTTATTTAAATGAATTTTAATACATCGGTTGTGTAATAAACACACTCGTTGACTACGCCATTCCAACTCGTTATGTAAAACACCCACCGATTCAAACACACAACGCGTTCTGTCTATATATACTACATCTTTGTAATAGCTGTCGATATTCTTTCGTATTGCGACATGTATTATAATTGCAATGCCAGAAAGTTTTATACGTTAAACATATTTTTATTTGCCATAACTATTAAGAAAAACTGATAGGAGGACAAGTGCTTTCCACTTAGTAGAAACATCCGCTCCCATAACATGAATACAGAAAATGTTACAATTGCGAAACAGACAAGTTTTTGAAATTCATAAATGTAAAATAAACTTTTTGAAAGGGTTTATATAGATATATGAGTGTGTGTATCTGTATAAATCAATATGATCAATATTATAGCTGTAAACAAAGACAGCAAAATAAGAACGAAAGAAATACTGTTGATGTCCCTTTTGCATTCTGTGTCTCTCTTGATTTGAATCAAATCAATATTCAAAGACAAAGGCCGCTTGGGCTTGTTCTGATTAGGATGTGTTAAAATAATAATAATAATAATAATAATAATAATAATAATAATAATAATAATAATAATAATAATAATAATAATCTCTCCGCCTTCTGTACAGTAACTTAGGGATGTGTCTCATTAGATCCATGCTGGTTCACATAAGAAGTAGGGGAAACGCCGTGTCAGCGACTCAGGCCACATTCAGCGCAACCGTGACTATCATCGTGACAGTGCAATCTGTGTACCGAGGCGCTGGCTCAACGTCACCCTGATGACGCGACCATTCCGTGACCCCTCCATGCGTATTCTGTATTGAAGTGGATACCTTGAGCCAGCATTGTTTTGCAAATATTACTAGATGGGAAGTTTTATAGTTGTATGCTAGCCTTCGGGTTGGAAAATGGTTTATGCAGAAGAAATAGACCGAATTGGGTGAATGTGCAAAGAGTTTGTTGGTCAAATTTGTAGATAATATATTAAATAGTCTACCTGCATATGTGCACATTTGTATCCTCTGAAATTGTAAAACTCGTGTAATCATGAATATTTGTGGAAAAAGTTGGGGGGGGGGGCAGGTGCCTTTGTGCCTCATCCCTCGATTCCACCACTTCCGCACATGTCGCGAAAAAAAGTGAAAAGGAATGTATGCCCGATCTCGTACATGGCAACGATGTTGTTAGCATTTTCTAAAGCAAATCTCAAGATGTCAGTTTTGAATTGTGTAGTAAATAATTTTTGTGTACAACTATAGTTTAGGATTTCAGAGCTCAACTTTTCGGTAACAGATAATAAACTAAAGTCAGTTAACCCTTTACCTAACGAATTGGCCGCACCCGCCCCATAATTTTCAAATTGAGCAGTTGAAAAATATATTTATCAAAAGGTTTCAACAGAGCCATATCATGTGACCCCTTCAATGGAACGAGCTCGTTCTAATGAGGGGGTCACATAATATGGTTTTGTTGAAATTTTCTGAATCTTTTGAAAAACAATAATTAAAATAATAAATTTTGATATCGTGTACGCTGGGTAAAGGGTTAAAAACACTTATCAAGTAAGATATAAGGACTCTTCTCTGACTTTTTTTGTCGGTTTTTGAACTGTTAACTTTTTTAAATCTTTGCATGCTGCTGGCAGATTTTCTTGATCAGTACAAAAATACCTTGTTGCACGGTAAAGTTATAATTTTGCCCCTTGCTCACAAAATACACCCCTACGTTGGTGTAATCTGCTTACTAAAGTTTTTTTATTCTAGAATCCATTGTATTTTTCATCAAATGAATATCAAGTTGTGCCCACTTTACGATTGTTCTGGCTTGGTATTACGAGAACGTTATGAAATTAGATTAAGAGATAATATTTTTTTAAAAACAGTCTTAAACTGTTATCATCGTTTATTTATTTTAATCATTGAAATATCTCAATATATATATATACATTTCCTGGAAAACAAAAACTAATGGATTTACAAAAGCATGCTGTAATCCTATCAAGGCGTTTACTTAAAAAATTTAACAGCAAGAAAAAATGAATTTTTGTATTTCTGGATAATTATTAGATGTCTGGACCAACAAGCTGATAAGCCCTAAGAAAAATATTAGATGCAGAAGTTTCGTTAATGAAGCAGTTCTATGCTGTGTTGGTTCTCGGTATAACATCTGACACGAGGTGTTTGTAGGATACCCTACTGACTAAACATCCACCACATAGTTTGTTTGTTACTTTTTTCTCCTCGGTGGAACTTATCTAAAAATTCTTTTATTCACAACCTCGCTGAATATTTCTTATCTTTCGGGGATGTAATTTGTGTGTTGTCTGGTCTTCAGTGTACACGTGCGTTGAAAATTAGAGATTATATTTATAAACGAGACCAAAATATACGGCCAAATGATGAGTCCATGCCGGATTTTATCAACAATCTTTTCACCGATATCCAGCTTTTCGCTTTTAAGTAAAACGGTGCAAGCATTGTCGAAGCGGAATTCGAAATTCCCTCTACCTTAAACATAAACCGCTACACCTATTATCGTGAACAAATTTGATTTATGGATTTTTTACAAGAGCCTCTGGAAAAAGCTGGTCATTTTAAAATTATTTTTTAGGTTAACTATTTATTTATTTATTTATTGGTGTTTAAGGTCACATATTTATGCACAATGGCTAATCATGACCGTGGCAGTTTTACGGGTGGAGGAAGCCGGAGTACCCGGAGAGAACCACCGAGCAACAGCGAGCAACTGTCAGCTCCCCAACATACTAACTCCACACAAGCAGGGTTAGCATTGGTTGAAGACAAGTGCACCATCGACGTGCAGTACGCCTTAGTACACAACGCCACCGTACCCCCACGTGGGCAATGGAGATGAAGTGCCTTGCCCAAGGACACAACGTGGTTGCCGCAGGTGGGATTCGAACCGAGGACCTCTTGGCTTGCAGCCTGCACCCCTCCTACTGAGCCACCGCGCTCCCTTTTAGGTTAACTGGTTTAAGGCTAGGTTATTTTTGGTGGTCTGAATTTGATCATCAATATTTATTTTATTACAAACTATTCGAGAGTGCCCATAGGCACTCTCCAATAATTTGTAATAAAACAAATTTATATGAACAAAATGTTATTGCACTTCACTGAATACGAAACATGGGCAAGGAAAAGGTATGTTTTTTTTCTGGTACCCTCACTTTTTCGAAAGCCCTGACAGTGGCTTTTAGCACTCGACCAGTTAAGAATCATGGGGCGTTCTGACTTAGACTGTCGAATCAGTCACGTGTTTATGTAAATCACCGTCAGAATATGTGTGAATAAACAGTTTTATATCACGACTGGTTGTATATTCAACATTAATCGATACAATACAACCATTCAGAAATGTGCTAGGAACACCACGTGTGCAATCCGGTCTACGTGTAAGAACGTTAAGTAAGAACGCAGCTGATTGATCGTTACGCAGCTGAGTGACGTTATAGCGTGAATGAAATGCTTAGACACAAAACAGTGTTAAGTAAGAATGTAAACAGACAGCCGGAGGTGAGAGATTTCATTAAAAATATCAGCTTCGTTCACTCAATTCACGTTTAATCGTGGTTTAATTGGTTGAATGCTGGAAGCCACTATTAGGGCTTTCAAAATAATGAAGGTACCAGATCAACGCCAATATTTTCCTTGCTCGTGTATCGTATTCAATCAAACGCGAATACATTTTTATTTATATGAATTTGTTTTATTACGAATGATTAGAGAGTGCCCGTGAGCACTACTCTCCTATTATTTGTAATGAAGCAAATCATTAATAACACATCCACCCCCTCCCCCCCCCCCCCCCCCCCCAAAAAAAATAATCTAGCATCAACCAGTTAAATAAAGAACAAAACTCGGGTAGAGTACAGGGGGATAGAAACCAACAACCCTCGTTGGGCGTTTTTCTGTATTTCGCCGAACCCCAAAAACTCCAACTCGGGTTTTGAGGCTTATGTATCTGATTTGTCACAGATTGCATAGCCTCACCGAACAATAAAAAGGGTTGTGTTCTTAATTATCTGTACAAAGTAGAGTATTAGAGGTAGTTTTACGAGTCAGACATCACTAGCCAGCCATGAAGTTAAGAAAACATGTATTTAAACATCCAGAATGAACCATCACAAATGTGCCTTAGCGATTAAAGTATTGGGGGTTTTTTAGAAAAATCGCCTTGATAATACTATGAATTTGAAAACAAGCCAATTGTTGATGTGCATGAAAATGCTGTTGTTTCCTCAAAGAAAGTCGATAAAATGACATTTGATAACATTTGTTTGATCGATTCTGAACAGAATCGATCAAAAAATTGTTAACAAATATCGTTTTAATGACCTTTGAAGTACCCTGTAAAAATACTGTTCAAAATAAGCTAAACTACTGACAACCAGCTGCTGACCTTCTGGCGTTAATTTACAGAAATGAGTTTAAGTGCTAAAAGTTTAATCATATAAAAACTAATACAGGAGCACTCATACAAAGTTTGGTCAACTTTCTTTTAAGGCGAACGCATTTTTCATTCTCTCAAGCACAAAATGGTATTAGCAATGATGCCTTGTTTCAGAAGAGTTAAGTTTTAAAGCAGATTAATTAATATCTTTAAACTGCTGTCAAATAATTGCAGATTAAAGATATTAATCGGTCCACGTTTTACGACAATTGACAAAAGAACTGTCTTCTTGTGTAATGAAGAGAAACTAAATTTTAGTTCGTTGCTTTTGCCCCAAGGACGAACAATGCTGGCATTGTGGACTGTAGATTAATACGGCATTTTCACCGTTTTACGCTAGTTGGTTGCCAGTCTTTTTAACGCATTGTTATTGATAATTTGTAGAGTGTAGTGCTGAGCAATTGTGATTGGAAGTTGGAAACTCACCCCACCCACCCCCACCCCGGGGCATTGTTATCGTACTGTCAAGAGTGTATAGAATAAATAGGTACTAGGGCTGGTAATAAGATTTAAACAACGAGTAGGATAAGGATAAGGATTTTAACCGTGAGGCTCTGCCGAGTGGTTAAAACACTTATTCTACGAGTGGTTTAAATCTGATTACCGGCCCTAGAACCTATTTATGCCATTTATTTATACCATGCTTGTATCTTTCGTCCATATTTGAAATAAATTTCGTTTGATGAAGCGATATTTATTTTTCGTAATTTTCAATTAGCAGACGAATTGATTGAATTTACCTTGCTTTTTCAGTCAAATTATTATTAACAGTTCTTAAATTTTATTTTAAATCTTTAATTGTGGGTATTTTAAACTTAATAAGTCATTGCACGTAGTAGATATTACCGCAAAACGTCGTATGTTTGAATGAAACCTCTCGAAGTGTGAATGTATCGAAGTTGGAAAATTGCCTCATGTCAAAGGTCAAGTTGTATGTTGTACCTACTATAGATGTAAAAACGTTTTAACCGCAGTAGAAGCTTTACTCCGGTAAAGCCACAATTTAACATACGGGCTTTTCACAGGTAGTAACATAAGTTAGCATGTTATAAAAATTAATTACCCTTAAAAAATTTCAAAATATATTTTGCAAAAACAGGCATTGGGAAAAGTCGAGAATTTATTACCTTTCATCTTATCTTGAACCCTGTCCTTTTATTTCAAAAATCGATTATTCCCTCAGCGGCGCAAGTGAAGGTTGCGGGTTGTCATTTCCTCTAACAATACTTTTTTCAGTCGAGACACTTTCGTCTGGATTAGATTTTGAGATTATTAGGCGTGCTTGGTTACTTTCATATCGGCCGAGATATCAGCTCGAGGTAGCTTCACATAATTTTGAAGCTGAAGGTCGAAGGGTGATGTGAAGTTACCGAGGGCCGATATCTCGGCCGATATGAAACTAACCAAGTAATAATCTTTTTATTTACTAAACCATACAAAATAAGTACGAAATGTTCTCAGATCTGTTACAGCTTTCTCACAGTGTTATTGTCTTTCATTCTTTTCTCAAAGTCTGATGTTTCCTCTTGTCCTTGTTCAGCTATCCGAACGTCGCGGCTTCCCCACTGGGGATGTCGCGACTTTCGGATATCTGAACTACCTCTTCTCTCACTTCGAGGAATCTCGGCTTACCAACCTGAATCTTACTTTTGCGCTGAATTCTCTTCTTTCTTGCCATAATTAACTCCTCAACATACAAAAGCTCATCTTCAAAATACTCTATTTTGCATGACTAGGGCAATTTTACTGATTGCGTTCGATGAATAACTCTAAACACTTCGATAAACAAATTGGTTGCGTCTAGTAACGCATCACGGGGGACCACTCTAGCTTGATTCATATCGGTCGTGATCGGCGTCATATCATCCAAATTTGAAGTCGCATTTGCCGAGCTTGATAATAGGCAATTCTTGGAAATAAAATCATATCTAATAATTAATCTCAGTTATTATACCCCATCTACAAATATTATGCTAATCCCCCATATCATCTCATTAAACATTTCAAAATGTTCCATCCACGGTGAATAATGCCGGTCAATAATTTTTGCATTATTACCTGCTTCAGCAGAAGATACCCGACAAAGACAGGGGAGATACTCGAAGTATTGTTGCACGCGCGAGTGATGACGTAGTTACTTTACCAAACGCCTTCCGCGTTGTGAAATAATGGGAACGCGCAAAACGTTCACCGGAAAAGTTAGGAACTTTGGTTCCTCTTCTATATACAGTACGTGGAGAGTAGATCGTAACTAAATCACTCGGGGAGTGGAGTTATCACCCAAAGTATCACTTTCAAATTCTGTTCATGTGGACAAAAAAACACAAGCAATGTTTCAGTCAATGGACCTCCGGGTATTACCCGGAGGTCCATTGACTGGAACTTTGCTTGTGCTTGTTATGCTTTGCAACAAATTTGAAATTATTGCTTGGGTGGAATCTCCACTCTACGGGTGATTTAGTGATAATACACTCTCCACGTACTGTATGACTCTGAGACAATAATCCATAAAAAATGTTTCAAGACGGAATTTTCATTCGGTATAATAAAAACTATAATGACTGAGCTTGAGGGTAACAATGAGGCTTGTCTCCCCTTGGAACCATTATCCCCCTCGGCTAGCGCCTCGAGAGATAATGGTCTTTCGGGGAGACAATCCACATTGTTACCCTCTAGCCCAGTAATTATTTTTATAATATCGTTTCTTTTTTGCCAGTAACCATATACGTTCTCAAGAGAACAGATTTGATACTTCGACAAATGTTGCACACGAAGTCGATCACACGAATGGAGATAGATCTGTGGTATCCCATTCGACCTATTGGGGAGTGTAGTATGAGCAATTTGAATCGCGATACGTGCTATAATTAAAGAAGTTGAGAAATCCATGCGTGGCATCTACATGTATTTATGGAAAAATATCTTATTGGTAGGAACTTGACCCTCAAATTAGATTTACACCCCACTCATCAAATTTGCCATCTTCACGAAGGCCCTGTAATAGGCCTGTATTCATTGATTTGCCCCTCTACATTGAAACATTTCAAAATTTAATAATGAAGCGTTCCAGTGCATTATTTGAAATGCAGCGGCTAATCACTGCAAAAAATGCAACATCATAATGAAATGATCTGCCGAATGACAGCAACAAACTTATTAATTTAGCTAAGTGGAATTTGCTTGTTCGTGAAATTATTCAATTATCAGAATTTTCCGTTCAGTAGCTTTGTGAAGAGATGATAGCGATCTAACACTGGAAAAGGTAATTTAGATCTCATTCATTCGAACGATTCGAATCTAGAAATTGATATAATGTCATGAAATTACCAACTGTAGCCCGCTCATAATCAAAAAAGGGAGTTTCTTATATGAGGAAAAGTATAACAGTTAACTATTTTAATGTTGATTTCTATTTTGCAGCTAGTTACATTCTGAAATTGTACTGGCGCAAATCGGAACCGCTTGTATAGCTCTGGTTTTGCATGACGAGTGAATAACAACATCCCCTTTCCCAGCACACATACACACAGACTGGGGTCCCCTTCCGGGTGATAAGTCGAATTCTGTTCAGAAGAATACAAGGAAAAAAGCAAAGTTTTAAATGGACTTCCGGTTTGACAGAGGTGGTCCAACTGTGTGTGTGTGGGGGTGGGGAAGGGCGGGGGGGGGGGGGATCTTGCTATTGTAGTGATTATTCTGCATGATAATGTCACTTAGGCTGATTTCAGGTCTCTGCAAAGCAAGTTAATCAGAAGTATCGAATTGCGATGTGAATAGTTCAGATTCCCCAGTATAAGTGCTCCAAATAAACAAATAGATTGAAGTCATTTCCCAAGGCGCTTGAAGAACATTGGAGTTGCCTGTTGAAGACCGTCTGATACCACATTCTTCCCTGTCTTGTAGAATAAAAAGTGGGGTTTTAAAAGAAATAACAGTTAAGTGGCCAAACATAATCTAAAATCAACCTTTGTGTCCAGCATAATTATGTCAGAATAAACGTTGCAATGCACTAAAATCATCTTTGGCAAAAAAGAAACAAGTGTTGATCCAGTCACCACTTGCATTTAATAAGATACATACTTATTCTAATATTGCCAAAGGGTATAAGGTCAGTGGTGATCTAAAGCCATAACCTCCAATCCCCACTGATGGAATTGTGTACAAGTGTACCTCTTGCAGTAATTCTAAAATTAGAATGTCATGTTTGGGTTATTACAAATTCTGTTTATTTTGCTAACTCTGAAAAATGCGGACGCTGGACACAATGGTATTATTTTTCTACTTGTAAATGTTGATTTTTAAAACAAGTGTCCAGAAAGTTTTGACCAAATAATTAAAATTGTTAAAAGACTTAAAAGTCTATTTACATTTTGATAATTACAATTAAAATGTCTGTACTCGTTGCTGCAAATTGAGTTACTGGCATGTTAAAATCTGTACAATATGGTTTTCAAAGATTATCTCCTTGATCCCCATTTTTCCAAAGGTAACGTTCAATTTGCATAAGTACACAGATTTTAAGACTCCCTAAGACAGCAACCAAGATCGTTAATGCATCAGTTGAAATGTGCTCGTACATAAAACGCTAATCGTAACCCACGTAATATGCAAATTCAGCAGCTGAAAAAATATTGTTTTTCGAAACATTTGAACAAAACCATATCATGTGACCCCTCTTTGGAACGAGCTCGTCGAGCTCGTTCCAAAGAGGGGTCACGTGATATGGTTTTGTTCAACATTTTTTAAAAAAATGTTAAAAATGATATTTAAAATAATAAATTTTGATATCGTCTGCGTTGGGGAAAGGGTTAAGCATACCTATGCAACTAATCAAAGCCGAGCTGTATAGATACTCTTATGAGCAACAAGATTAGCTGTTGTGTAAAATATTTGCAGTATTGCATGTACAAACATAAACAAAGCGTGCACTGTGATATTTAGGAACATACACAGATAAAAGAAGAGACTTTTTGAGTCCAGGTGCTGGAAGTATGGAACACTTTCGTACATATTCATACATATCTAAATGACCAACTGACTAGGTGCTGCTGTACATTGCACTGTGTAGTTTTCTGTAAGGAGACGGAAAGTCTCCTTCGTGTGGAATCAGTGAAAATCTGAAGCTGTAACTTCCAATTTTCACTGCTGAAAAAACAACATGAATGATTTTTCGATCAGAAACCACCGTTAGCCTAAAGCTCCCACCTCCAGTTAACGATGATTTAAGTCTGCACAAATGTACAATTTATAAAAATCAAAGCAATTTAATTTCTAGGCAAATTGTACAGTTTATGTACAGTCTGGTTCTCTACACTGTACAGATGATAAGTTTCGGTCACGATTTGCAGATAATTTGTCATGGAAATGATTATTTTAAAATACTGGAGCGTTTATTAGATACAGCAATGAAGATGAACATGGAGTCATTTGAGGTTGTGATCTAATAACAGACATCGGAACTAATGCACGTATCAAAGACAGGGAATGATTTATCAACTGGTGACCATTGGCTACCTTGTACTGGAGTGGATTATGTTGATTGAAATCATACGCTCTTCCTGGAATTGGTACGTGTCTTGCACATGCCTGACCAAAATTACCATGTGGTAAATGCTTTGTAGGCAGAGTCGGGCTGTTGATGATAATCCGTCTAGAACTGCGTCCGCTGTCATCTCTGAATGGTTCCGGTGAAGACGGAGGTACGCCCCCTTAATCAGCAACAAAAACGGTAGGAGTCAGTTGATAGTAGCCTTTTCTATACCGGGAAACAGTTTTGTGTCTGGTATCATATGGAGTGGCAAAATCTCTGGGTACTGTATTAGTCGGTGTTTGCAAGTCAGATTGTATTGTACCGTCCTTGCATTTTTTATATGGAGATCTATATCTTCTCGGTCGTTTCCTGTGGGACTTTTTAAGCCTTTTTCTCTTATAAGAAGCCAATAGAAAGGAACATGACTTTTCATTCAGAGTGGATATGCTTGAACGTTCTTCTTTGTGTGACCTGCCACATACTCCAAATGTTTGTCCCGTGACATGCTTTGAAGCAGCTCAACAGTTGTTAAAAGTTTCTCGAACGAGGCAAACGAGTACCCAGTGTTTCATTCTTGGGAATTTCTTTCGGACTCATGGAAGCAGGTTCGTCCGTCTGCTGCGTTACTGAAATCTCTGAAAACTTTCCAGATCTTGACACTGAAGTTTCCCTTCTGGTATCAAAAGGAATTACGTCCTGCATTTGATTATTTTCTGGAAGACTGCTTGCCTGGCTGTTACTTCATGATGATGCAACAAGTTGTTCATTTGTCTCATCCGAAATCGATGATGGCGACAGCAAACCCAAATTACCAGAGGTTCCTATTGCACATAGCTCAGTGGAATAACCTGAAGCTTCGATAAGGCTTGCTAATCTTTCGAATTCGCATTTGAAGGTATCTTGAGCGTCCAAGCTTACAGTACTGGGAGCATGTTCGGATGTTACAAGATCTGTACTCTCGGGACAGGCATTGTATTCTTTTCAATAATATCTTCGACTGAATATTCAGACATCTGCGTTTGGTAGGTCCCAGAAATTCCGAAGTTGCCTGCTGTCATTATTTTCTCATTCAACTTTGTGTGCTCTAAGAGGAAATTCTTATATGTCTTGCACTCTCTTTTGAGTTTTTCCAGCTTATTCTCCCACGGGTATTATATTTTTTTTCATTGCATTCAAGTGTTCCTCCTGCAACATATAGTGCTCTGAAATATAAATTTCCCATTTATTGTCAGTGTCTTCCACTGCCATCCAATAATTGGCTTCACAAACTCTATCATTTTCGGCGAGCTTTGCTTCCAGGTCTTTCACTTCCTCCCGAAGAAGTAGTACTGACTGATACCAATGGTTATTTTCCACGGTGATTGCTTTTTCCACCAGATATTTAGTTTGAGGGCCTTTTCCGTATTCGGAATTGATTGTTTGTCCTACGTAGAACGACTGGGTATTTTCCATGGTAAGTTTACCCTCAATCAACAAATCGTGCAGAGTGAACCCTTTACCTAACATGAAAGGCAGACGACACTTGCAAAAACAAAAACAAAAATCTTGAATAAGTATTTTTTTTCATTTCTTGTCTCAAAAACATAGGTTACGACCCCTCATTGGAACGAGCTCGACGAGCTCGTTCCAATGAGGGGTCCTAACCTATGTTTTTGAGACACAAAATGATATAATAATGAAAAATAATTAGCGAGTTTTGAGAATAGCGCAGGCTGGTTTTACCGTTACGTTGGGTAAAGGTTTAAACTAGTTTTCTCCAGTAAATCATCAAGTTCCATAAATACATATCGTTTTTTGCATTTTAACAATTTATGTGCCACTCTTTCATCAATCGGTATCAGTTTCTGCAACCCCTCTGGACTTGAGGTCTGAACATTTATTCGACCCATATTTAGATAATGTTTCAAGATTAAACAAAAGGAAGTGTATTTTTCAACATGTGCACAATTGTGTTTTGGCAATAACCTATCTTTATCTACAAGAGGACAAGGTTTCTGCCAGCCGAACAGTAATAGTGAGTGAAGTGAGCTGAACTCAGGCAAGCGTGACAGTCTTAATAAACAATTACAAGTTAAACAACAACCTGCTGTGCATGAATTAAATTCTAAGTTGATGTGCATATAATATTTTTCAGACAAAATGTTTGTAACAAGTGCAGTCTTGGAAATACTGAGAATGAAGTGTAAATTTACAATATTTTCAAAGTTTCAAAAGTTGCAAAATTTTGCCAGAAATACATATAATGGCATAGTCGTATTAAAGGAAAATATTCAGTATATCCACAGTGTACTGCAAATAATGAATACAGGCATTACTATTTCACAGTGCATTATCAGTGCGTATTTCCTTGATGGAAAGCAAATTGGAGTCAATTCCAGTTTGACAATCCTCACTTACCGGTCACACTGAATGTTGCCGATATAAACAAAGAAAACATTTGTACATCAAAATTAAAACTTGCAACAACCCAAAAACATTTCATCGACTGCCATCACTTTTTGAAAAAAAAGTATTAATACATTGCTCCTCCAGTTCTAACCGGTGAAACAACAGAGAAAAATGGTAAACATTTTAAAAGAAACATGTCGGCGACGCCAAATGTAGTGATTTTTCTACATGATAATGTCACTTAGACTGAAGATTCAGGTCTCTGGAAAGCAGGTTAATCACAAGTATCGCATTGCGATGTGAATAATTCAGATTCCTCAGTATAAGTGCACCAAACAAACAAATAGATTGAAGTCATTTCCCATGGCGCTTGAGGAACATTGGAGTTGCCTACTGAAGACCGTTTGGTACCTCACCATTATGTTTCTGTTCAGAATTTGAGAATTATTATCTGAATGAAAATTCCACTCCGGAGGCGACCTCGCTCAGTTCACTCTCGTTGTATTGTACTCTGTTTTTTTTAACCCTTTACCCAACGCAGAGAATATCAAAATTTATTATTTTAACTTCTATTTTTCTAAATTTTTCAAAAAATTTCAACAAAACCATATCACGTGAGCTCTAATTGGAACGAGTTCATCGAGATCGTTCCAATAAAGGGTCACATGATATGGTTTTGTTGAAATATTTTTAATTTTTTTTTTTCAACTGCTCAGTTTGCAAATTATGCGGGTGGATGCGGGCGATTCGTTATGAAAAGGGTTAAAGAAACATATTTATCATATGACTTCCCCGTTTTCTCGGCTCATTCCTCTTTCATATTTTCAATAAAAATAAATTAGCGCTTCAAAACACATTTAGTTGATTTGATTAGTCAATTTCAAAAGAACGCTTTCTGATTAGTTATCACCGAAAAGATAATGCGGTTATGACGTATGATGGGGTGCAGCTGTGACGCGTCACAGTCAAATGCATGACGTTCAAAAAGAAATTCCATTCTTTAACCATTCTTTACTATCTAGAAGATGTGTTTTTTGTAACTGTGGTGTCATATGATAAACAGAATATGAAATTAGTCTTTTTGTCACACGATATTTATGAAACTCGTCTACGAATTTTCCGTTTTGCCGAGCCTCTAAATATCGTGTGACCAAAACACTCATCCCATATCCTCTATTTATTATATACCTATCAATGATATATTTTTCATTACGTGTTTCTTTGTTAGCGATTTTTTCACAATAATGAAAAAGCGTAACGATACACAGCAAGACAAGGCGAGTGTTGCACTCCGTTCGTATTTTCATTTCACCAGAAGCAAAGACGTAGGAACATTAATCTATAATACCATATTACTTGAGATTTATCTACCTGCTTGGACACCCATGCAATATACATTGCTATATAAAACATAATTCTAATGGGCGCGGGGAATTGCTCATGTCACAGAACAACCCGGTTGAATAGAGCACACATGCAAAAACGAAAGACATGGATTAGCACATAGACACAGAGCACTGTCATTTCTGCAATATATTTTCGACAGTGGGGTATCATCGGCAATATCAAACTACTCATCAAGCCTGGCATGGATTATAATTTTATGTCAGACTTTCACACATAACAAACACCATAAACGCTGTGTTTATTGGTTAACGCGACAGACTTAATTGTGATCTCAAGACGATGAATTCAAATCTGGCCAGAGGAATTTGTCTTGTGTCTTTGAGCAGGACATTTCATCCCACATGGTCAGATGTGGAGAAACCTGGAGCCAATACTATAAACTTTTGCAATTGTATTTCTAGAATTGTACTTTCTACCTATTAATATAACCGACTAAAATGAATCATTAGTATTTTAAAAGATATGGCAATTTGCTAACTGGCAAATTGCCACATCTTTGAAAATGCTAATGGTTCATTTCAACCCATTTAAAGTCATAACTGGAAAATACAATTCTAGAAAGTACAATTGTAAAAGTTTTATAGAATAAAAAACACGATTGATCCCTCAACTGATCTGACACGCCGATATCTTAATAATGATATAGTTAGAAGTTATATGGTTCGGGGAATGTAGTATTCGCATTCCAAAAGCGGACGGAGAGTTCCAACTGGATTACGACGTAGTCGCGATCCGGTCTTATTCTCTGTCTACCGTTCTTCCAACAAGGTTTCAAAATTGCGTCTGTCGAAAAAGTAATGCAAAAACGTTGTATCTCAGGCTAAATTTTCTTTGTTTTTCTTGAATCGATGTTTATTTTGTAATACTTTACACTTAGAAAACTCTCTGTACAAACGTTTTGCATTATAAGTCAAGACATTTGTGTGCGGGTTTTGATGTCCTTTGGTGTGATGAGAGATTAGCATGGGTGAGATGACATGCACATATTTCGGGTTTCGTCCATGCATACAGACCAGAGTTATGGACCTTGTTACACTTATAAAACTTTCCATATGAACATTTTGCATTATAACTCCGCCATCTGTTGCTGAATTTTGATGTCCTTTGGTGTGATGATAAACCATCACGGGGAAAGGATAGAAAGATAGATATTTTATTTAACGGTATAGCTTACAGGCAATTACATATTTAACTATAAAATACATATAGATAATTAGAAAATGATATTCAGTTTATACCGTTGGAAGATGACATAGCCAGAATGGCTGTCTACCTGTCACTCCCGTAATATATTTTAACTCCAACACTGACTGCGTGCTCTGCGTATAAGGCTTTGATAGAAAGACCTACTAGTATGGGTACTTGTGAGTAGATAGAAGTTCTACAACTTTGACTCGGCTACGTTCCCCATTAACCTATTTCGTCAGATGGACGAGTTTCCAGGTTCAGAAAAAGTGGCTAATGTTGAATGTGATAGTGGGTATCCCGAGCACTCCGTGCTAATCTGTTATTATGGTTACCAAACTGGGCGGAGGTTAAATTTAGAGGATATCTGCATATTTCGGGTTACGCCCATGCATACTTACCACAGTTATCACAGTTATGGCACTTTTTAGACTCATGAAAACTGTCTGTGTGAAGTTTTTGCATTGTTTTTTTTTGTCCATGGGAATAGTTTTTGTTGAATGGCAGTAGAAAATTGAATAATTTTTGTATTGCCCATGTTCACATTCCAGGAGGGCAAAATGCAATGCTTCGCGTTGCAGAATTTTCTTGTTATTCTATTTGTCATTCTTAATACCAAAAAAAACAGAGAGTGGTGGCCGAGTGGATAAGTGCGCTGCATGGTCTCTCATGCCAGAGGTCCCAGGATCGATCCCCTGTCGGAGAAGGTTCTCGAGGTGTCCAAAAACTCTCTGTCAGCATCAATTGTGAGGCTAATGCTGTCACAGCGTACCGTCCTATCGGGTGGGAAATTTATGTGGCTCTCCTCTGTGGGGAGAGAGACACACTCTGTGCAGGCTAAAGATCCCTTCGTAGTATTCTAGAAGAGCGAGGTCACGAAGTTGCCGCTACGAAGGTCACCCCTCACACTTGCGCCATTGGGCCAAGGAGAAGCCAATCCGTGTAAAAAAACAAGATTAAATAAATACCAAACACCTTACCTCGTCAGTTGGTGTTTATCCAAGTCGGTGTCGGCAGCGAGGTAGTGGCTACCATGTAGTGGCTACCAACTGGGCGATGTTTGGACCTGCCGGTGCCAATAGTCCGCTAATGCCCTAATATCGCCGATATCGCGCCATAGGTTACGCACTTTTACATGTTTTTCGGGCATCCCGGTACTCCTGCACACACTTCATCCCCCATCATCTCTACCCCTTCCCTACACAAACATATTCAAATTCACTTCGCGACATCTGAGTTATTATAAATAAGGGTGGAGAGTAGTTTACACTAAGACATCTGATGTTATGTGTATAGTACGGGAAACACAAGCAAACTTTCAGATGAAAAAAACCTTCAGACGTCGATTTGCTAAAACTTTTCTTTTTGTGCTTTTTCGTAGAATTCTGGTGTTCCTTTAGAAATTATATTCCATGGATGTTATCGTAGGGAATGCCTCTTTTTCTTCTGTAAACTTGGTTCACGGGGCCGTTAAAAGCCCCGAAGCTGATCTGGAGTCAGGGTGGCGGGGATAATATGAAAGCTAATAAATGAGTGCTCATGTGCAGTCGAGTGAACTCAATTCATGTATACTGTCGAGGATAATAAATGACCGATAAAGAGACAGGCATTTGAGATAACTTGCAGCAAAAAAAACACCCTTTGAATCCGAAGAATATGTCGTACATGCCCCTCCCCTTCAGCGCCCTCGTTAGATTATGTATCTTTAATACAGGCACTTCATTAATAAAGCGAAACGGAAATATTTCAGGCTTAGCCCTTTGAACCTTAGCGGCCGCCTTTCCGGCCAGGAACATGATGCGTCATAACGTCATTAAATAAGATGACTGTTCAGTAAATGTGTGGGGGTAGACCAATCAATATTTTCAACGTGCAGCCCCGGGGCTGCACGTTGAAAATATTGATTGGTCTACCCCAAATAACGAATATAGACTCTTCCAAGTGCTTTCATTGAACTGGCATGGAAGAACCACTAGAGTTCAAAGGGTTAGTCATGTCATTCCTGGCATTGTAAATGACGTGTTTTGTTTTTGATATAAAGATGCCCTTATAAGTTCCAGTTTCAAAATGCTAATCGCACCTGGCGATGGTGCAGTCTTGAAATGGAACTGCATGGCCAATTCTCAAGGCACTGTATCTTTGAATCTCAACACTCATCGATTTTCACTGTTCAAAGTATCGAGACGACAAATCATACAGCTCATCTAAACAATTGTTTACATTATCCAATTATTCAATTTATATTAATCGAAACTCACCAGAAATTTCCATAATTTGTTCCCGTAGAGCCGGATATTGGACCGGAAGTGTGTCTCGTCACATTGTTATGCTCTCGGGAGTTTTAAACAACTTTGAGTTATATTTGTCAACAAATACAGATCAAAGCTGATTCACTGCAGGGTATTATTTTGCATGCATCTTGTGACTAGCCTGATCTCAAGCCCAGTAAACATTTGTGGACTGAGTAGTGCAAAACTGGAGATAAACATAATGAAAGCAACTGTCAAGGTAACCAGTCATTGGTTAATGCTCACGAAACATTCGTAATCAGTAGGACAACGCAGGGACGCACCTATGGTGTATAGGGGTGAGATCACCCCCACCCCTCAATAAATTTCCAGTCGGGACATTCTCGTCGGGATTGGAGTCTAAGATATCAATTTTCTCTTGTTAGTAATCATAAACTTTCTTAACCCTTTACCCAAAGTAACGGCCAAAATCGGCCAGCGCTATTGTCAAAAATCGCTAATTAATTTTCATTATTTTTTTCATTTTTGTCTCAAAAACATAGGTTATGACCCCTCGTTGGAACGATCTCGTCGAGCTCGTTCCAACGAGGGTTCATAACCTATGTTTTTGAGACAAAAAATGAAACAAAAATTAGTTATTCAAGAATTTTGTTTGCAAGTGTCGTCTGCTTTTCATGTTAGGTAAAGGGTTAAAAGACTAGATTTGATACTTGGACTTGTGTCACACATAGTCAGACATACAAATGGAGATATTACAGTGTGGCGAAAGTTCCGCAACGAACTTATTAAAAGTAATACAGGAAAAGAGTATGACGTCGCTCTTACTTATTTATTTATTTATTTATTTATTTATTTATTTATTTATTTATTTATTTAGAACACACAAGTTAAAGTCAAGTTTTATATTAGCTTTGTCTGATCAACTAATACAGTTTCAAAATAGGAGAAATAAACTAGTGTTAAAAATGGATTAAAAAAAGTGTCGACAATAGTTTGTACCTATGCCACACACTTTAGGTGAGTTTTATCCCTGGTACTGGTTCGGCACCAAACATCCAGTGGAACTAGTCTGAACCACGTAATGCATTCGACCCCGGCATGCCGGTCGCCGATTGTTGTGCGTAGTTCAGTATAATTACAGTTTTTTCGGCGTGTCCGACCAGTGTGCGCTATTCAGAGTAGTTTCGCAAGGTCATTTTTTCCTTGGAGGTGGTCGAATGATGTGCGCTGTATGCTAGGCGGTTCACAGCACAGAAGAAAAATTCTCTGAGCAGGATGTTCGAATCCTACCTAGCAATTTCATTTGCAAAATATCTCCTTAGTGGGTATGTTGTAAAACAAATCACGGTCGAATATTTCAAAACACAACATTGCATGACTATAAAAACTTCAAGATGCAACTTAAAATTAAATAAGCCAATTTTAGACATACATGAGAGGCCAGTTTGAACGTCCAATTGTGCTACATATGTTGATCAAAATATGCACCGAAAACCAAGTATAAAAATGTCTGAAAATTGTTTACTCTCGGGTCGCAGAGGCATGTTGTCCAGTGACAGAATTACCATAAATTAGCACTTAGAGGCGCCACTCAGTTCATTAACTCCGTGCAAGGTGTTTTCATAATCTTGTACGTTGGTTTTCTTTCCCAAGCACCGTTTAGCTTATGCTTTCGCGCAGGAAATCCAAGCCGGTCGGGTTTTGTTGAAACCGTCGTTGCGATATCACGCGATAAACATCACTGCCAGTGTGGTAATTACCTCGTCAAGTGGGTCGTCTGCCCTGCACGTGTGTAAATCTGCGCACGGCGATAACATCATGAAACAAAAAGCGCTTCCGCGCTTCAAAACAAACTCGATAATATGGCGCATCCATTCAAAGCTTTTCAGCATTCAGATGTTTTATGAAGTTGTTCCGGTTTAAAATAACAATGATTTGTTTTTATACGCTAATCAAAGATGTTTTCGCCACCACCAACATCATGCTTATTAAAGGAATAACAGAGTAGCTATGTGTTGGCGTCATTTCAGGTGTTCCGTTATTTTGGTGAGAGCGATTCATTTTTTGATATCTTCTTCGCACACAATCCACTCAACTCTTTATATGTTTCTTTCAGGTCTGGTTTCAAAACAGGAGAGCAAAATGGAGAAAAACGGAAAAAACATGGGGTAAAAGTAGTATTATGGCGGAGTATGGTCTATATGGTGCAATGGTACGACACGCCCTTCCGCTACCAGACTCAATATTGAAGACAGCAGAGAAAGGGATAGAGAACTCCAGTGCACCCTGGTTACTTGGTGCGTCATTTGGTTAGGTTCATCCTTTTTAGGACGAAGATTATAGAACCCAAACAAATCCCCTCTCGTCCGCCTTAAATCCAATGAAACTCGCAATACCCGATACGTTGCTTACCGTGACTTGCTCGGAGTGTATATAGTGTATATAGTTTTTTTTAAAATCCTCTATGGCTTCAAATGGAAAATTAGTAATTTTAACAGCCTTGGATTGTTTGTTACAATTAATAACTAATTACTGCAGATTTACTAGAATGCTTCAAGACTATCCTCCTGTCAAGACACGGTATGCCATTAAATCGGTTAATCACGTTTAAGTGGTTTATATTCGAGGCTAATAGTACAAAGAGAATAATGCCCACCGAAACACCCGGATAGTGAAGTTGCCACCAACAATTTGTTTCCAGTCTTGTGAAATTGAACAAGAAGTACAAGCGAAGTTCCAGCTAAGGTACCACCAGGTCTAAGCTGGCGGTCAATTAGCTGAACTTTGGTCCCTCCTCTTGTGCTTTTTCATAGAATTTGAGTTATAGTGTTCGTGTTCCTATTAATACCATAAAAATCACAAAGTTTCAGTTTATGGACCTCCGGGTACAACCGGGAGGTCCTTTAGCTGAATTTTTGTTTGAGCTTGTTTTTTTGGAATTTGAAAACTCCATCGAGTGTTGTCCTAGTAAGGTAAAACATTTCGTTCGCATATCATTAAAAAATATTAACCCTTTACCCAACGAAACGGCAAAATCCGACAAGCGCTATTCACAAAATTCACCCATTCAATTTTTATTACCTTTGCATTTTTTGTCACAAAAACATAGCTTATGACCCCTCACCGGAACGAGCTCAACGCGGTCGTTCCAATGAGGGGTCATAAGCTATGTTTTTGACGCAAAAAATCCAAAAACAGTTAGTGGTTCAAGAATTTTATTTGCTAGTGTCGTCTGCTTTTCGTCTTAAGTAAAGGGTAAAAGTTTTGTTTGTTAACATGACTGTCAGTAATCGAAAATAGTTTGGGCCTATTTTGAAACTAAGCTATCCAGGTCCCCATGGGACGCTGGGAAGTGAAGCAGTGCTTGTTTACTGTGGTAAACAAGATCTGTTTTACTGGTAAAATAGGACTCAGTAACCAATGCGTGGGGTGGAAGGCCGGCCTTTAAAATGGGCAATACGAGATAAACAATTGGCTGGACTTGACGTTATATCCATGTTGCTGTCATGGTTAGACAGTCGGCCGACATTTTTTACCTCAAACACCATAAAATAAATAAGCTACCCGGGAGCTTAAAATAAAGGTAACAGCTAATGATGATTTTAATCCTCCTGATATGTTGCAGATTGTCTGAAAAATACATCGCAAAATTCTTGAGTGAAGAGACCAAGAAATTATATATCACAGAAAAATATGGAATTTGTTTACACCTTTCCCTTTCTTTATCAGACAAAATATTATGAATGAAAATGTTTACAGTCCATACCTTTTTATCGCCACGGAAGGTGGCGTTGTGGTAACCGGTTCTCGTCAGATCACCGAAGTTAAGCAACGTCGAGCCCGGTTAATCATTAGATGGGTCACCGTCTGAGCGATCAATTCGGACTCCCGCGTTGTGTCCTTTGGCACGGCACTTAACCCCGATTGTTCAGATGGGGGCACGATGACGCCGTGTACTAAGGCGTACTGCACGTCTTCAACCAATCGAACCCTGCCTGTGCTGCAGTGCGGAGTTACGATGTTGAGGAGCTGGCAGTTGCTCGTCGTTGCTCGGTGGTTCTCTCCGGTATTCCGGCTTCCTCCACCCGTAAAACTGTCACGGTCATGATTAGCCATTGTGCAAAAGTATATGACCTTAAACACCAATAAATAAATAATAAATAAATAAATCGCCACCGAATAGTCTCAAATGCTGATGTGGTGTAAGCATAAATAAATAAAATTAATTAATTAATTAATTAACATTGAGGAGGCCAGGTATCTTTTGAACAATGTAACATTGAGGAGGCCAGGTATCTTTTGAACAATGTACAGTCCTCTATTCTTCAGCTTCACCTAAATTTGTTATCCCACACGTAGCATTAATTACTCAACCCACTTACCAAGGCTCGCCGATTGAATGAATGATCATTCTCCCAGTATTACAGATTTATTTAACATGATGTATATATATTTATCTATTGACTTAAGTTAATTTTTTGATTTGATTGGTTGAAAGATACGTGGTATGAGACCATATTCATTGAAACTCACGATTCGTTCGCCCAGCCACTGATAAATTTCCCATACCCAGTGGAAGCCTCGTTCCGAAATCTACAAATTGTCCATACCCCGTATAATTTTTTTATACTAGTCATATCGGCATATTTTCACAAAAACTCTTTTGCACAAAACTTCCACAGAAACCTGTATGGCTCAACAATGGAAGATAAAAGATCTCATGCTGTGTGTGTTCACACATGAAATAGATTGTACATCCAAAACGGAAAGTCAATAGATAAATTCGTTACCCCGTGTCTGATCACGTGGTACGGGTTCGGCTTCATGGGATACGGCTGGCTTCGGGTAGATAAAAACCCGACCCACGTGATCAGACACGGGGTAACTAATAATATTCTATATTTGTCATGAATAAAAACCTCTTCTGCGCAGGAACTCAAATTCTGAGAGAAAGCATAGGAAGGACTAGTGACGTTCAGCTTAAACTTTGCATATGCTTCTTGCGTCGTTCCTCGTCAATTGGGAGTCGTTGTCTGAATGGCAATCCACTCCGTGGGTGTTTTAATAACTATCCGCTCTACATGTACTAATGTATCGCGATGATAGAAATGTGGCGTGTCATTGTCATCAATAATTATATGACGTGATTGATTGACACATCGTTGAAAGGCGCACTGACAGTTCTTTTTCAACAATTTCTTATCTTAAAATACGTTTCATTGAGCCCCCAGTTCCAAGACTACATCGTGTATCGGGATTTGTATCTGTATCTGGAGGACAAGCCGTAAGTTGTGTTCTTATAGGCATGGGTGCTATGAAGATGGTCGATTGAGGACTATAAACCTGATTTGGCCCGACTGTGACGGCTCAAGTTCCGACTGATCAGATATTCCAACTACATTATGAAGGCATGCCTTCGTTAAAGGCATGCCTTGATAATGTAGTTGAAACATTGGTCAGTCGAGATTATACTTCAAAAAGCATAGACCACATATGTAGTAGTCGTGACATAACATCTTTTTTAATAAATACGTATCATACTGGTACCGACGTAAGTCCAAGTATCAAATCTACGGAGTCCACTAGCGTCGTGGAGGTGGAGTGTGAGAGTGTGTGTGTGTGTGTGGGGGGGGGGGGGGGGGTCATAAGGGGGCAACTGGCTCGGGATTTTTGGTGTTTCAAAAAAAATTGTAGGTTGACCTATCGATACTGAAGCTGAAAGTCGTGGGAAAGCTTTTGGTACTGACCTCCGACGCTGATGGAGGTGGCAAGAGTACGTAGTTGCATTACTGACCAGGTTCCATTCATACAAAAGTACCCAATTGTTTGTTGTTTTTCCACCAGTCCTGCGCCGTGGTGGTCACGATTATCTTCGGAGAAAAAAATGCACCTTACACTCAGAAATACAGGTAATAAATTACCCAAATTGTAAGGAAATAATTGAGTAGATATTGTCAAGAAAATGCAATAGAATGCTTCTCGTAGCACTAATTAAAATTAATGTTCTGACCCCAGACTCCCCCCCCCCCCCCCCCCCTCCTGCTTATCGCTTCACGACTTCGGCGCTCGTGGGGCCCGTACCGCCCGATATACACATTGCCTCGGGGGCCGACTCGCTCTCGGCGGCCCTGACTGGGTCTCGTAACAACATCCCCCATTTCAACCACGTACCTCCATTTTTAATTGAATTCAAATGCAGCACCCATATTTTTCCAATTTATACTTAACCCTTTACCCAACGCAGACGATATCAAAATTTATTATTTTAAATATATTTTTTTTAAATTTTTCAAAAAATTTCAACAAAACTATATCATGTGACCCCTTATTGGAACGAGCTCTTGAAGGCAGCTTCACAAATAAAGTAAATGGCTACTGACTGTTTGAGAGATTGTAAGCGGATAGGCCTACAGAACTATTCCAGCTTCACATTCCGTCAAGAAGAGGTGTATATCATTAGCGTAACGTGAGATGAAAAACGTTCATTTTATATGAAGCATTTGGGCGTCAATGTCACCAAATGGCATCAGAACGCCGTTAATACTCGTAAGATTTTCTTCATTGTGCTTTTCAGTAGCTTGTTTTCACAAAATAGGGACAATTTTAATATACTCTTCGTCTCTTGGGTGGAACAAGACGCCATCTGCAATGCTTTAGCATTGCAGATGGCGCCTTGTTCCACTCAAGGGACGCCATATATGAAGTAACGATGTAGACAACATAAAATAAACTTCTAAGAATAGGTGACGGTCCACATTTTGTTTAATCTATAAATATCTTAGTGTTCATGAGTTGTTGTATTACTGTCATTTCCGAAAACATATTCAGCGGAGCTCAGACTGATTTATTCCGTATATAATCGTTGCTTTCCACTTTCATCTAGTTGAAGAAATAAACAAGTCGCTGTCTATTAGACCACATACCGTCTATTACCCCCCCCCCTCCCCCGCCCCCACCTCCCCCATTCAACAGTTAGCCACTAACCTCCATATACAAGCACAACAGAATGCAGAAGGCCTAAATGGAAATTCCTGATATGGAGCGCTACTTCGAAACTTCCAATACATAATATTGGCTTACACTGCCCAACTTCATTATGTGTATATAAATAGACAGTTTCAGCGAAACCATCTTGTATTATGAATGGGTAGAGATTATGTCCCCAGCTCCCATTCAGTCGCTTTTTTCTATTGCTTTTATTTTTTGCCATATAAACCGTAGCTAATAACCCTCTTTCAAATGGGTTCACCAACCTCTTTCCAAAGATGTTCCATTAGTTATTGGGTAGGAAAGATCACCAGAATATAATACTTCCTACCTGAGTACCATATTCAGACGCACGAGAGACTGGTGTGAGTATAAAACTTGAGTACGAAATATCACGTTTTATGTCAACATCTGGGATAACAAACATTGGGCTTTGTTCATGTATTCACCTGACTTCGGAACACCGCAAAGAAGTGCAGCGGAGCCTAATTAATTGGATATCTGTCAATTGAATAAAACTTCCAAACACCAAACAATTTACCATACCATCAATACACATTTGTTCTGTTCATGATAACTGATTAAATGTCCTGTGATCTATCGAAGATTTACTCCGATAACCCTCGAATTCCCTGTGTTTGCTGGCCTATTTGGCTTCAGTTGGTCAAATATTTGCATTTAATCTATGCCATTTAATCGCTTGTATCGAGTTTGACAGAACTCCGTGAGCTCTGTCAAACAAGGTACAGTCGAATAAATGTTCAGGTTATCACTGGAATACAGGAAAATATCAAAATTCCTGTTGATTGAATACTACTGTTAAATGGATATTTTTCACTGGCAACATAGCTACTCAATTAACGGGGTTCTGCTGAATCCCATTTCTCCACCGGTTGGAAGGGAGAAAGGGATCTGTAATGAACAACAATTCCCGTCTATTTCTAAAACCAGAATGTTTAACCCTTTTGCTGTCACGTCCACTTTAGCCATATATGGATGACCTATATGTACGCCTTCATGCAAGGAAGTTTAATCAGATTTATGAAATACTTGAAACTCTATCATCTGGTTAATTGTTGGAAAGGGCTCTCTGAGCCCTTTCCAATAATTAACCAGATCGTAGGTTAGATTTGCGCATACCAGAACGTACAGATAATCATCATAAAATAAGTGACAATAGTCGCTTTCGGCAGCGTAAGTGTTAAATCCAGTGGCGGCGCTACCGGGGGCACGGGGGGGGGGGGGGGGGGGCATTTGCCCCTCCCCCAAACGTGGGCTCTGCCCCCACTTGCCCCCCCCCCACCCACCACACACACATCCATCCAAACACACACACTCTCCCTCCCTCCCTCCCTCCCTCCCTCCCTCCCTCCCTCCCTCCCTCCCTCTCTCTATCCCCCTCCATCTCTCTCTCTCTCTCTCCCTTCTCTCTCTCTCTACCCCTCCATCTCTCTCTCCCCTCTCTCTCCCTCCCTCTCTCCCTCCCTCCCTCTCTCTATCCCTCTCTCTATCTCTGCCTTCTCTCTCTCCAGACGCGGATCCAGGATTTTTTGAAAGGAGGAGCGCTAATTACCATTACATTTAGTCGAAACTTGGACCCAAAGTCCGTAATATCATTTTTTGGTTTGGTACGTCCACAGGACGTACCAAACCAAAAAATTATATTACGGACTTTGTGTCCAAGTTTCGACTACCTCATAATAAAGTAATGATATGATCCTTTACGTATTTGCCCCCCTTCATGGGGAGTCTGCCCCTCTACTTGCCCCCCCCCCCCCCCCACGAAAAAATTTCTGGCGCCGCCACTGGTTAAATCATATGTTAAACTTATTCCCGGCAAAGATGACCGACTTAATGTAATTATTACATCTATGTTTTCTTTGAACAGGGATGCACAAGAAATCCATAGAAGCTGCAAAGAAAATGGGTGAGGATGATGACGAAAATTCCAGGGAAGGTGATCTTTCAGTCGATAAAGATGACTTGAAATCTGAAAGTATCGCTACTCTACGTGCCAAAGCTCAGGAACACAGTGCCAAAATATTAGAGGTGTTAGGAAAAGACAAAACCAATTGTCAAGACAATGCTTCCATGGGAGGTAACTCCAATGTGTCCTCATACATAACAGACTCCATGGATTCCACAGACTTTGGAGTTTCTTTGGGTCAGTGACGTAGATCAAGTTGTGACGATGATTATAAAACTTTTCATCCTTATCCAGCCTCGGGTGGAGGTTAAGGTGTTGGTTTTAGATTCCAGTGTTCCACTTTCACGTGGAAATGCTAGGGTATGAACCAACTTCGGAGTTTTGAAGATACCGCGGTGTGAATATTCGACGGAATGATCTCTCTAATTCTCCATAACTGGTTGCCATGCTGTCAACAGTTAAATGAATTCAGTAGCGATAAGCATGCTGTGCAACCATCAGAATCGGCAAAATAACGTGGATGCTTTATTTCAAACCCACTGTCTTAATGTAACAGACGGAAGAGGAACTAGAGCATGCGTTTAAAAACGCTTCTTCACTCCGAAAAGCCTCTACTTCCGAATCGAAGAAAAACATCTGTTTGTGTTCTATCGTGTTGTGGGGATAATAACCCTATTGGTTTGGCTGATTTGAAAATGCTTTGACTGCTGAACACTCCGCCAGCTCTAACAAAACTCTAGACTAGTCAACAAAACGACGCAACGATACTTACAGTGCGGGTGTGAGCCGCCTTTTTTACGTTATGTAAATTGTTGATATTCTCATGGCAATGTTTGTTTTTTAAATAGAGTTGTTTATTGAAGTATTTGCATATATTCTTACTATCACAAATATAACATGAGGGGAGTGGTGTCACTTACTTTTAGATATATTGTACTGAGGAGTGAATTACTACATACACATCTCAGAGTGGAGTTTTTACTCAGCCCGTAATTGTAAGATTCTGGAAAAGCATAAAACACACAACAAATATTCGGTTAATGGAGCTTGGGATTCAACCTGAAGGTTCATCAAAATATTTGCCTGTGTTTCTAATCAGGGTTGTCGTCAGGATTTCCATGATGTGGGGGCTATTATCCCCGACAGTGCTCCAAGAGAGTCCCCGGACCCATCGGACCATGGTTCGGCCCGGTTTGAGAAATTTTTGTTTTAATTGTGAAAAAGTCGCAATATCCGTGTCTCTGGAGGGTTTGAGAAAGTCAGAACGAAATGCAAAAAAATTGTGGATTGTGGAACTAGAGTATCAAAAACAGGTGCCATGGCGATTCGCCATGGCACCTGTTTTTGATTCCCTAGTTCCAAAAGCCACAAATTTAATAAATACGATATAACTCACAACAGAGACTAGATGAGTGATGACCAGTGATTGTGTAGAAAGTTTCTGGTATCGGACTGAAACAGAACTCTCGCAATGTAATTAACTCTACATATGCCCATCGCGTTATTCCTATTATGAACGTGCATCGCGTCTTCGGGACTATTATCTCCATCTTTATGGTGTTTGTATAATTTTATCTCCCTACGAATTTGGCTGATTCCCCGACGCCGTGGGGTGGGGCTAACCATCTATTACGGCGGTTATAGCCACGCCTACACCACCCACCCCACCCCGGCGCCACTACTGTTTCTAATGCTTCACATGAATCGCCACCTGAACTTTGATGTGAAAATACCAAATTGTCAGCAGTAAAGTTTTCTCATAATGCGAACTGTGAATTTACTAAGTTACATCTTTTTGACAGATCTCCCAAAGCTCTTTCAAAAAGATGTAGCTAGTTATTTTTAGACACGTTTCTGAAATTAAAATCATTAAAGAAAATGTTATCACACCCCCAGATTCTGGGGGTGATAATAGAAATGTTAAATTTGTTTTGTAAAGTTGGACCGGCGATCTACTTACAACCGTCTGTAAATGGATTTTGAGTCACCCGTCGACCAACATTTGTGATGAAACTTAAACAGAAAGGACTAAAATGCAAGGGAATTTCACAAACCTTCATCGTTCATGGCACGAAGCTCAATGAGGTACGTGACTAGCACATTATAAAAACGGGACATTACTTTGATATCATTTTCTGCCAAATGTATGTAAAAGTATCCGCTAAGTATTTATTCGAACCCAAGGACGATACAAAAATATAACTTTACACTGTTGGCTACGATTTGTTGCAACGAGCATGGGTTGAATACTGCAACCAGAATGTTATGGCATGTCACGCTCCTCATTCTAAGCATTGCGACATAACGTGATGCCGCTCAGATCAAATTCCCCGAAAGATAATTTAATGGGCAATGTGAGCCAAAATGTACAACTGATTTTTTGAAGCGAGTTAACATAATTTGTACATCAGTAAAAATGAAGCAAGTTGGACGACTCTGATGTAGGTAGGCCTACCACTCATGGTTATAAACACACGATCACAATGCACGTAAAGGCTCCATTGACGACAGCACGAAACGTTCTTGAATAAGCGCATTACCAACTCAAATAGGTCTTTTCGGGTTTCATATCCAAGATATTTCTATTGTCTGGAGAGATTTTTTTATGCGGAAGTGTATTTAGGACAAGGTAAACATTCTTAATCTGCCTAGGCGGATTATTTAATAAGCCAAGGCAGATTAAGTAATGTTCCCGCTCGGGTTAAATAATTTTCCCTGGCAGCTTATAATTTTGAATCTGGATAAGCGCAACTCGGAACAGGATTAATATTTCCAATATTCATTCACACCTGAGTGGTTTGCCAAACTCTATTCGTCATTAAGTCGTTCGCGCACAGGTCAGTCCGCCCCTGTGTGTCCATTAGGAAGGTAAGCGTGAACTACTCGTGTCTTTTACCCAGGGAGTATTTTTTAAACACCATTGGGTCTACGTAAAAAGTGTTCCAAATCGGCTTTACAATACGGTTGTGACAAGCGTTACTTATTCACAGTTCCTTATTCGACATTCGTTATCAACCGATAAAATCGGTTGATAACGAATGTCGAATAAAGAACTGGGAATAAGTGACGGTTGTCACGCCCCCCTTTAGAATACATCCTGTTATGTGAAAAATGAATGGCATTGGGACGAGTGATCCGATAACGAGTACTCTGTATCCGCCTGAGAGTACTGCGGGCAAATGAGAATTTAACATGCCCTAAATTCACTTCCGAATTCTAACCTATATGGAATGTGACAATAGATAAATAATGACCTGGCTTGAAGGTAATATTCCAGATTGTCTCCCCGAGGAACCAATGTCTCCCGATGTGTGAGCAGAGTGCGTCATTGGTTCCAAGGGGAGGCAATCTGCAATGTTACTTTCAAGCCAGGTCATTATTATTTTTATTATACCGAATGGTTTAACCCCCCCCCCCCCCCCCCCCCCCCCCCCCCCCCGTTACATGAATTGAAAAACTGATATCCAACAATCCCATACTAGTACTTGAGCATTTGATTTCATGTTCAACTGAAAAGTTTCAACTAGCCAGGGAAAAATATTGAATGGAACCTTGAATAATTTAATTTAAATGGTTAAAGTGTGGTTAATGTGAATGGTTAAATTCAATTGTCATCAAGCTGAGATAATGCATCATGAAAGCTTCTTCTTCGGTCGTTTCCGGTATCATTTTCGGGGAACCTCGGCCTGAGCGAGAGACATTGCCGAACATATCACACGGGTATATTACCTGCGAAGGGAATATTGCAGAATTGCAAATCAAATCGAATGGCAGATTACTTTAGGCTTTTAAAATGAAGTACAATAAAGCAAAATGTCAGTATCTCCCAGACGACGCCATTCTCGCGTTTCCCTTATCGGTGACGAACAGCGGGAGAGACAAAGCGGTGCAGATGCTTGCATTCTTTGCATCATGTTACAAGTTACAAATTTGTTTCTAGTTGTTCGATTAGCTTCTCCAGAACTTTTCCTGACCACATTGCACTTTCAAGTCTGTGGCATGAACCCATAGCTGATAACATATTCCACTTAATTTCTGTGCACAGCGAACGTCCGCCGATGAAATGTGTGCACATAGATCCCCTTCGAGGTTTGTACACCCAGATCTTCCCTATATGCAGCACTGGTGGTATCACAGTACTAAATATTTTCCCATAGGCGACCATAATATATAAATAGAAAAAATATGATCGGTTCAGATATTCAAATACCTACATAAAGTATAGATCTTCACACAACTTTCTCTGGCCAGGAAACGGGAGGGGGGGGGGGTATGCAACAAATAAGACAAAAGATTTCAATGGGAAGTGAAGTATCGTCCTTGAGCACAATTTTTTTCTGAGAATTTCTGACAAAAATAGTTAACTGCATTTTTAGGCCCAGAAAATACTCAGTGCATCTCCTTTTTCTTGCGGAGTATTCAGCATTGATGTAAAACCCTAATAAAATGCTTTAACAGTTTTCTCAAGCAGTAAGTTTGGGGTTTTTTTTCTAAGCGTCTTATTTTCGAATATTGCATAATGTCCGAGTGTAACATTTCAAGGCAGATAACGCTCAATCAAATATATAGGAAAGTGATACTTATGATGCAATTGTTGGTGGTGCTATTGTTGTGCATGTTGCTGACTGCATATCTTAACGCTAAGGACCTCTTTACCGATCCAGGATGGTAATACTACCTAAACTGATAAAGTTGATAGTTGCTCAGTGAATTTTTGTGGTAGATCAACCAAAGTTTTCGACATGCAGCCCCAAGGTTTCACTTTGAAAATATTGATTTGTCCTCCCTTGAGTAGCGAAGTGGTTGCTCTGAACAGGTATGCAATAAACCAACAGAATAGAAAGGGCTAAAACACTTCCCTACCAGGTTTCTGAAGTAAGGAAAATTTTATCCATTTGCTTAAAGCCAGTTCAACAAATTACTGCCACATTTTATATGAAAACAATGCAATGTACTCCAACATATTCTCCAGCACAAGTTTTACTGAAAACATTCGAATGCCAAACTTCGGCACAAAAAACTGTTTCGTTACTGAATCATCTGTCAATCATAATGCGTTTCTTTGAGATTTTTTAAATTCTGATTCGTTCATTCATTCATTATTTAATTTGCTAAAGTTTATTTACAAGTTACAACAGTGTGGCTGTGTCGTCGACGGCGGCTTTGCTATAACATTATGTTTAATCAGTTTATATTTTGTTGCCAACTCTGACAGTCTTTCACGCCAAGATTCCTAGTCCGATTTTACCAGAGAACTGGAACTTATCTTCGACGAGAGTTCAAAAACCTGTCCACTTTTCAGAATTCTCTCTCTCTCTCTCTCTCTCTCTCTCTCTCTCTCTCTCTCTCTCTCTCCGGGAGAACATGAGACAGAGAGGGGTCAGACAGAGAGAGAAACAGATGGGGAAACGGAAAAAGATAAACGGGGAGAGAGTGACCGACCGCTCAACCGACCGACACACAGACAAGCAGACAGGAACAGACAGAGTGAGGCAGACAAGCAGACAGACAGACAGACAGACAGAATTACTCAACTAATGATATCAATGAGGCAAAACTTAGACTACAGTAAACTGGTTTGATTTGGTTATTGTAATTTTCAAGCCGAGTCCGGGATTATTTCATGGCGTTTTTTAGTTGCAGTTTTACTCCCTAACTTCATTAAATAGACAGATGTTTCAGTCTAAACATTTAGTATATTACGTCCTCTCATGTGTTGACCTACTATGAAACAGGAATGAATATCAATCAGAAATGCAAAAAATACAGTGATTAACTGTTCTGAATTAGGCATGATTCTTATTCTCTGGTGGACTAATGGGATCATTTCCTCCTCACGCCGCGAAACAACTTTCATTCAGCACCCGAGAATAACCATCATTTCCGTTAACTGACGTCTCTACCGTAGAAATCATAACACTGGAATTAAGGCGCGCAAATGTTATGGCCTGAGCCTGTTTTTGTATCCAAATCACCATTAACTGTGTGCAAATGCAAATACACAAATACACAATATACAATAATTTGGACGGTATGTGCGATGTTTGAACCCAAAGCATTGCATACTAGTGTATATTTGCTCCCATGTGCATGCGAGTGTATATTTGCTCCCGTGCGCAAATCACGGACGTGACAAGTGTTACATATTTCCAGTTGTTTCTGATTCGACATTCGTTATCAACCGTTTTCATTGCCTGATAACGACTGTCGAATAAGGAACTGGAAATAAGTAACGATTGTCACGTCTCCGTGCAAATCTTGTGGTCTGGATGATCGCCTGTACATCCGCGAAGTTTTATCACGGTACAGCAACTTTTTCATGAGGGGCATTAGATACAAATGCACGAAAACAATGTGCACTTTTGCATGGTGTTTATTTTTTAACAATGGATGGTCATGTAACATATTCTAAAAATACACACACTGGGAGAGCAACCACCTCTCCCGTATTTGGAAGGAATCGCCATCCAGTAGACAGTAGTGGCCAATTAAAGTTGAACTCTCTTAAGCCGGGGACACACTAGGCGATTTTTTATCGCTGTCGACAAAGATTTTTTACGCCGTCGATTTTTGTCCGGCAGTGAGTTCAACGATTGAGTGGACACACTTGCCGGATAACAGTACGACAGCGACGTCTCCTCTTGTCATGTGACACCTTTTTACTCTTGTCATGTGATCATAAAATGGCGGCCAGCAAGTCGAAGTACAGGAAGAAAATTGCAGCAGTAGCAGCAATTTACTTGCTTTTAGCTAGAAGGAGGCGGAGGCGAATTAGGTGGGAAAGGCGTAGGTGGTGGTGGAGCTCCAAACCGCAGTAGCTGTTTTGGTGGAGGCTGCCATGTTGAAATCATGTGACTTGTAGGCGTACAGTGATTGGCTGCTGTCAATATACGCATCCGATCTACTGTCGCCGAGGTGGGCACACTGGCCGATCTCTACACCACCGATAAAAATCCGGCCGAAATTGATCGCCAATATTCAGCATGTTGAATACGGCCGATTGGTCGGGCGTACGTGTTCGCTAGCAAAGTTCGGCGTCGCACAATCAGACACACTACACGATTACGCAAGCGAAAATGGATCGGGCGTACAAAATCGCCTAGTGTGTCCCCGGCTTTAGTCTGGCGGTTCTGAAACGTGTCGAGGATCTCTGACAAGAGAGGTTCAAATTCAACTATTTCATACCTGGACATTCTCAATTTTTTTTTTCATTCTTTCAAGTACACGCAGAGGCATAAATCTTGTTTTTAGGAGGTATCCCCCTCCTTCTTTGTTTGTCGGGCAGTATCTGCCCAGAGTACTGCTGCCCGATAATTGGTATATCCATACAAATATGTATAGACATACAACTCTCGCTGGTAGTTTCTAGTTCGGTGACATGTGAGTCGAGCCAGCCCTTGAAATTGTCCCTGGAAATCGGCAATGCGATAGTAAAGTCCGTGGCTGCATGTGGCACTAATGACCACGACACTACCGACTTCGTGCCAATCACCGTCGTTATCCATTCCAATCGTCAGTGTCGTGTTAAAAGACGTGGCAGTCTGCCACGCCTTTCGCCACGTCATTGTCGTTTTTCGTCGCTAATTGCCGTCACGTGACTGAAGACCCTTTCTACGAACAGGTTGCCAAGAAGCAAATATATTTGTATATAAGGACCGTCATGTTAGTTTAATTGTTCTACGGATGGACGTGCCAGGGTACCCAAAGAGAGCAGTGGCAAGTTATTGTCATGTTGTACAACTCAGTAACCGATCATTAGTAGACTGGACTCCAAGTCGCTTTCGTTGAATACATCGGTACCAACAATGTTTCATTCGCGTTACCCTTCACCTACCATAACGGCAATAACCAACTAGTATCATTTACAAAACTCGAAATTCAAATTTTACTAATTTTTTTATAATTTTGGCCTCAGAAACGTAGCATAAGGTCCTCTGATTTGAGCGAACTCATTCTGATGAGGGGTCATAAGCTATGTTTCTGGGTCCAAGAATGCAATTTTTCGATTATTCAAGAAGTATTTTACGAGTGTCACCAAACCATTTTAAAAGGTTCAACGAATTAAATTGTAGATTAACTTAACGAAATTCCACGCACTACATTTTCTCCATTGTCAGCACTAGGAGAATGTATTTCATAATCTATGATTTGTACACAGTCAACATGGCGAGGTATTTGGCCGACTCGGATTAAGTTTACATTCATGGGAGACGATTTCCAATTCATTCTTGAATATTAAGTAGCCGCAGATCGTTAACAATTTTAGACATAGTAACGTTCCACGACATATATCAAATCCGAAAGCTTTGTAGTTTTATCAAATCAAAGTTTAAAATGCCTTCGAATCGTTTCGGATAATTCGTACACATAATTGGTCGGAGTGCTGACGAAGTATTTGATGAAAGTACAAGGGCTTGGATCTCCATTTATGTCGCCAGGTACAATCTGTAGTGCAATATGCTTTTTGAAAATGGAATTTAATGAATGAAAACTTACTAGAAGGCGGCCAACAACTCCGCCATTCTGACTGTGTACAAATTCCGTTCATTTCCCCTCCTTGTTTGTGTTATTTTTGACATTATATCATAGAAGCTCATTGAATAAGCTTTCCAGAGAAAACTTAATTCCTTGCATGCTGCTGGTGAATATTACTGCCAAGGACAGAATGAATTATTTCTCTTGCCACTGACTAAGTATAAAATGGGCACATTTCATAAAATTATCTTCCTGGAATTAAATGGAGTTTTTCACCAATGATTCCTTGTGTTAAATTTGGATGAATTTTTCATCAAATCTAGTCATGGCCGCTGTGAAGCAGCCATGGCTAGATTTAATGAAACTATCTTTGATACCAGGTAATATCAAGAACAAATTTAGAAAGCAGGTTGAGGTCAACCATTACTTTTATAGTGCAACAAGGGACGCCTGCAAAATATTTCACATAAATTCCCCTACCTCCAGTTTTAGATCAGTTTTGATCTTTGAAGAATGACTGCGGAAGGGGTGCCATTATTCTTTCCGATAGAACCATTGATGTTCAGTGACATTATTTCATCTGCCGAACATTTTTTTTCCGACAAGGCTCACACGCAGTTTGAATGTATGAACCAAACAATTTAGGATGAGAAAATTAGTTCAAGATCTGCGGCTTCACATTCATTCGCGTTCGTCAAGGCAGAAGTGGCAGAGATCAGACAATTAGTCGACAATAGCCTATGCATAGCAGTCCACCCCGCTCTAGGGTCTTTGACACTGGTGATTATGAAAAATAAAATTTATAAAAGATCATTCTTTTATTATAATTTATAGCTACATTTCGAGTCCCGAAAATGTTCGATTTCTACTGACGTGACAACCGTTACTTATTCCCAGTTCCTTATTAGACATTCGTTATCAACCGATTTTATCGATTGAGAAACGAATGTTGAATAAGGAGCTGGGTATAAATAACGATTGTCACGTCCCCCAGTTTCTTCCCTTTGCCACCATGTTGGGTTACCGCCATGATTAAGCCCCGACATAGTTATTATGATCAGCGTAGATGGGGGTCAACTGGTTAATATTGGCGTGAACAGGGGTGAGAGAGTTCAGTTAATTAGATAATTAATTAATTAATTATTTCAGATAATGTATTAAAGTATTAAATTGCAGAAATTTTATTTTCCACAAATCTACATGAATATAGTCTTAAAGATCATTTTGATGTAGATTTACAGAAAAATATTATTTATTTATTGATGTTTAAGGTCACATATTTATGCACAACGGCTAATCATGACCGTGACAGTTTTACGGGTGGAGGAAGCCGGAGTACCCGGAGAGAACCACCGAGCAACGACGAGCTGCCAGCTCCCCAAGATCGTAACTCCGCACTGCAGCACAGGCAGGGTTAGATTGGTTGAAGACATGCGTACCATCGACGTGCAGTACGCCTTAGTACACGGCGTCATCGTGCCCCCACGCGGGCAATGGAGACGAAGTGTCTTGCCCAAGGACACAACGCGGTTGCCGCAGGTGGGATTCGAACCGAGGACCTCTCGGCTTGCAGCCTGTACCTCAACCTACTGAGCCACCGCGCTCCCCATTTACAGAAAATAAAATGTCCACCAAGTTATACCTTTACCATAGGGCCTATTATTATGTGAAGAAACATCATTTTCAAAATGTTTCAAGTTAAATTATAAGAGTTTCAGCTTAGTTCAGCTTCCTTCACTGTGTAAAGACAGAAAATGAAATTTGAAAAAAAAAATTGTTCTGTTTTGAAACTTTGTTGAAAGTATGCTGAGTGAGGAGGCTACAGATAGTAGATGGAATGTACTGCTGCAATTCAAGCCTTATATCATAGCCGAATGCGTCTTCATAGATATACCATAGTCCCAGGAGAACTGAAGGGTTTTTTTTCTTCTAAAGTCCCGCCTTTGACCCATCAATGGCATGAGCTCATTGAGCTCGTTCTAATGAGGAGTCAAAAGCTATATTTCGGAAGGAAAAAATAAAAATAGGACGTTTTATGGGCACCTAACAACCGTTACTTATTCCCAGATGTTTGTTCGACAAAAAATAAAATCGGTTGATAACGAATGTCGAATAAGGAACTGAGAATAAGTAAAGCTTCTCACGTCGGTTCATTTATTCGGCTATTTTCGTATGTATCGTCTGATATATTTGACCCTCATGTTAGATGGGGGATTAACCGCATTTGTTAGGTTTGTTATCTCAGTGGAATTTTTATTGTTTTAAATAGATTGGTGCTATCTTTATATTGTTTTATTCCACTATATTTTTTCACGATGCAATTATTTAAATGCAACACTTCGTGGCAGGTATTGTGCAATGAACTATTTCCAGTCAAATAAATGTAGTTATGATATTTCATAATGATGTTTCTTTTTCTCTTCCTTTAAATGTGGATTTGGCGCCAGTATAATGATCAATAGAGCCTAAATGATTTAACACTCCCACTGCAAAGTCGTATGTCAAGACTAAAAAGTGTTTGGAATCTGTGTGATCAAGACACACATCGTAGCGTGAGAACCACAAGGTTCTATATTTTAGTGGAAGATAGAACCTTATGGTTCTCACACGACAACATGTCGCGCGCACAGACAATCTCATCTATAAATACCCACCTTTTTCCAAGATATATTTTCGATTTGTCTCCCTGAATAACTGTCTGATAATACAGCTACTAAAATTGAATCAGGTGAATACGAGGGGATGTCAAAAAGTTTTGAGCATAACATAAATAAAGTTGGAATATCGGTACAGAACATATTTATTTTTCAACACAGTCCCCTTGTAATTCAATACACTTGTTCCACCTGTTGTGCCAGTCGTTGATGCCGCGTCTGTAGAAGTCCATATCTTGGTCCTACAGCCAAGCCTCCACAGCAGCAGAAGGTTCCTCATCATCTTGAAATCATGACAGTAGTATGTCTCGTATGTTTGAGTCACTATTTGGATGACCCCGGTGGATGACCCCGGAAGTGACATGAACTCTGGTCAAGCTCCACTCAAGCAGGATTACAGCGGTTGAGGACATATGCACCATCAGTAGTATGTCTCGCACATTTCGGCCATAGGTTGCCGGATCTCATGCCGGATCTCATGTGACGTCATAGTCACGTGACCCAGTGGCGCCATGTTGTATTTTCATAGTAACCCGCGTGAGCGGCCATGTTGTGACGTCATCCCCATAGTGAAACGCGATGTGAGTCCGCATACGCCGCGCGTGTTGTTAGGGTGATACGTGTTTCCGTCGTCCATTTTGTATACTGAGGTCGTCATCTTGGTTTCTATGGTAGCACGTGGTTGTTATGTTACCCAAAGGCCTACAAGACAGGAGTATGTTCGGAGGGTGTGTTCGATTGAACAGGAGTAATTTCCCGTTTCTTAGAATTACCACAAACAACCCGACAAGTTGTATTATTTCGAATTTTTTCAGAATTCTCTGCTTCTATCTATCTATGCAATAGTTTTTGTCTACCTGGCCATGTTCTTTTGTCCGGGAGTATACTCAAGTAGAGTAGAAGAGCCTATCAGTTGGAACAGCTTTGCTTATTATTACTGTTTTTAGCTGTTCTGATCTGTTCTTGTTAGTTCTGACCCTATTCCGAGTACTCTTGTTGTTTCATTTATCTAGATCACCCAATCACTTCACTTTCCTGGCGCTAACTAACCAATCAGATTGCTTGATTTCCCATAACCTGTACTTAACCATACAGAGTTATCTCCCCTTATTACAACGAAGTCCTATCCGATTCTCATCACCTCTATATCCAATGGCCACGTCCCATGGAATCCCTTTTTGTGAAACGTCTCTGGTTATGGAATCCCTTTTTTGTCGTATGAGGTCATGAGGTCTATGAGAAAAGCCCTCAATGAGGCCTAATTTACTATCCCACTTAACCTCATTTCGATTGAGGCCATGAGGACCATGAAAAAATCCCTCAATGAGGTATAATTTACTATCCCTCTTAGCCTCATCGCGGTATTTAACAGCCATATCCCATGGAATCTCATTTTTGGAAAACGCCTGTGGCTATTGAATCCCTTTTTTGTCGTATGAGGCCATGGGTGTCATGAGAAAGCCCTCAATGAGGCCTCATTTACTATCCCTCTTAGCCTCATTTCTTTTCAGGTCATGAGGGCCATGAAAACATCCCTCAATGAGGCCTAATTTACTATCCCTCTTGGCCTCATCTCGGTATTTAACAGCCATATCCCATGGAATCCCATTTTTGGAAAACGCCTGTGGTTATGGAATCCCTTTTTAGTCGTATGAGGCCATGGGGGCCATGAGAAAGCCCTCAATGAGGCCTCATTTACTATCCGTCTTAGCCTCATTTCGATTGAGGCCATGAGGGCCATGAAAAAATCCCTCATAGAGGTATAATTTACTATCCCTTTTAGCCTCATCTCGGTATTTAACAGCCATATCCCATGGAATCCCATTTTTGGAAAACGCCTGTGGCCATGGAATCCCTTTTTGTCGTAGGAGGCCATGAGAAAGCCCGCAATGGGGCCTCATTTACTATCCTTCTTAGCCTCATTTCGTTTGAGACCATTAGGGCTATGAAAATATTCCTCAATATGGTCTAATTTACCATCCCTCTTAGCCTCATTTCGGTATTCGAGAATACTTGACATTGTATTATTGGAGGATACCTTTTATAGGATACTAGTTGTAGAAACTTTACATCCGGGTACTTCATGCTACATCAGGGTTCTGTTTAGATAGTAGATAAAAAACAAACAACAGTATATATACATTTCATTCATTTTTATTCGAGTATACAATTCAATTTCTCAACGCAGCATTTTCGTCTTTGTAGTTCTTCTGTCTTCTCTCATGGGCTAACCATCTCATCTTATTGTGGGTTGGAGCTTCTTCCCATTGTCTGGCTAGGTTCTTGATAAAACACGTTCTCTCACTGATAGCTGGTAACTTGGCTTTGTTGGTTGCTGTAATTTCCTGTCTGGCATCTGTCTTCTTTTTTGGTTCCTCTTTCTTGTCTTTTAGCTGTTTCATAGTAGTAACTTCAGTCTTCTTAGTTTTAGTAGTAACTTCATTTGTGGTTTGAGTGGAAACATCGTTCTTGATGGAATCTGTCATCATTCTCTTGTCTTCATGCTGATTCGGAGTTTGAGTAGTAACTTCATTCTTAGTTTCAGTAGAAACTTCAGGCTTCTTTATAGTGGTAACTTCGTTCTTTATGGGAGCTGGCATCATTCTCTTGTCTTTCGACTGATTCTTAGTTTGAGTGGTAACTTCATTCTTGTTTGTAGTGGAAGCATCAGTCAGTTCTTCTGTCTTTATTCTCTTGGTTGTAGTGGCAACTTCGGTGGTTAATGATTGGCCAGCATCGACACATCTTTGTTTCTTTCCACCAGCAACCATGTCTAGATTTTTTCTCTTGGCTCCATTTAACACACGGTTCACTTGGGCCAGTTCTTGGGAAGTCAGCTTTAATCCAGCATCATTCTTGAAGATCTGTATGTGTAAGTCATCGTTGAAGCTGAGCACTGTTGTTGACACAGACATCACTCTTCGACGTTCAAAATGGAAATGAGTTTATTTTCATACTAACACTCCTTTTATCCTTTTTTTCTCTAATCGTCTTCTTCTTATTCATCATCTTCTAATCTGAATGAGTAGTTTGTCATAATGTTGTCAAACAGAAATCTTCGCTTTTCCAAGGCAGATTTCTGGGATTCGTCAAAGTCAAAGTCCTCTTCTTCACGAAGACGCTTGGCTGTTTCTTGAATTTTCTTGTGTATTGAGCCATTGAAAAAAATTTCTAATGTACACTAGGCTATTAATGTACTTCGCACTAATGGTTTCTTTGACACTCTTTTGAAGTGCTCTATATGCTGTTTCAACTGCTTCCTCTCTGTCCATTCCATCCTCGATATACTTGTTCATGAGGTTGTCAAAATCGTCTTGGTATTTGTCATAGGCACTTTGAACGATAGTTCCCATAATAGAAACGTCTTCTTCTTCTTCATCATCATATTCCATATCATCTGATAGTTCCGACGACTCATCGTAGTCCGAATCTCTTGACCAATTCTTTGCTGCACAACTGGATTGCATTGCGTCTGCTCTCTTCGAAGGTCAGATTACAAATGACAAGTTTCTTACGAGCACGACCTTTTTATAGGATATCGGACAGAACATTGATGATGGGTCTGAGTAACTTTCCTAAAAGTCCTTCTTTCTCTATGATCCGTCTTCTTTTCCGATAAGATAGTTCTCTCTTTGGTAAGGCAATTCTCCTAATCTGGTGTTTGTATGGAATCAGCCGAACTCCCTCAGATTTGACCATAGGTACTGCCCCCTTCAAGATATTCGAGGCACAATCACATATACATTGTATCAAATCATCATTGGCCGCCTTGATCATAGTCTTGGCTTTATGTCGATCCGCATCAGATAGGATTGACAGTGTATCTGAATTTCTGTCTAGTCTTGCAGTGTTGCTCGATATTTCCGATTTTCTCATGGGACAGTAATCATTCTCGTGTCTATGCATGTCGTCTGATCTAGAAAAGGCCTTTCCACAATATCTGCAGCAATGGACTTTCATGACTTCACTCTTTCGTGGTCGTAGAACAAATGAGCATTTGGTGTTGGTACACTCCTTTTATACCCTTTTCAGTGCTAGGACTGGGGTGATAGGCGCCGAGCGAAAGCAACTCTTTCATAATATTCCATAATCTTTTAGCAGCTTCAATACATGTTCGTATTTTCGCAGGTCATCAAATTCAGCCAAATTCAGTGGTATCTTATCTTCGAGGATGTTGGTAGCACATTTGCATAAACAGGTAATCAAATCTTCGTCAGCAGCGCGTAGAACGGCATCGATTTCCACCTTGTCAGCATCCCGTAAAAATTCTAAAAGTACTTTATTCTGGTCTGTCATTGAATCTCCAGTATCTCTCTGCTCTTCTGTTCTTCTTGGACAGTGGTGTTCTTCATGCCTACGAGCACTGAATGATCAGGCAAACAACTTCGTACAATATCTGCAGTGGAGCCGATGATGGTTCTTCTGGTGTCTTCTGGCATTATCCGATCTCGAAAATAACTTGGAACAATATCTGCACCGAACAGGTAACATGTCTTCACTAGATAGTCAGGACACAAATGAAGTTTAAGCCGGGCTTGCACCCTTTTTATACCCATCCCAACAGAAGTACCCGGATGTAAAGTTTCTACAACAAGTATCCTATAAAAGGTATCCTCCAATAATACAATGTCAGGTATTCTCGAATACCGAGATGAGGCTAAGAGGATGGTAAATTAGACCTCATTGAGGAATATTCCCATAGCCCTAATGGTCTCAAACGAAATGAGGCTAAGAGGGATAGTAAATGAGGCATCATTGAGGGCTTTCTCATGGCCCTCATGGCCTCATACGACAAAAAAGGGATTCCATGGCCACAGGCGTTTTCCAAAAATGGGATTACATGGGATATGGCTGTTAAATACCGAGATGAGGCTAAAAGGGATAGTAAATTTAGCAAACAGTTAAATGAGTCAAATGTACACGGTGGAACATACAATCATTAGTTATAATTGTGACGCAACGAATAGCACCCTAATGTCAAAATACCAAACGTTCACCCATAAATTTTTTTTTGCTATAATGCAACAAAGAATTTATTTATTTATTTACTTATTTAGTGGGGCTTAACGACACTTTCGACAGCCAGGGTCACCTCTTGTCGGACAGTTTTACGGGTGGAGGAAGAGGTGAACACCAGGAAAGAAAAACCGAGCAATGGCGAGCAATTGTCAGACTCCTCAACGTACTAACTCCGCACAATCAGGATTAGCACTGGTTGAGTGCACCATCGACGTGCAGTACGCCTTAGTACATAGCACCGCCCCCCCCCCCCCCCCCCACGTGGGCAGTCGGGATTAAGTGGCTTGCCTAAGGACACAACGCAGTTACCCTTGGCGGGAAGCGAACCATAACCTTTCGGTGTGAAGTCCTATGCCGTAACCACTGATGCACCACAATTAAGAATAAAATTCAATCTTGTTTGACACTGCTCAATGAGCTCTGTCAAACAAGACTGAATTGGATAAGTTCTCACTTGTATTGTTGGGAAAATGTACAGGCTGGAATTTTGATAATTCGACATCTGTGTTTAAGGGTTAAACTGCGTTAAAATATGAGAAGAAATCGTTACTCATCAAATTATCGCATCGCTCACACTGCGCAGATTGCATCTGACTTGTAAAGGCCTTATAGCTCACGATTCAGCTGATATATTCTCACGCAGGGACATACAAATAATGAATGTGAGGCATTTCTGGCGCTGTTGACAAAATATGAGGGTTACCGGACAACAAACTTTGATGGACGGCGCGCGATTTGATGTTCTGAGAGCTCGCATTTGCTATCAATATACGGTTGCTACTTCCCAATAATTCGTACTTGTCTCCCAGCATTATACAATGCCCATGTATTCTAATGATCAGAGTGATCACAAGATCACAATGTTTTGTACTTTAACACCTAGAGACTTACGTTGAGCCTACCAATTGCCGATTTCACCAAAATGGTACATGACTGACAGTTTTCGGCGTTGGAAGAGATTTACAGGAGAGTTAACTCCCATTAATTTCATAAAGCTGTCAGTATATTTAACACTAAGGGCATGGGAACTTCATATAAAATGTGATGTGCGCATAATTTCACAAACAGGCATTTCCCTGCAGAGTAGTATAAGAATAGGGAGCGCGGTGGCTTAGATGGTAGAGATGCGGGGTGCAAGCCGAGAGGTCTTCGGTTCGATTCCCACCTGCGGCAACCGCGTTGTGACACGTCACCCCCATTGCCCACGTGGGGGTACGGTGGCGTTGTGTACTAAGGCGTACTGCACATCGATGATGCAACTGTCTTCAACCAATGCTAACCCTGCTTGTGTGGAGTTAGTATGTTGGGGAGCTGACAGTTGCTCGCCGTTGCTCGGTGGTTCTCTCCGGGTACTCCGGCTTCCTCCGCCCGTAAAATTGTCGTGGTCATAATTAGTCATTGTGCTGAAATATGTGACCTTAAACACCAATAAATGAACAGTATAAGAATACAGAAGCTGGCTTTTTACAATTTTTCACGAATGAGTTTGAACGTTTGACTATTATCCTCTGAAGAAACCCATTTAAAAAAGAAAAGGGCGTTTTCATCGTTTTGAGATGTTCTGTAACTTTTTAATTGTTAATTATATCAACAGTGTGCGCATCGCCACATATAATACAGACACTGTCCTTTCAATGAAAATAAAAGTCTAGGAGGTGAAATTTGCTATTTTTTCTTTCTTGGGAGAATAAAAACTTGTAAATTACTGTAAAAATACATTCGCCAAACAAAGAGTCAAAGTGGACTCTTAGTAGATGGAACACTGATAGATATTCTTAATGACGTATTATTTGCTTATAATTAGCTTACCATAGAAAAACCAAGTTTCCATTTGTTACTTTTAATAAACGAAAACAACAGACAGCTCCGAGAGCTGTCTGTTGTTTTCGTTTATTAAAAGTAACAAAAGGAAATTTGGCTTTATTTTCTTCTGATGGCATAGGTGTTTTATGAACAAGTAATTGCATCTTCGTCGCTTGTCTAATAATTTCAAGGGAGATAACTTTATCGAAATTCGATTTTGATGACGATATAAGTAAAGGATATCTGACTGTGATCCAGTAAAGTTCATCGCCGTGTATCGACACATTCCGTAATTAATTTGCAGGGTGGACAAGGTAATATTTTTAATTTTCCTCCTAGTGGCTGCAGATTGAAAGTACAAGCTGCTCCAGTTGACACTTTCGTTAGATACCATTTGGAATGATGAAGTATTATGAAATATACATTAGTAGTGGGCCGCGAAAGTGGGCGTTACTGTAAAAAGTGTTGAATTGTTTTAATTGATTAACTTCCGGTATACTAAAACAGGACTGGGGAAGGTATGTCATCACCCGAGATTTGTACACAGTCAAAATAGTAGAAACTTTCACCACCCTGAGATACATTTCTCATTTATTTTATTTTTAATGTTTTCATTATTTATTATTTTTGGAAATTTTCTTTGTGTCATACACGTTACACTGTGCGCCGAACATCGACATTTAATGGTATTAACTTAACGAGAGCTTACCTGAAGACTCCAAATACTCGTACTTTAATCAAAGACATCGGCCAAATTTCGACCAGTTTTGTAAAAGAAAAACTGGAATGTATCGAAAGCATTCCAGACTTTGGTCGAAGTGTCCGGTGAAAGTATTAGAGTTTCGTAGAAGGCATCAAGTGTGCGCAGGACGTTCGTAGCGTTTTTAATATGCACACTCTAAAATCAGTTGGGTTTACAAATCAACCCAAATCAACTGGATTGAGTGAATGTGAACCCAACTGACAGAGCATTCTACATAACGGAACATAACTAAAGGCTACCATACTATGACATGGCATCCCTCAAGCCTGAGAGTTCGTCTGTTGGAAAGAACATCCCTTCGAACTGATTGCCTTTTTAGGGGAGATGTGTCACTCTACTAAGGCACAAGTGCTACCACAATTACTTAGTGTTAACTCTTTCCTGCCGCGACCAATCGACGATATTTTTTTATTTCTTCCTCAGCAAATATACGCATTTACACGTTTGCTTTTTGCTTCCAAACACTTCATTGGAATTGAGTTCGCCAAGCTCATTCCAATGAGGATTCCTAAGATTTTGAAAGCATACAGTGAGAAAATAACAAACTCTAAATGTCGTTTGCTGTGTATGTAGCGCTGGACAAATTTGTCCGTTTGTTGGATGAAGAGTTTAACATTCTCTCGAAGAAACCTTAGCACCCCTCTCCTCCCTTCTATGGGAGCAGAGCCCTGTTCAACGGGAGTGAAAGCCTCCACTTCCATCTTATCCCCTTGAGCGTTGGATGACCCCTTCACTATCATGGAAACGCCCCCCCCCCCCCCCCCCCCCCATAAAATTCCATATACAGACTCAAACCTGTTTCTTGAAGAATGACACTGTTAAAAACTGCAATAATACAAAACCTGCAGTTATTGGCACAGTTGGTTCGACCAAGAATATTTCGGCTGGTGATCGAATCAGCCTGATATTTCATTCTAATTCCAAAATCAGATCAACGACGAGAAGTCCGTTTTAATCCACTTTCGTAGTTTTTAGTGTGAAAAGATCGGATTTCACGTTTAGGTGGTCAGTAGTATATCATATACCTGGACGTCCCCTATCAGGATAATCTCATAAGTGATCTCATGCGAGGACATAGTCACGTGACCCAGTTACGTAATGTGGGGTTGTCATGGTAGCCCACGTGAGCGTCCATGTGACGTGATTACCACAGTGATACGTGATGTCGGTGCGCATGCACAGCGCCTGTTGATAGCGTGACACGTGTTTCCGTCGTCCATTTTGAATACAGGAGGTAGTGTGGACGGCGACATGACCACGAAAGATAAAAACAATCAACCAATCTGAGAACCAAATGTGATTGTGCTAACAGGCATACTCTTTCTGGCGACATCGTAGTGAAATTTGTTGTCGTCGTCAATGTCCAAACGACAAATTGTAAAACACCATTCAGATCCTGGATTCAACGTCGCTCCCCCAGTTCCAGCATCGCAATGAAATATTTTGTCGGCGACAATGTCTAAACGACAAAGTATTAAACACCATCACAGCCGGGAATCAACGTCGCTCCCGCGGTTCCAGCATCGCAATGAAATTTGTTGTCGGCGCCAATGTCCAAATGACAAAGTGTAAAATATCATCAGAGCCGGCAATCAACGCCGCTCGCGGTTCCAGCATCGCAGTGAAATTTGTTGTCGTCGCCAATGTCCAAACGACAAAGTGTAAAACACCATTCGGAGCCGGGATTCAACGCCGCTTCCGCGGTTCCAGCATCACAATGAAATTTCTTATCGGCGACAATGTCCAAACGACAAAGTGTAAAACACCATCAGATCCGGAATTCAACGCCACCCCCGCGGTTCCAGCATCGCAATGAAATTTGTTGTCGGCGACAATGTTTAAACAACAAAGTGTAAAACACTATCAGAGTCGGAATTCAATGCCGCTCCCGCGGTTGGAGCACGCAATGAAATTTCTTATCGGCGGCAATGTACAAACGACAAAGTGTAAAATACTATCAGAGTCCGGATTCAACGGGGCTCCCGCGTTTGCAGCACGCAATGCGGCAGACAAAAGGACGATGCGGGAGGGCCTGAGAAACAGATTTTTATTTTTTTAGGCTTTACCTGGCTCTTTTAAGTATTTTAGTTGCCAAAAAACACAATTGATAAACAATATTGATGAAATGCCGAAATGTCGAAATAAATAAATAAATAAATAAATAAATAAATAAATAAATAAATAAATAAATAAAGTAAAAGGCTTTTATTAACATTAGCAAAATAATTTCATGACAATTTACTTACTTTTTATTCACTCCAAATAAACTAGTAGCAAATATATTTTTGTCTTCCAGAAGGATAGTAAAAAGATAAAGCAAGATAAAAAAGATAAAGTAACAAAGAAAGTTTCTTTTAAGAATCAGATTAAATGGATAGACTGTCAATTCATTTCCCCCATAACAAAGAACCATGATTATATCATGTTCTGTGTATTTTACTTGACAGGTGTGAATCCTTTCTCACAAATGTCGTCAGATAGCGATTTTATCTAACAATCATATTGATTTTGGCCGGAAAAAACATTAAAAACGGTATGTATCACATAATGTGTTCCGATTCCGTATCAATAGACGACTCATTTTGATTCCGTATCATATATACGACTCGTTTCTGGTAACGCGACGGGTTATCATAACAGGCGCATGAATACATTCTATGTGCGTTTCGGTGATCGACCCAACATTATGTCCCAAAACTGTTTTAATAATTTAAGATTTAATCTGTTTATGTGACAGAATTGTTAGATAAATGAATTATCATGATATTGTGGATGTCCTGCATGTGATTTGCATCAGATTCTCGGTGGTGTCCAAAAATGAGATCACAACTCGCTGGCAAAGCCGGCTCGTTGTGATCCCATTCTGGACACCACCGAGAATCTGATACAAATTACAGGACATGCACATAATCATGATAATCTGTATTTATCGAAAACGGCACACTGAAATAATAAACCACAAAGCCTTTGAGACCTACCAAAAGCATATTTTTGTTGACAAATGTATTTTTGGTGCCAAACGAATTTTTTAGTGCACTTGGCACCACTTGTACCCCGCTGAGTGAACACTGCCTGAGAAACAACCGTCCGCTCCATAACTTTAGATAAGAATGCGAGATTAGAGACCGATCGGTAGTTTTTCAAAATCTCTGGGTCTGGCGATGTTCTTTTGAGAAGGTGGTTGACTAAAGCATGCTTCATGTTCGTAGGAAAGACGCCAGTAGTGAGGCATTCAACTAGTTTTAAAACTGATGTACCAAATTCCGAAAGACATGCTTTTAACATCCATGTCTGGATGACATTTAACGCACTTTGTTTAGATTTTTCATTTGCTATTACCATATGGTTATCTTCGAGAGCTAGAGGTCTGAAAAGTACAAACCGTGCGCCCTCTAGTTTGAGAAAAAGCAGAGAGTGCACTTGTAACAAGCGATGCTCTTACTCCTTCGATTTTATTTCAACGAAGAAAATAGAAAGTCGATTTGCAATATCCTTAGACGACGAATGCTCAAGCAGTGTGGTGGATTTTGGTCAAAGGAAAAAGCTTCTCAGTGATAGTGGACAGAACATTATCGGATATTAAATCGGAAAAGAATTTTGGCTTTTCCGCTTTCAGGAATTTGTTAACAACGTTTCGTTGGTTGACAAATCTTTCTGTGAACAGACATCTTTGTTTGTCGCCACTGATGTTCAAAAAGTTTACGTCTCGTGGATTTAGCATTCCTGGCCCCATCAGTGAACCAAGGAGAACATGGGCGTGCGCTGAACATACGACTTTTCATTGGTGCAAACTCATCAATGAATTTCTGAAGTAGTGAAGAAATATTCATTGTCGTCCACGGGTTATCCTCCGCTCACAGAAGTGATTGGAGTGGAGGCCAGAGTCTCTGCAAATTTGACATGGTCAATATTACGGTATTTAACCCTTTACCTAACATGAAAAGCACACGACACTTGCAGACAAAATTCTTGAATAACTAATTTTTTGTCTAAAAAAATAGGTTAATACCCATCATTGGAATGAGCTCGACGAGCTCGTTTCAAAGAGGGGTTATAACCTATGTTTTTGAGACAAAAAATGAAAATAGAATGAAAATTAATTGGCGATTTTTTAGAATAGCGCTGGTCGATTTTGGACGTTATGTTGGTAAAGGGTTAAGATATGTAATGTTCGTTCGAACTGGTAAGGGACGTGAAAGTGCAAAGTCAAAGAGAATTATGAAGTAGTCGGAGATGGCAACATCAATATTTGGTACTCCTTTCACAGGATCCGAGTCCCATTCTCTGGAGATTAGCAGTTCAAACTTGTGGCCACTTTTGTGTGAAGCACCATGAACATGATGGTGTAAATTCATGGAGCCGAACAGAACGCGAGTTTAGATGAATCGCTGGTGTTTTTTTTTTCTCAAAATGAACATTGAGGTACCTCCTATGATCAGTTTTCCGGGTGAAGCTGTTATGCAATTAAGAAAATCTGAGAATTCGCCGATAAAATGATTGAAAGTGTGTTGATTTGTTAATCTCTGTGATGGTCACTGACTTGACAACCATTACGTATTCCTAGTTCCTTATTCGACATTCGTTATCAACCGATGTTATCGGTTGATAACGAATGTCGAATAAGGAACTGGAATAAGTAACGGTTGTCACGTACCCGTGGTGGTTGATGAATGACAGTGACACGAACCGATTGCGAACTAATAGTAAGGGTAGTGACAATGCACTCAAATGTGAACCTTGTCTGACACGCTGCTCGTGTAACCGTTGTTGCGTTGTGGAAAATTGCACCAAAACCACCACCTCGCTGTGACTTCATAGAGTTGTGAACAACATTTTTATCGTTGGCACGAAACTCTCCGACAGTCAATGTGTTTTCGGGAGTTTGTCACGTTAAAGTAATCATTGACATAGATATGCTGTAGTCCTCTATTGTGTCAAGGAAGGTTGCAGTTTTGCTTACAACTGAGTGAGCATTTACAAGGCATAGCTTCAAGTCAGAAGAATGTTTCCAACCCGCACGGTCTGATTTAACAGGGTAAGATTCTGGAAATTCAGAAGTGTTGGTGTGAATTGCTTAATTCATCGTTCACCACCTTTCCTCTTACGTCGCTTGTGTGGGATACCGAGATTTATAGTCTTGCCTCAATGCAGCACCATTGGTGAGATTTATAATCAACCACCCTTGCAGTTTTGAATGAAAAGATTTAAAACTTTTGGATGTTGTTGTCCACATGCAGATGAAGTGCAATATGCACTTCGATAAGAAAAATTAGTTATTGCCCTTTATCGACTTTGATTATTTTGAATGGATTGGTATTGTTACGGTGTGTTATAATAATGATTCGATAACAGAAAAATATGAGATCCAACAACAATAACTCCAATTTATTCCATGCTCACCTATGTTACTACCTGTGAAAAGCCCGAATGTTAAATTTTAGCCTTTAGCATCACTACCCGTGTAAAGCTTCTACTACGGTTAAAACCTTTTCAATGGGAATTCCATTACAAAAGTTTACACCTGTAGTAGGAACTACATCCAACTTAACCTTTGACATGACCCAATTTGCCGACTTCGATACATTCACACATCGCGATGTTTCATTCAATCAAACGACGTTTTGTGGTACTATTCACTACGTGCAATGACTTATTAAGTTTAAAATACCTAAAATTAAATACTTAAAATAAATTTAAGAATTGTTAATACAAATTTCCAATGTCTTTAATATGGAACTCTACAGTTGTCATCCTTGCCGGGGGCGGGGGGGGGGGGGTAATCAGTGACTTGTTATTTAATTTACGAGTAGGGGATGTTATTCCGTTTTGAATATCAACGGTGGCAAAAGAAGTCACGTGGGTTATCATAGTAATACGCCTGAGTGGCTCATCAATAACACCATCAATGAGGTCATTGTGATGTTGCCGTAGTGATGAATGGTACGTGTTGTGACGGTGACGCACACGAATGGCTATGTTAGGAGTGACGTCACACTTCGGCCCATAATTGTATTATAGTCCCGCCTATTATTGGTCCATACAGAGTTATTCTCATTATTCCTACTCAGTCAAGTAAATGTTGGAGTTATATATATATATGTCTCTGAACCTGTTACTGCATGCTGACCATACCAAGATATGTTTGTGTGCTTGTTTACAGTGTGTCTCAAAAACATATTGTGCATGTGTATCCAGTGTTTTGGAGGACTAACATCGACTATTGTTTGTGTTCCTTTCGGTGTCAAAAGGCCGATGTGGAATAATGTAGACTAGGGTCAATGACTATCGAATCATCCTATTGTTACTACCAACGTTCACTGCCACTAGTACAACGACTATCATTATCAATCGAATGATCTCGTTCCACAACTTTTCATCCAACTGCTACCTTCTTAAAAAGATGAACGGTTCTTCGGTTCACCTTATAATGTCGCTGGTGATCGATGACATCAATTGTCACGTGATCTGTCAAGAGGAAAAAAACAATACCTTTACTATGCATTACCATGGCACTCCAGTATCCCATCGCGCATTGTGGCATTGTGGTATACATATACTACTCAAAGTTTGCTAAGCACCAAGTATATCCACTTTAGTTAAAATATTGTAATGAAAAGTGTATATATTTTTTATTCAATTATATCTTTAATGATTTAAGAACAGAAATTAAGATTTTGTTTGTGTTTGACATTATTTTTTAGCTTTTGAATACGATAACCATGGAAAATGGATATTATTGGTAAAAGAGGAAATTTTTCAATTTGCCAAAAAGTTGACGGGGCGAACTGGTATGGGTTCAATATCGAGTATGAGACCCATTACTGTTAATTACAGCTTGACAACGCCTTCTCATGCTCCCAATCAGGTTCCTGGTGGTGCTTTGTGGGATGTTGTTCCATTCTTGGACCAGCATGGCACCAAGCTCCTGGACACGTCTTAGCTGGACTGGGCGGGCTGAAATTGCAAGCTGCAACTCATTCCAGACATGTGTTGATTGGATTGAGGTCAGGGGATCTTGTTGGCCAGTCCATACGCTCAATCCGCCCCCCCCCCCCCCCTGTCGGTACTCCCCGACCACATGGGCAAAACGAGGATGGACATTATTGTCCATCAGAATGAATCTATCACCCACTGCACCTGCATAGAATCTGACGTGGACATCCAGGATCTCATCAATATACCGCTGTGCAATCAATGTACCACGTTCAAGGACACAGAGCTCTGTACGTCCATCCCTGCTGATGCCGCCCCAAACCATGATTGACCCTACACCATAGCGGTCATGCTCAGCAATGTTGGCTGCATGGAATCGCTCTCCTGGTCTTCTCCATACACTAGAACGCCTATCTGTGTGGTCTAGGCAGTACCTTGACTCATCTGTAAAAAGGACAGGTCGCCAATCTTCTCTGGTCCACCCAACGTGGTCCATTGCCCATTCATATCCTGCCTGGCGGTGGTTCTGGGACAGCGGAATGCGAATACATGGTCTTCTCGATCGGAGACCACCTTCGTGCAACCTTGCCCGGATAGTCTGCGTCGAAACATTTACCCCGGATGCATTCTGAAGATCACTGCGAAGCTGGGTTGCTGTGGCAAAGCGGTTCCTACAGGCCTGAATGATCAAAAACCGGTCTTCAGCTGCAGATGTTGCCCTGTCTCTGTCTTACTGGTGTGCCATACTGCTGAAATCTTGCCCAGGCTCTGGTGATCACCGTATGGTGCACTCGAAGGGCTTCACCAACCTGACGATGGGTAGGCCCTTGCTCCACCATCCCTACAGCCCGCCACATTTCTGCTTCAGACAAATGTCTTCTTACATTTGCATTTGCCATATTCAGTCATTAAACCACAAGGGTTTGTGTTGAAGTGAAGATTGAATACCCTACACATGTCATGTACATGTAGACAGTGCACGAAAACATCATGGAAATCAAGGGGTACATGCTTTCCATGACTGTCACGAAACGTCTGCCTGTCAAGAGAGGTAATGCAAACACTGGGGACCATCTCAACACATTCCTCAATCATATCCACCAAAACTATCGCAAATATGTCACAAGCAAATTTCACAATGATGTGTCAAATATTTGGTGCTTAGCAAACTTTGAGTAGTATATAACTCCACTTCTGGTATGACTTCACAACATACTTACATAGTTTTGCGTGATAACCATTGTGCACGACAATTACATCACTTCCGTGCAAGTGCTACGCATGCGTGAAACAGTCAACAGTGAACCTGTTTCTGGAATGTGACTATGAGTACAGAATCTCTATTTTCTACCGTACGTACGCGAGCGCTTCAAATTTTTTAAGCACATTGTAAACTATCACACGAGCACGTCTCATTTATTCTGTTCAATAAACAGTCTTTCGTCCGGACACAGATCACTCGCGCATCAATTCGGCGACGGAAGATAACTCTGCATGGGCATATTATGCATAGATCAGTATCAAGATATACTAGTCATTGAACTGTAATTAGTCAGCCATAACAGTGTAAGTGTGACAAACATGAACATCGATATATTTGGAATAAAAACTACGAACAATCGAGCCTCCGACTGGAACATCGAATGGTGACTTTCGCGGAGACTCCCAACACAAAGTGAATTAATAATGTAAAAGCAGCAATATATATACAAAAATGAGACAATAGAACATTTGACGTGACATGCCAGAACAGTTGAAACAGCTTCGCAAACAATATCATACAAGTAATAACCAGGGAATTGAACGGAGCTGTGAAAAGCTGATTAGCGAGTTTGATTGTTTTCAAATCTGCCAGATAGTTTAGAGATTAGCTTTAATCTTTACAGTTTATAGCACCTTTCAGTAGAATATAATGCATGCTGGGACAAATGACTAATTCGGTCCATTCAATGGCATCTTTTAAGTTTGCAGTGAATAAATTTAATTAATCTAATATTTTTGTGAGTAAATGCTGAAATAATAGTTTATTATATTTACGAAAAGAAAAATTGGCTAATGTTGGAATTAAATGCCACCTGTCATTTTAACGCTACCACACAAAGACAGTAGCAGTGAAAGGTGACCATAAAAATGATAACGAACAGTAACGCAGTAAGAAGAAACCGAAGCAGTGGTCTAGTTGTCAAAGGTTGTAGTTGTCAACAGAATAGGTAAACCTAGACTGGTGGTACAAGTCGGTAATTGTGTTAAAAGACTGTGCGAATGAATGAAGACAGAAGCGAGAGTTGACTGAACGCAGGAGACAATCCCTATAACAAAATCCATGGGTAGAGGGGGTACAATTCTTCCCTTCCGGAAAAGCATTATGTGTGCATGTGCCGTATGTTCTTGTGTTACATTATGATTTATGCAGTATCAAATGGGCACATCGGGGAGACGTAAGTCAGCGATAAGTAGGGACACGAAGAACGCTGGTGGTGCGATAATGTACACGTGATGTGCGCACACTGTGCATAACACACACAAGCATATTAATGAAAAGTCGTATGTGTGTTTGTGTGCATGTGGTGTACGCACATTGTACGCTGTCACATAGACACACATCGACGATACGTTCAACAATAGGTGTTAGAGATAATGCTCGCAGCCACTTGTTTTGGCAGATAAAGACAAGGAAACCACTGATAGCACTAATGTCACTAGTAGAAGCGAATGGTGGCGGTAGTGCCATAAGCAGAATGTTATGGGAATAGCTAGTATAAAAAGATAATGTGGTGGAGAGCAAGTGGCGGAATGTATAGAAACGATACTGGCTGAGTATCTATGAAAGAAGGTCGTGAAGCATACTGGAGGATATATGATGATTATATGACCGTCTCATTTGAAACTTTATTTTGCAGCGTAGTCATATACAGTTTACATAAATAGAAAATAACAATAAAATGGTGTACAGTACATGGAAATGGCATAGCCATAGAGGCTGTCTTCCTGCCATTCCCAGACATGATTTACCTTGTCCTGACATCAGAGTCGTTTAATTCTTTGACCTCCGCGATTCACAATAAGTGAACCGTTAGAGGGGCTTTTTGTGAAGCTTTCCCCATGTTCGGAGGTAATCAGAAAAACAAATGGTGATTTGAAAAATCTTAAGTTTGGGATTAATTGTAGAAATAGCGATAGTTGGGAGGATAAAACTTAGGATTCGCAGGAGAGAGGGCAGCAGTAAGCCAAGATCATTATGGACTAATTGTGTAAGTAGAAGCCTGTAGTGCAGTCGACCTTATAGTCAGGGGCGTTGCGAAGATTACTGATTGGGGTGGGGGTGTAAACCTGATTTCTTCCAACTGTAATAAGTCCCGAATGATAAAATAATCCAGCTGCATGATCAAGCCTTCATCCAAGGCATGCCTTGATGATGTAGATGGAATATTAGCCAGCCATGATTCTTTTTAAAGTACTCAACGAAATTTATTTGGGATAAATAAAATATACATGTAGTAGGCGTGGCGTAAATTTCTTATTGAAATAACACGCACCGTACTGGTGCTCCAAAGTGGTCATGCTGAGTCCTCAGCAGGCCGAGTCCGATACAACAGACTTCCATTTGTGTGACTGTCCGTGTGTGGGAAGTCCAGCTATCAAATGTGGACATGATATCCGTTACTTATTCCCGTTCCTTATTCGACATTCGTTATCAACCGATAAAATCGGTTGATAACGAATGTCGAATAAGGAACTGGCAATACGTAACGGTTGTCACGTCAGTCTATCAAATATTGTCTTGCGAGAAAGAGTGAATCGATATCAATGACTCCAATCAGAGGCGGCGGAGCCAGGGGGTGCAGGGGCCACGTGCTCCTCCAATTTTTTTTCAACAGATATGTTTCGCGGTTACACGAGGAGTTAAAATGTGTGCGTGCAAACGTGTCAATACACAGGCATTCCTGTAAAATTATTTGCAAACTCAAACAATATTTAGCCAAAGAATCCCATTTCGATCGCTTCGGCCCGTTTCTTCTACTTCAGCTATCTTCCAACCCGAAGGCTGGCCTTCGGATTGGAAGATGGTTGAAGTACAGCAGAAACGGACAGGACAGTGACCACACAGCGGCATATTCATCTAAACGAGAGACTATAGCGAGTCATGGTACATTTACCGATATACGATTGATACCTTTCTCAGAATGGGTCGAAACATGGTAGCATTGTAAATTTCTGACCCCCACTTTTTTCGAGCTTCCCTCGCCCCTGACTCCAATCCAGATGAACATGTTCCGACTGGAAAAAATATTGGGGAAGGACCTCTAGATCTCCATTTGCGCCTCCTTGCAGGTTGAGCATTCCGGTGAATGTCATCATTTTCAGTTTTGTATTGATGATTTTTGTCTTTGGATTTTTTTTAATCTTTCTGTGTGGGCCACTCGGCTTTGTATGTTTGTATCATGCATTATTGGATAAAAGTAATAAGAGGATCCCAAGTAAAGGCGTTAAATTGATGCTTTTTGGTGAAATTAGAGTGTCATAGGCATTGTCTTCTGAAAGATGAAAAATAAAATTACTTGGGGGCTTTAATCCGTTTTTATTGTTTGCGGTGGGGTGGGAATGCTTTTGTCCGGATCACAGTGGTTCTCCTTGTGCACTCCGACTTCCTCCCTGCACCCAGTCCCCACCCCCCCCCCCTTCAAAAATGACAATATATCGCCAGTTGTGGGTCGTAAATGCCTTAGTACATTAAAACTAGAAGTCCTTCATAAACTGTGCGCTTATCTAGGCTTAATTGCGCTTCGGAATTGCGCGCAATTGCCATATCGAATGGCATCCTAGGCACGGCAGGTTCTCCTGGTTACTCATAGCAAACGCGGGCAATGTTTCTGCCAATGGACCTCCGGGTTACCCGGAGGTCCATTGGCTGAAACATTGCTTGTGCACAAACCCTATGTATATAATTTAATAGCCTTACTATGGTCATAGCGCGTAGATTAACGCGCAGATCGACGTGCTTTTGTGCACACTTCATGACAGGACTTCTAGTTTTAACTGTACCATATCACATTCCCAATAAGTCAACAACCCGTAAATACACTTCTTATTTTATAATAATATAAACTTAATTTATATATATATATATATATAACAAGTCGTTACAATTTGTCATTATCTCGATCATTCTTTACACATAGAACTGTGTTTATTTTCCTCAGAGAGAAAATAATATTTACGTTCGATACTTAACTGAACTGTTTCTTAAGTTTTCGGATAGTACAAATCAAAACGTCCCGGTGAGAATTTTTGTCTCTACAGAGATATATCCCGATTTAATTTCTAATTTATTTGAAATAAAGCTTATTAGAACTACTGCCGGAGACACCGGAAGGTCGAAGTTTCAAGAGAGATGTTATTTTATACAAGATTTTTCAATTAACTAACCACGTGAACAACGTTAATATGGATCCAGTTTCGCGTGTGACCCCAATGTGAGGACAATAGCTACGGGAGTCGCCTGTTTATCGCGTATTTCGTTACATTTCGTTTGTAGGCAAAGGCAACCTTATTCTGACCATGAGTACGTCGTGAACGAATATTTTATGATTACCAGTTAGACATTGGCGCCACCTTATTCTTCTGTCATACAAATATCAATCCTCGATAGGAAGAGGCGGCTGAAGCTAAATGAAACTCGGTATGTGTGGTGTGTAGGCAGGCGCGTAGCTACATGTAGTATTCTATAATAAGGGGGAACCCAGATTTTTTGGTGTGTGTGTGGGCGGATGAAGGGGTGCAAAGGTGATATTTGATAGACTGTTTGGTGGGTGTTTCAGGTGTCTTTCCTAGTCCTAACTAGGACCCTTCGGTCTTAACCCCCTCCTTCGACTTCTCTCCAGGAAGTAGAAGGAGGTAGCAACGTCAGGAGGGTCATAATTAGGACTCCCACACGAAAGAAAAAAACGTTTGCAATTTAGTGCTCTGAGAGCGGATCTGATGGTTATGAACCACTAAATAAGTGAACACGTGACCTGGAGCGTTTGACACCCAATGTTGTGAGTAGGATTAAAAAGGGCTGATCAGTTGATTGATTAAATATATTTTGACTTTGAAACCATTAATTAAAATTTTGATTCCTCCACTTTAGAAAGGATTAATAAGTTTGTTTGTAATTTGGTGCCGGAATGTGTGAGAATCTCTCAAAAACATGAGGCATGGGGAAAAAAGTGTGAAATTCATTCAGTGCAAGACCATACGGTAGTTGTGAAAATTCGAAATTTAAACTGAAATTTGGTGTGGCAACATATATTTTTTTCCAGTTTAATTTTTTCAAGAGATGATGTACTTTGTAAATGTATAGGTATTTTTTTTCAAAACAACTTGGTGTGTTGTACAGAGAGTGGAATGTTAACACTGTGGTCAATGGGATTTATTTAGTGGTTCATAACCTAAAGGAGTATTTCCTTGTAACTGTTGTTGGGGGATATTTGAAGATATTTCTTTGTTTTCGGATATCCCGTTCTTGTAAATTTTTCAATTCAAGCACTTTGGGTTTGTAAAATGTTTGAAAGTTTTGGGAAAATGCTATTTTGGAGGTGTGGGATGCCCAATTTTCACGACACAGTTCCTGTTTTGCTTTCCTGGCATGCATAAAATGCTTGCTGAATAAACAAGGTGACCTGAGATAGGAGGAAAGATTGTTTGGCTGGTTAGTGGTTGAATTTCCAGTTGTTTGGGGCAACTGCAAGGTAGAACAGTTGAAATAATGGTGACAAACACAACCATATCTGCAGAATGAATCTGTTTAACCCTATACCGGTTGGAGTTTAAATGCACTGTATTGCTACCTTGAAACATATTTAATAAAATTTGTCATGTTTTCCACATGCCACCTAAGCTCCCATCCCACATCTAACTACTGCAAGTCTCTTTTCTTTCATTCTAACATTTTAACCCCCCTCTATCTATATAAATGTGCTAAATATGTGATTTTTAACATGCCAAGTTCTCAGAAACAGCACAGAATGGAGACTATTCTTGTTTTGGGGACCTCAGTTAGTGAATCAAATGTGAAATAACCTGTTTCATCCTATGAAATGAATTAAATGTTGTGTTAATGGGGTGTACAGAAGGTTTTCACTCCATGTGAGCAGTTTATGTATGGAGTTACTTGAATTTTTCATGATGTGACAGCTGAATTTCCTTTCTATTTGATAGAAACTGAAAGTGGATTACCTCCCTTTCATTGATGGACAATTGGAAGCTTATTCCAGTTATTTCTGAGCAAATACCCTCTGCCTTGAAGTGTTTTGAATATCAGATTCCAATCGCTATTCTAGAAAGGTTTTCATGATTTGAAAATCATGACACCGTAGGTAACTTGAATTTTTTTCAGTTTTTGCAATGGCAGCATTCACATTGTATAAAATTCTTTCCTCTTTTCATCTCAAGATTCAGTAGCAATGTTTTTGTCAATCCTCGCTGGGTGTGCCTTAAGTACTGTGTTCCTTACAAAGAGCGCATTCCCCAAACTATATGCTTGAAAATTGAATTTTGCTTCTTGTCTTTTTTATTGGTTTCTCAACCATTATTTTTTTGCCAAGTAGTCTCACTAAGATTTGCTTTCTGTTAATGTTATGATGTAGCAGTCAATATGACATATTATATCATAAATAAGGTAAATAGAGATACCTAACCACTCCTTAGATTAATGTTTCAGGTATATTCTAGTAAAAATATGTTGTTGAATCTTTCTGGAATCAGCACCTTTGTTGATTCTAAGAGGGTTCAACAACTATTTTTTTTTTTGAAAATGTGAAACAAGTGGTGATAGGCTGGGGTGGAGAAAGGGTTAACAGTAACTAGACTGGGTCAATAGTTCTCATTTCCAGTGGGGAGAAAAGTGCTATGCCACTGTATGTATTTGCGTGACCTCTGAAACATATCTGGAGTCATCTGTAAGATTTTATTATTCTGCTCCCCCCCCCCCCCTCCAATTTGTTTCTGCTAATTTAGAATTCAGCTCCTGGCATCCATGACTATAATACAAGGAGTCATGTGGTTGACTCCTCTCAAAAGTCCTGTGCTGTCCATAAAATATTTCATTTGAGCAGGGTAAATGTGGAGATTTTTGTCTTTGCAACACATTACCGAGGGAATTTTCCACTCGGAGGCCACTCTGCCAGTGATAAGAAAAAATATATCTGTGATTTATTGATTTCTAAGATGCTTCTTATCTCTGTAAGTTATACATCTGGAGACACTATAAACTTCTGTCACTAAAACTATGAAGGAGGGTCTCATAGGCATTAGGGGGTGGCTTTTTCACTGAATTGGTTGGTACGGTGTAGGTCAAATAGCAACCCTTGCTTGTTCCTTTGTTTCTGTTTTTCACTCAAATTATATGGTTATGTTGAGTCAAGGTGTGCTTCTCTCACATGTGGTATTGCTCTGCACATATGTGCCATATAGAAACATTTGAGGAAGGAAAAGTACATTTTTTCATCTTTATTTTGAGAAGAATGAAGGGGTTAAAATATTCTTGCACTGAGTGTAATCTGAGAATAATTGGGCTTTGAGGTACACATGAGACTGATCTATTAATGTATTGATTCAAAATGATGTCAGTTTGAAGAATATTTTTTCAATGATTTTTTTACCATGTTTAATTATAACGAGTGAAATGGTGAAAATGTATCAGGATTTTTTTTACTCAAAAAACAGGATGGGTTAAATGAAATGCTGTGAGGTCAGAGAAAAAAACAGCGAATTTAAAAAAAAATGTTTGGAATCAATTTGGTAGTATTTTATTTTGAATTTAAATCCCAAATTACAGATATTGTAATCAACTTTGGTATCTCTTTAGGTTATGAACCACTAAATAAGTGAACACGTGACCTGGAGCGTTTGACACCCAATGTTGTGAGTAGGATTAAAAAGGGCTGATCAGTTGATTGATTAAATATATTTTGACTTTGAAACCATTAATTAAAATTTTGATTCCTCCACTTTAGAAAGGATTAATAAGTTTGTTTGTAATTTGGTGCCGGAATGTGTGAGAATCTCTCAAAAACATGAGGCATGGGGAAAAAAGTGTGAAATTCATTCAGTGCAAGACCATACGGTAGTTGTGAAAATTCGAAATTTAAACTGAAATTTGGTGTGGCAACATATATTTTTTTCCAGTTTAATTTTTTCAAGAGATGATGTACTTTGTAAATGTATAGGTATTTTTTTTCAAAACAACTTGGTGTGTTGTACAGAGAGTGGAATGTTAACACTGTGGTCAATGGGATTTATTTAGTGGTTCATAACCTGATACATTTGTAGAGTGTGTTGCCCTATACTGGAGACCATTTTAGGGCTCTATGTTGCGTGAAATTGCATTGGGCAATATTTTGGAGAGCAGCGAAACTTTTAGGGGGCGAATGTGAGGGGATGTGCGGGATGTGGGTGGGGGTGCAGGGGTACAGATATTTAACAAACATGTGACCTACCATGTATGGTTCACCCCGCGCAAGGAAATTTGAAAAATGGATCCATGGAAATGCCAATTCCTTGAATCTCAGGTCTTAATGATTGCGACGGAGGGTGATCACCGGTGTGTTTGAGGGGAGCACACCGATAAATATACTATGCCTTTGATTTAGCTGATGATGTTCTTTCATGTTTCGCCATGATCTATAATCATATGTTAACAAATGTTCGAATACAGCTCGAGTCTCTTCTCGGTGAAGCTCTCAAATCACAAATAGAATTCTGTGAGGAAATCGATGCCGCTGTAACATGAGACCAATCTGGCCTTTAACACTTTACTCAACGCAGACGATATTAGAATTTATTATTTTAAATATAATTTTTTCAAATTTTTCCAAAAAATTCAACAAAACCATATCATGTGACCCCTCGTTGGAACGAGCTCGATGAGCTCGTTCCAACGAGGGGTCACATGATATGGTTTTGTTGAAATTTTTTGAAAAATAATATTTTTTCAACTACTGAATTTGCATATTACTTGGGCGGATGTGGCCGATTCGTTGGGTAAAGGGTTAAATAGTCAATCGCCTATGTTTAGATTCACTAGTTTGGAATATTTCAATTGGTCGGAAAAGCGAACTTACTCCTCGTGTTTTCGACCAACTGAAATATTCCAGACACCATTAGCATCCATTTTGTTTGAATCAACGCAAGAAATGCTTCTCAGTCGAGCTTTGATTTGACAGGATTTTACCAATGCCACCAGGGATGTTTATTTATCAAACAATTATGAATGGAGATTTGTCACCGCAGTAGTTTTATGATTACGCCGTGAAGTTCTACTAATTGTGTTAATATATTGATGTTTTCAAGATGAATTAAATACTTATTGATTTCAATATCTAGACCTGGAGCTTTAAAGAATATATGTACAGCTTTGTTGGTAAACGGACTTTGCATTGTATCAATTCCTCTTGAATCTCAGGTCTTAATGATTGCGACGGAGGGTGATCACCGGTGTGTTTGAGGGGAGCACTAGAGCTTTAAAGAATATTTGTACAGCTTTGTTAGTAAACGGACTTTGCATTGTATCACACACAAACTTCACGAAACGTGGGTAAACAAATAACCTATAACAGCGCCGAATTCCGAGCAGAATTAGACTGGTGGCACGAGAGCTTGACTATGGTCATGGTCTGGTTCAAGCTCTCGGGCCACCTGTCTAACTTTGTAAGAAATTCGACGCTGTTGATGCCAGGAACTAGTCTAGCTCTCGGGTAGGTCATTGCCTATGTTTAGATTCACTCGTCTGGAATATTTCAGTTGGTTGGAAAAGCGTACCGTGGGTTCGCTTTTCCCACCAACATATATTCCGGACGACTGAATCTCAAAAAAGTTCATAAAGATTCATTTTCTGTGAATCAAGGCTGGAAATGTTGCTCAATCGAGACTTGATTTGATCTACATTTTGGTGACATTACAATCAGAACTGAAGACTCACGACCGCCGTAGTGTTAGGATAACGCAGGATAGTTCCACAAATTATGTTAATACCTTGATGTTTTCAAAGGGAATTAAATATTTATTGATTGGAATATCTATAACTGCGATTGGAAAGAGTACATGTATATCTTTGTAAGTACAACGGTCGTCTACGCACAATTTCCACAATAAGTGGATTCAACGAATCTTTCAAGAGTCAGGGTTGTATACTGTCGGACAGATTTACGGTTGGGGGAAGCCGGAGTTTACGAAGAAAACCACTATGCAACGACCAGAAACTATCCGACTGGGATGTGAGGGTCTCCTGTTATAAAAAATTTAAAAAAAGTAATAATAATATTTTCAAAAAAGGTTGTAACCACTAGCCAGCATCAAGATATTTACTTATCAATCTCGTGTATCAAGAAAATGACTTAATACAGTCACACTCCCTGAAATCGCCCATTACCAATTATTTATGTTTTCCATCGAGCGCTGTGTCTTGTCTCACAGCATAAAACAAAACCATTCTGAATTTTAAAAACAAATTGGTTGTGGCATATCATTGGAATTGGCTCAATGAGCCAATTCCAATGATATGTCACAACCCTTGTACTTTAAAACACAGAACATAGTTTGATTTGTAAAATCCAGAAGGTTGACAGTTTGCAGTTTACAAATAAATAACAGATCAAGAAATCTCTTCAATTACATATTTGATTTGGAATATATTGACGTGATCCACAACACTAAGCGGCCCTGAAAACTAGCATTATCTATGAAAGAAGGTCATGAAGCATGCTAGAGGATATATGATGATATATGACCGTCTCACTTGAAACTTTATTTTGCAGCGTACTCATTTTCAGTTTACATAAGTACAAAATAACAATAAAAAGGTGTACAGTTCATGGAAATGGCATAGCCATAGAGGCTGTCTTCCTGCCATTCCCAGACATGATTTATCTTGTCCTGACATCAGAGTCGTTTAATTCTTTGACCTCCCTGATTCACAATAAGTGAACCCTTAGAGAGGCTTTTTGTGAAGCTTTCCCCATGTTCGGAGGTAATCAGAAAAAACAAATGGTGATTTGAAAAATCTTAAGTTTGGGATTAATTGTAGAAATAGCGATAGTTGGGAGGATGACTTTATGCAAGGTCACAATCTGGACAGAATGGATTGGTGCAAGTAACGTCAGAAGAATATCCATTCAAGAATGAATTGACTTGACGCTAATGGTAGGGCTGCACGGTATATCGATAAACCGATATATACCGGCATTCAAACCAATGTCGATTGAATACCGGTGTAATTACAAAAATATCGGTTTATCGTCATTATTTATTAACCCTCAATTTAATTTTCAAGATGTCTTGAGTTTTTTAACTGTAGCTCCGAATGAATAATATTATCTCTTTATCCAAGGAATCGTCTGCTTGAACCCTCGTAATATACAAATTCAGCAGTTGAAAAAATAATTTTCAAATGTTTCAACAAAACTATATCATGTGACCCCTCATTGGAACGACCTCGTTGAGCTTGTTCCAATGAGGGCTCACATGATATAGTTTTGTTGAAATCTTTGGTTAAAATCTGATAAACTAATTTTGAAAATAATAAATTTTGATATCGTCTGCGTTGGGTAAAGGTTTTTCGAACTGCATCATCAAGTCGAATTCGTTCCGACTATGATGCCTCGAGTCTCGATTGTGGTACTTGTATTCTTATATCTGAACAGTTTTCGATATACCAGTATACCGCGGTATTTTTTTGAATACCGATACCGGTATTCAGTTTTGAAAATCGTGCTGCCCTAGCTAATGGCACTATCTAAACCATCCATTGGCACCTAGTTCTGTTAGTATACAGACTTGGACTTTCTACACACTAATGTAGAAGTACAACTAGTCTTGTCTGTTGAAAATGAATGACAATTCTTATAATTAAGTAAACTACAGTAATCAAATGTCAAAATGCTAAACTAATCCGGCAGTTCCTCCATAAGAAATGTATCAAGTATTTCACTTGCAAATAGTTTGAAACAATCCGATAACATTGTGAGACAGGTCGCTGATGTGCAAAGACTGGTATACTAGACGACAGTCTAACTTATAAACTCGATCTAGTAATTGGCCTCATATTGCCAACATTACGAAGTATTGCTAAAACGAGACAATCAAAGAAAAGGCGATTGTCGTAATTAGCTCTAGATAATTAGCAACACTGTTCATTGATAGGTTCGTTGAAGTCAACACAGAAACACTATACATTTATGTATATCGACCAGATCTTTACAAGTAATTCGTAATGTCATTCTATACAGCGCTTGTCGAAATTTCGCACGCACTAAACGACTGATACTGAATTGAATTATGGTTAATATACTGTGTTTGGGATTGTTTGTTTATTTGTTGGAGTTGAACGACACTTTCAACACCATGGGATATATCGTGTCGGACACTCCTATGGGTGGAGGACGCCGGAGTCCAGAGGCGACTGGCCGTATGGTCCACAAGGAAAATTCCCGATGGGCCCCTTATTGGGTGGCCCTCGGGGTCCCCAAAAATGATGCAGCCCAACACTTGTTGGTGCCTGCAATTTCGTGAAAATGCCCAACATGCGAAATGGATCTGATTGCATAAAAACGTCGGTATATTGAAATGTTCTCTATGTGGACTGCCATCAGCAGTCCACATAGAGAACATTTCGATATATCAGCAGCCTAGTCTGCTACTAATAGCTCAGACAGCGTTCTTTTACTTTGAAAAATCAAAATTTTCTCCCATTGGGCCGAACTATGGTTGGTCCCATTGGTCCGCGCATCCCCACCCCCTGTTGATATCAGAATGAGTGATGAAGTTGACACAAAAATGACATCAAAATGCCCTTCGTGTGAACTGCCATTGATCACTCAGATGCAAGAAAGCTGCGTTCGTTCAGTTCGAAAAATAAAAATTTTAGCCGAGTCTAGGGTCCGCATTGGTTCATTTCCCTATAACTTTTCTTGGCCCAATCCTCCCCTGCCGGAGTCCCAAGAGAGAACCACAGAACATCGGGGAGCAACTGTCAGAGTCTCCAACTACTCTACAGTTCGTAGCATTTGAAGGCAACTGCACCATGCATCGATGCAGAAAGTCTTTGGGTAATTTTACATAATTTCGGCCATTACTCTATTTTCGACCGTTTTCAATTTCATATCAAGTATGCTCTGTATTTTGGGGCTTCAGCATAGGTAAACTTTATTTATAAACTGTAGGTGCACGTACCACACCATGAAAGATTTAAAAAGGCGACGAAGCAAAATAACGAAAAAAGAGAAGACAAGTTTTTGCTTGGGAGGACTGAAATGGGGATTTACTATTTACAAGGTAAGCTATCTTCCAGGCCTTGGCAGTTTGTATTTGTAACACACGAGGAGACTAAATAATGCGATAAACCACAAAAAAATGGATGAATTGCCTATATATTGAATCCAAACAAGCGTTTGATTGGCCAATGTCAGTTTTACATAATTTGCGGTCACCGGATTCAAACTATTTCCGACCGTGGACGAGGTTGTGTGATGTGGTCTGTACATTGGTTTTGAGTAAATACGTGTTCGAAATAGAAAAAATGGTCCCTCGTATCACTTCTTCTTCCTCAAATCTTTATTTTAGAGCTTGACTAAATGAACCATTCTAATATTTTTAATAACAAGAGGCCCCACGGGGCCTGAAGCGCTCATCTGGAAACGAACACAATATAAACAGAGTTCAGGAATGAGTCTATATTAAGCAATCCATATCCATAGGCTACACTCTCAATCCTTGAGTCCCTCAGGAGTGCCAAAAATGATCTGGGCATCATGTCTTTTCTTCAGTTGATCATAATGTAAAATGAAGAGCTCCCCTATTAAGCCCCTTGATACAATATATGCAGATTAATCTTAGTTACACGCCTCTAGAGGGTACTGAATACAAAATTTTTAATTCTTCAGCAAAATGGCCAATTCCGGCTCCCACAGGGAGCCCGAATATTAACCCAGGCTCTCGATTTGAACACAGTTGAATCTGATTTCCCTAGAGATGCTGTGTACCAAATATGAAAGCATTCTGACTGTTGGTTCTGAAGAAGAGAAATTTTAAAGAAAATTTTCTCATATTGCACCATGTTAAAATTTGGGCTACCATAGCGAGCCCAAATATTAACCTATGGATCCGATTTGAACAAACTTGAATCTGACCCCCTAGAGATGTTGTATACCAAATATGAAAGCATTCTGACTAGTGGATCTGAAGAAGAAGATTTTTGAAGAAATTCCCTCATATTCTACTAAGTTATATTTCAGGTTCCCATATGGAGCCCAAATATTAACCCAGGCACTTGAATTGACCCGAATTGAACAAACTTGAATTTGACCCCATAGAGATGTTGTATACCAAATATGAAAGCATTCCGAGTGGTGGATCTTAAGAAGAAGATTTTTAAAGAAATTTCCTCGTTTCGCACTAAGTAAACATTTGGGCCACCATAGCGAGCCCAAATATATACCTAGGGATCTGATTTGAACACACTTGTATCTGAGCCCCCTAGAGATGTTGCATACCAAATATGAAAGCATTCTGACTGGTGGACCTGAAGAAGATTTTTAAAAATTATCCCCCATATTGAACAAAGTTAAAATTTGGGCTTCCATAGGAAGTCCAAATATCAACCTAGGGACATGGTTTGAACAATCTTGAATCTGACCCTCATAACAATGATATATATCAAACATTAAAAGATTCTGACTGGTTGTTCTGAAGAAGAAGAATTTTAAAGAATATTCCCCATATTACCCTATGTAAAAAATTTGGGCTCCTCTATTGAGCCCAAATACGACCCAATGGGCTTTATTTTAACAAAATTGTATCTGTATACCGAATGAATGCTGTATACCGAATATCAAAAGATTCTGATGATTGGTTCTGGAGAAAAGATTTTTTTTAATTTTTGCAAATATGCTGGCTCAGCATTTTTTCGATGCCCATTACAGGACACCCTAACATAAACGATGGCATTTTTTTTACCATTCAATTCTACTGGTCCTAAGGATACTTCATACCAAATAACAGCTCTCTGTTCCGTGTGGTTTGGGAAATATGGGCGTTTGAAAAAAATTCTATTTTTTAGCTCCCAGGGTTCCCATGGGGATGCGGGAATTTTTTTTGCATAGGTCAAGTACTTATGACCCAATAATACCACATACCAATTTTGGTTTAAACCGGACCATCGGTTCAGAAAATAGAAATTTTGGGCGGGGCCAAAAATCTTACCCCTCAAATTATAAAGCCAAATATTGCTTCACGAACTTCGTTTGAAAAAACTTGATTCTACACCTCAAAAGGAAGCTCCATAGCAAATATCAAGTTATTGTACACACTGGTTCATGAGAAGATTTTAAAAAATATTTTGGAGCTGTTTTCCCCACTCCCTCCCTATGGGGCTGGGCATGTTGAGTTGAACAAAAATGCAATGTCCTTTTGGGACCATCACTCGCACAAACTTTCACTTGAATTGGCCCAGTGGCTTTGGAGGAGAAAACCAAAGCATGGTGTTGACGGATGGACGGATGGTGGACGGAGAGCGATGAGATTAGCTCAGCTTGACTTTGTCAAGATGAGCTAAAAGTGTATTTCCGATATTTCCCGATACCTGCCATTGATTGGCTGGAGGGCAGAATGCTGTCTTCTAAAGGAATAAAACTTCGCAGATGGGTATCTTTCGAATGGATAAATTATAGGTTATGTTCAGTGGCAACGCCAGAATTTTGTTCAGGGAGCAAGTTCTCTGTGGTAGTGGGGGAGTGGGGTGACGCAGGGGGTAATAATATCCTTGACGGGGTGAAAGAATTCTGAGGGATGGTGACGGATGGGTTTATAACATGGGTTCATGGGTTTTGTGGCACGAGTGAATGTAAAAAGCGTTGCATGCTGGTGACTTCTAAATATGGCACATCACCTACTTAACCTTCAGCTATGACACGTTCCAAAAACAAATACCTTGAAAATTGTGTGTGATGTTTTCACTTTTTTTGTCCTTTCAGAACTATCTAATAAAAATATGTAGTTCGATTTTGGCTAATAATACCTGGTCAGACTGTGGATGCATTAGCCAATGGCATAACGCGCTGCACGCAGAGCCCAGTGGCTGCAGATTCGTATCCCAGTGCTGGCGACAACATGCAGTGCGTGGATTCAGCCATGTTCAGGGATGATGCTATGCTCGTCTTATCGGATGAGGATGTATAAATAGCTACCCCATGTGCTGTAATTACTGTGCACATTAATCGAGCAGTAGCTCACCAAAATTACCTGAACCCCTTGTATATAATGTACATCCTACTTCAGTACCTGTGGTAGGACCCACCTTTGGAGACAGACTCCCCCAGGGTTCTCCAAATAGACAAAACATCGGAGTAATTCTCAGGGTTCACACGGGGTGCTCCGAAAAATAAACGGCGGAATTTCAAACAAACTATACACTACAATACTCCGTTCTGAACCTTTTTGTCAAAATGTTCTCTTAAGCTCTTCTTATGTTTCCTGCCAGTATTTCAAACGGCTTGAAACACACGTGACCACAAAACCTAAGACAAGCGCGGATGTTATTAAACAGGCGCAAATGTTTTACAAAAAGGTCATGCATTTAATATAGTAGGCTATTAACAGTTAAATTGGTTCGTTGGTCTATTCTGTCGGTCGTAACTTAACCTGCAGGTGCCAATAATATAAAAAAAATTACAATTGTATTTACTAGAATTATATTTTCTACCTATTAATATAACTGACTAAGATGAATCATCAGCATTTTAAAACAGATGGCAACTTGCCTTCAAAATCCTAATGGTTCATTTTAACCCATTTAAAGTAATAACTAGAAAATACAATTGTAAAAGTTTTATAGTAATTGCCTCTGCAGTGACCATACATTTCAGTCCATGAAGTCAGCGGGGACGATACAATGATACCGTTCAGTCGATGCCTGGATCAGGGTATAAACTGTCGCTTGCGGTATGTGGATTGCATAACTGGTGATATACACAGGGGCACCGGAAGTTTGGAAGGGTAAATGACATGGACACTATCCAATCCTGTAATTCCTGTAAAACAAAGACAACGGTCACAACAAATAATTGTTCAATAAACAAAGTATGGAAGGTCAACACACACTGAAGTAGCATTTAACGATGTTTTTCCTCAGTCTGCGATTTTATCATGGTGTGATGCCGCATATATAGATATATATATCTTACCTCCTACAAGTATCAGGGAATTTCAATGGTTCAAAGACGTCACATGCAAACTGCATATAAAACCATATACTGCCGGTCAACATCAATATACGCTGACAGCTACGGGTAATCTCCCCTTTGTTCATTGATTATTCAAAATGGCGGCAGCCGATAAACGCTTCAAGTTGAAAGATTGAGTGTTGGAAGCCCATATTTGGTCTGAAGTGCAGGTTAGGCAACTTAAAAGGCTTCATATTCTGCGGATGTGTGTCATGTTACCTTCGAAATGAAACTGTTTGGTATGTATGAATTTGCCTTGTTACAATTTATGGCAGAGTGCATGTAGGCACTCTCCCATAAATTGTAGCAAGGCAAAGACATGTGAACATATTGTGAGAATTCTCTCATTTAATTTTGATCGCTGTTGTTATTAGTTCTGTGCATCGATGCAGCAGTCGGTAAGATATATTCGTTACAAAGTTTGTTGGTGGCCTAATATAGTATATATGGTGTCAGTTAATTCCATATAGGACTCGAGCTTCGCTCTCGTCCAATATGAAATTAACCGACACCATATATATCATATTAGGCCACCATCAAACTGTGTAACTAATAGTGTCTTGCTGCTTAACAAAGGCAACAGATAAGTGGGAGTGGAAGCGAGGTGGATCAGTGGTTACAGAATTGGACTTCAAACCGAAAGGTCCACCCCGCGAGGAGGGGTAACTGCGTTCTGTCCTTGGGCAAGGCACTTAAACCCGACCGCCCGCGTGGGTGCACGGTGGCGCTGTGCACTAATGCGTACTGCGCGTCGAGGATTCACTTGTCTTCGACCAGTGCTAACCATGCTTGTGCGGAGTTAGTACGTTACTGAGTCCGATACTTTCTCACCGTTGGTCGGTGGTTCTCTCTGGGTACTCCGGCTTACTCAACCCGTAAACCTGTCAGACACGAGGTGAACCCGGCTGTCGAAAGTGTCGTTAAACGCCAATAAATAAATAAATAAAAGTCTGTCGTTCGTTACTTAGGAGTGCTGGAAGTGGGGGTGCCACGGTACATGACTGTAAAGTAAGGTGATCTGATTGGACGATTCGGCTAGATGAAACATGTCTTAGGGTGATCGGAAGATGAACAAGAATACCCGGAATAGGTTCAGAACTAACATAACATACAAGAAAGGCTAAAAATAGTAACCAATAAACTAAAACTGTTCCAATTTAAATGCTCTTCTACGCTACTGGACTATACTCCGGAACAATCGAACGCATCCTCGATGTCCTATTGCACTAAGTGCTACTATTATGAAAAGGATTTTCCATGAATCCGAGCAAAATATAAAACAGGTTAAAAACTGATGATTTAGTGGGAGCTCCGAGCCAAATAAATAGTTTTCTTGTCACTTGTGGTAATTCTAGGAAGTAACCGGAGATTTGGGGAAAATCCGAACTTGTAAAAATACTCCCGAACAAACCTTAACCCTTTACCTAACACGAAAAGAAGACGACACTTGCAAATAAAATTCATGAATAACTAATTCCTTCCTTTTTGCGTCAAAAACATATTTTGGGGGATAAAAAATAAAAAAATAATGAAAATTGCATGGATAGCAATTTTTGTGAATAGCGCTGGCCGGTTTTGGCCGTTACGCTGAGTAAAGGGTTAAAGAACTATGTGCTTCTCTTGTAAGGGGGATTCTGCAAAAAATCCGAACCAAAGAAAGTTATTTGGACGGTTTTTGATGATTTGGAGTGATTGTCTATTTGGGTAATTAGATTTACTCCAATTCAATCGAGCACATCTTCAGAGCATATCCTCGTCATATTGTAAAAACCGAAATGGCGGTCCGCAGTACACAAAATGGACGACGTAACAACACGCGCAGCATATGCGCAGACACCACTTATCACTATAGGGATGACGTCACAACATGGTCGACTACGAAGGGTTTCCACTACAACCAAATATGACATGACCGGGTAATTTAGTTATGACGTAACTTCCGAGGGGTCCATCACAGAGTACATAAAATATGGATCGATCTCACATCTACTACTTATGTGAAACATCGGGGTGTTTTTGCATAATGAAAATTGTGTTTTCGTCAAATGGCTCTTTTTAAAACATCAGTGACTTTCAGAGAAAAGTATAGGCGTTCGGGTGATGAACAATTTTCTCGACAGACGTGAAAAAAAACCGACATAGAGGGTTAGGCCTATGGGAGAGAACAGACCCTAAATTCACACACCCATCGCCAGCTTCGGGTCCGTGCGCATTTAAAATTACAAAGTGAAAAGCGAGATTGTTGGTTTGATTTTGACTGTCGCATCGTTCGTGTCTTTCGTCTCGCAAGCTGTGTTGTGGATCTTACCTTCCACAGGTGTGCATGTATTAAAACAGTGAGTATGTACTTCATCATTTATGGTATTATCCCTTTACCCAACGTAACGGCCAAAACCGACCAGCGCTATTCACAAAAAATGCCATTCGAGTTTCATTATTTTTTCATTGTTTGCCTCAAAAGCATAGCTTATGAACCCTCATTGCGACGAGCTCTTTCCAATGAGAGGTCATAAGCTATTTTTTTGACACACACAAAAAAAATGAAAAATCGTGATTCAATAAGTTTGTTTGCAAGTGTCGTCTGCTTTTCATGTCAGGTATATGTAAAGGGTTAACAAACACAGATGTGAATCTTCGCTTTGGTGATCGATTAGATTTCTGTATCCCATTAAGAACACTTACGTCTCCAACAAATGACTTGAAAATATTTTCAGGGGCATGGGGAAGTGGTAAAACACCAGGTGTGCACCAAAGATAAGCGACTAGAAAGTCGTGCAGTTGAATGTTTCGGTCACACTTTTCAGCTGCAAAAGGTTTGAAATCGGACTACAAAATTGCTAAGGCGAAACTGAATTAAAGATTTGATTCTCTGGCCCTCCGCTCAATAAAATAGACAGCGCTGGCCATTTTTTTATTATCAGTATCCATGCTTTTGTCACTTTATCACGACATTTTGGGAGTACAGTACCAACGGAAATAACTTGTACATGTAAACGCAAAATAACGGCGTTTACGGTTCCGTTTGGCATTGCGTTTCTAAACGAAATATAACGGCGTTTTTCGTTTTCAGTGCGTTTGTAAACGAATATGTTTCGTTTACCTTCGTTTAAGTAAACGTTTTATTCGTTTAAGTTCGTTTACATAAGCGAAACTCGTCGTTCATGATACCCGAGCACATGCATCAATTGAGTCGTGTTCAGACAATATCACAACCAAGTCAGTGTGATCATTCGGTGTCAGTGGCGTAGACACTGGGAAGATAATGTGCAGTCCCGTAGGAAAATTATTGGGACCATTCTAGGCGAATTTATGCCTATACGTGTAATAGCATAAAAATATGGGCGTTTTGTGTGTGAGTTGGAGGGAGTGGGGGGGGGGGGGGCACACCACAAAATTTCCGACCAAACAGAGTCACAAAATTTGGGCTTGCTTAGGCGTACGGGACACCTTTTCGGGGGGGGGGGGGGGGGGGGTCTCAAATATTTTTCCGAAAAGTGATGCTGCGAGCATTATTGAGTGAAGTGGTCCTTGGGTGGGTTTGGGCACAGGTGTTCGACATGAGCCAAAGATCATGGAAAATTGTGTATTTGAGGGTTTTTTGACGAATTATGTAATTTCCTATGACATGGTATAACAGAGAGTAAAGGTACTGAACTTCCTGGCCGGGAAGATATCCACCTGCCTCATTCAAACTCACAGAAAACCCAAACACGTGAATTTGTGGCAGAGATATTGATGTCATCCGACAGTTAAGGCACTAAGCTTTACGTTGGTGTACCACTTGACCAACTAAAGGTTCTTCAACGCTAAATCCATCCGAAAAAATCTCGGGGAATAGTGACTTTTCTCAGGTCGGACAACGCTAAAGCCGGAGAATTGACTGGGACGATCAAAACAATTGATCAAATCTATCCTACGAAACAAACCATTTTCTTACGACGACTTCCGCTCTATCTAAAATTCACCACACTAATCATACAGGGCGGTATTGGGGCCTTGTGCCCTCTTGGACGTTATAAAATGTAAAATTTGTATTCACAGTTTACTTCAATGCAAAACGACTTTCCTTCAGTCGCCATGCTTCTTCGACACCGCATCGAATTTGACCTCGCCATCCCATTGGTTGCTAAATCAAAAATAAAATAAATGACAATATTTACACGTGCGTTTGTTCTAAATATAGGGCAAAACAATACAAGACTGGCTTTAGCGTTGTCCGACCTTAGAAAAAGTGACTCTTCCCCGAGATTTTTTCGGCTAGATTTAGCGTTGAAAAGCCTTTAGTTGGTCAAGTGGTACACCAACGTAAAGCTTAGTGCCTTAAATGTCGGATGACCTCAATATCTCTGCCACAAATTCACGTGTTTGGGTTTTCTGTGAGTTTAAATGAGGCAGGTGGATATCTTGCCGGCCAGGAAGTTCAGTACCTTTACTCTCTGTTATACTAGATCATGGGAAATTACATAATTCGTCAAAAACCACTCAAATACACAATTTTTCATGATCTTTGGCTCATGTCGAACACCTGTGGGTTTGGGTGTGGGAGGAGGTGTTCCCCTTCCACAGTTGTAGCTAACGGCCTGTTTATGTCTGTAATTAGCTAGAACAAACTGTTACGCTGGCGTGTCTACAACCCTCAGATGCGATATCAATCTGATAAGACGGTATTACAGGTATATGTACGAACATGGACCTGAAGTCCGTAATATACTTTTTTGGTGTGGTACGACCTGTGGGACGTACTACACCAAAACATTATATTACAGACTTTGTATCCAAGTTAGAACTGATGGGACATAATCCTTTATTGAAGATAAAACTGCCCAAGTGAGTAGGTCAGTCAAACTTGCCCGAAACAATCATAAAAACTGGCCGAAAAAAATGTATTTGCCCCGACTGGAGGGGAACTGCAGTCCTCAAGCCTCCCTGAAACATACGCCTATGTTGGCGTGAACCCCGGTCACCGAAAAGCTGTCTATGTCACTTTGCTCTTTTCGATTGTAAGGCCTGTATGCTGCTTCAATTGCCTTGGTCGGCGCGGAGGTGCCACCTCCCACAGATGGGGTCGGGGAAAATTATTTTATGCTTGATTCTTTTTACCAGGATACATATACATGTACATAAACGTGAACTTTATTTCTTGGTTGTTTAAAATAATAAAAAAGAGGAATTTTGTCGGTTACCAATCATTGAATATCAACGATAGATATCACGTTTGTATTTGTTAATTGTCAAGATAGATATTACAGTTGCTATTTACTCAGCCAATATGAAAAGACAAAACACAATTTAAAACTTAAAACACCGATATTCCCTTTCCATAATAAAACTTTGGCCAGTCACTGATTTGCCATGGTCCTCTGGTAATTGGATTAAGTAAAGTCAATTAACCACGTGTTTTAATTCGTTTGTTTGATCCCTTCTGTTTGCTACTGTCGGTAATTATTTTATTAGTAGCTCTCATGATTAGTGTGTTTATTTTGCGTAATTGGGGTTATTTTTTATTAGTAGTGTTATTTTTCCGTTTTCAAAGGAGAAAAATAAATGCTGACCATTGGCCCTACAATATTCGAAAACGCCTTTTACGAGGATTCGAAAACGCCCTTTACGAGGAAAACATTCCTCTCTTTTTGTATCATTGGTTGCTCGTAATGATATAATGACCAAGTCTCCCAACTCACCTTGAATACACCCAGTTAGCAAAATGAATTCTATTAAACGAACTAGGGTCCCGTATATTATACGCCAGAAGATTGTCAGTCTGAATGAAGGAGGCTCAAACTTTGCTGAAATAGTTAGAATCATAAAAGAAGAAGAGAGAATGAATATAGATCGCAGAACCATCAGCAGGGTGATCAGGAGTTATAGAATCACAGGGACAATATGTGATAGGGCCAGGAGTGGAAGGCCAAAACTTTTAACAGATGACAATTTAAACCTTCTTGACAAAACGATGAGAGACAACGCAGAAACGTCATCAGTTGAACTTTCTAAAATGTACATGGACTTAGGGTTACAAATTGCTCCGTCTACTGTGTGTGATGCCAGGAGGAAATTAAATTGGTGCAGAAGTGGCACAAAGTACTGTCAGATGGTAAGGGACGCGAACAAGAAACAAAGGTTTGACTTTGCCAAAAAGTGCATTGATTAATTCTCCAGAATTATTTCATTCCGGCTGCTGAAATGTACTTTCAAGGATCTGAGGGTCATCGTCTGTTCAAAGACAACGACCCTAAGCACACTAGTAAATCAACCCTAGAATTTATGGCAGCTCAAGGCATTAATCATTGGAAATCACCTCCAGAATCCCCAGATATGAATCCAATCGAGAACATCTGGGCGGGCATGAAGTACTATCTGAGGAAAACGGTGAAGCCAAAAGTGAAAGAAGAGTTAATTCAGGGCATAAAAGACTACTGGTCAGCGTTAACCCCACATGACTGCAATAACTACATCAACCATTTATTCAAGGTTATGCCTTGTGTCATTGAAGATCGTGGAGGGGCGACAAAGTACTGAATATTCTCGTGTACATGTACATTAACATTTAATTCTCAAAAGTGATGAAGAAGTAATGAAATTTCAAGCAGAAAATTCTTCCCATAATATAACTAAAAATTTAACAAATTTATTATCGTTTGACAGAGCTCTGAAAATTTCTGTTTAACAAGAATAAACTGTTTACATTTCTAAAAATATAACAGTACAGTGGTTTGATAATGTTATGGAAAAAAGTTGAAGCAAAATGAGAAATCACAATTTATAAAAGCAAGCAATGTTACATATACATAAATATTTACCAAAACAGTCAGAATATTGACTAATATTCTGTGAAAAGGCATTGACCACTTTACCTCATACAACTGAAAAAAATCGTCGTACACAAAAATCAACATTCATATTTTAGGGGTCATAATATATGTTTTGGAAGAAAAAAAATGAAAAAAAAAAAATGATCGAACATTTTTCGATATTTTGCTTTTAAAAAGTTCCCAAATGTTAATTATTTCTTTTTTTTTCTTCCAAACCACATCTGATGACCCTACTGTGAGGTCATAAGATATGTTTTGGAAGAAAAAAAAATGAAAAAAATGCTCGAGCATTTTTCAATATTTTGTTGCTAACAGGTTCCCCAAATTTATTTAGTTTTTCATATTTTTTTCCAAAACACATCTTATGACCCTACTCAGGGGTCATAATATATGTTTTGGAAAAAAAAAATGATCGAACATTTTTCGACATTTTGCTTTTAAGAAGTTCCCAAGTGCTAATTATTTCTTTTTTTCTTCCAAACCACATCTGATGACCCTACTGAGTGGTCATAAGATACGTTTTGGAAGAAAAAAAAAATGAAAACATTGCTTGAGTGTTTTTCAATATTTTGCTTCTAATAAGTTCCCCAAATTTATTTAGTTTTTCATATTTTTTTTCAAAAACACATCTTTTGACCCTTCTTACGGGTCATAATATATGTTTTGGAAGAAAAATATAAAAAAAAAACTGATCGATCATTTTGTCGATTTTTTTATTTTAAGAAGTTCCCAAGTGTTAATTATTTCTTTTATTTTTTTCTTCCAAATCACATCTGATGACCCTACTGAGGGGGTCATAAGATATGATTTGGAAGAGAAAACAATGAAAAAAAATGCTCGAGCATTTTTCAATACTTTGCTGCTAATAAGTTCCCAATTTATTTCTTTTATTCATTTTTCATCCAAATCACATCTGATGACCCTACGGAGGGGTCATAAGATATGTTTTGGAAGAAAAAAAAATGAAAAAATTGCTCGAGCATTTTTCAATATTTTGCTTTTAATAAGTTTCCCAAAATTATTTAGTTTTTCATTTTTTTTCCTAAACACATCTTATGACCCTACTTATGGGTCATAATATATGTTTTGCTAGAAAAAATAAAAGAACTGATCGAACATTTTTTCGATATTTTGCTTTTAAGAAGTTCCCAAGTGTTAATTATTTCTTTTATTTTTTTTTCTTCCAAACCACATCTGATGACCCTACTGAGGGGTCATAAGATGAGTTTTGGAAGAAAACATTGTACATAACTTAAATTTCACTGATATCACAATATTTATAGATCTTGTTGACAAATAAATTTCTGTTGAACTGGTCAATGACCTTTTTTATGTCTGCCCACACTATGCCTTGTCTTCCTGCTGGCTGTACAGGGAAAACCTGAAACAAAACCTGCTTTAGAATATCCATTTTCTCCACACCTATCCTGGGCTTTCCTCTCGTTCCCGCAACATTCTTGTCCCTAACCTCCCCAACAGTGAACATCTTACGAAACATGTTTCTTGCGAAAGCATTTCTGTCACCTTTTGATATTTCAGCCGTCACTTGAATAAGGTCGGGGTGAAGGATGAAATTAGTGCCCGTCGCGGTTTTATCCATCGCCTCAGCAATATCTTCTTCCTTCATGGACACTGGCAAATTGTCTAGAAAAATATCCAGGAACCTTTTATCAGTAATTTTCAACTTAAGCATTTCTTGGGGGGCCACAGCATTACCAGTGGCGTTGTCAACAACAGAACCATTTTGGAGCATACGTCTACATGTAGTACCCTCTAATTTATCCAATCTTGCTTGCATTTCCGAATTATGTTTTTGAAGATTGGCCATATCTGTCTTTAACTTTTCCAACTCCTGTCTGACCTCAGTTAAAATGCTGCTGCATTCGCACGCTTGTGGCTCGATCTGTGTAAAATCTGGGGATGGAATCGGAGAAGACACCCACGTCTCAGGAAGATAAATACAGGGTAGTATTCCATCATTTGCTATTTCAGCCTCTCTATTATCAGGGATTCGTGTGGATGACAAAAATGAGTTTACCACCTCTACGGGTGTGTCGTCAACTGGAGGATCCACACGTACTGTCGGTGGACTTGTGGTATCATTTGACAATATCTCCTTAGCTTTCTCGCTGAGGCAATACCGCCCTTGGACCACCACTTCCGCAGCAGAGTTGTTCATGCCAACCTTTTCTGTTGGGATCACATGTGCTGTAGGCTTTGCAGGTGAAGCAGAAACTACAATTGCTGCTTTGTTCTGAAAAGAAAAAAATAACGTCATTGTATTAGCAAGAAGAAAAATGGTCAAGCCTTTTTATTTTATTTTTTCACTTTTCTTTCTTCCAAAACATATCTTATGACCCCTAAGTAGGGTCATAAGATGTTTGAAAAAAAATGAAAAAATAAATAACACGTTGGAGCTTATTAAAAGCGAAATATCGAAAAATGGTTAAGCTTTTTATTTTTTTTTTATTTTTTCCAAAACACATCTTATGACCCCTAAGTAGGGTCATAAGATGTTTTGGGAAAAAAAAGAAAAAACAAATACCTAAGTAGGGTCGTAAGATGGGGTTTGGAAAAAAAAAATGAAAAAAATAAATAACACTTTGGAACTTATTAAAAGCGAAATATCGAAAAATGGTTAAGCCTTTAAATTTTATTTTTCTTTCTTCCAAAACACATCTTATGACCCCTAAGTATGGTCATAAGATGTTTGGGGAAAAAAAAGAAAAAACAAATAACACTTTGGAACTTATTAAAAGCGAAATATCGAAAAATGGTCAAGCCTTTTTATTTTATTTTTTCATTTTTCTTTCTTCCAGAACATATCTTATGACCCATAAGTAGGGTCATAAGATGGGGTTTGGAAGAAAAAAATAACAATTTGCAACTTATTAAAAGCGAAATATCGAAAAATGGTCAAGCCTTTATATTTTATTTTTTTTTCTACCAAAACATATCTTATGACCCCCTAAGTGGGGTCATAAGATGTGGTTTGGAAGGAAAAAAAATAAATAACAATTTGGAACTTATTAAAAGCGAAATATCGAAAAATGGTCAAGCCTTTTTATTTTATTTTTTCATTTTCTTTCTTCCAAAACATATCTTATGACCCCCAAGTAGGGTCATAAGATGTGGTTTGGAAGAAAGAAAATGAAAGAAAGAAATAACATTTAATCAGCTTTATTTAGGAGTAACGCGCCTCAAACATAAAAGTTCACATTTCTTGTTCAAAATTTAACAGGGAATTTTAAACTTTAACCCTTTGAATTTAGTGAATACATTTAGTGTTGGTCGGTTTGGACTGTTATGTTGGGTAAAGGGCTAACATTTCAAATGTCGTAAAATCACACACGGTCACTTTGAGATCATACAAACTCACCCATTCGTTTAACTCTATACATGTAGTACCATAATGTTAATCTTCTTCAATGGCACTATTCGGGGCCAAAAATTTAACTAAACTGCATCTTATTCAACAGGGCTTAATGAGCTATGTTGAACAAGATGCAATTACTTAATTTTCAATTTTAATGTGGAAAACTGTATCCCTAATCATTACAAAAAATGCTTGCAACGATTTTCGACATGAAATGACACCCCAAAAAATAATATAATTTTTTTAATTTTGACACAACGTCCCAATAAAAATGGATATGCAAGTGACCCCAGCAAGTCTATTGGTGTGGCTTCTGTGACTACAGGTGATTATAGTTGATTATTGGGTTATTAAAATAGTGGCAATAAATTATAAATTATAGTTGATTGTTGGGTAATTAAAACCGGTGATTAGACAGTCGCTGCAACAAGATTAGTGACCAGACAGTGGAATAGCTATGTCACTGTCACACGTTCAATTTGTAAAGGAATCTACATGTAGTAACATATTTTTTTTACCTTTTTAACGTTTTTTGTCTTTGTGGTAGTTTGCCTTTGTCTTTGTTCTGTTGCTGGTGTTGGTGTTTTATCTAATGGAGTACTTGATGCAGATGGTGCCTGGTTTGGCGAAGATGGTGGCTCTGGTGACGCAACTCCTTGTGGATTTTCCTTTATGACCTCGCTATAACGTTTGCTCATCTCGGAACTATTTCCTGAATCCAAAACCTACAAAATAAAATGACTGCATGTACAAACTAAGTTCTTGAACATTAACTTCGGTGAGTGGCCGTAACAGTGGAATTTCAATGTGTGATAAGTCACAACAGCAGGACTTCCATTTTCTCATGTTGGTAAAATGAATTTATGGTATCATTTATTGGGAATGGGTCAACTCGCCACCGGGACAAGTCACCACCGGGTCAAGTCGCCACGGGTCAACTGTCCACGGGTCAACTCGCCACCAGAAAAAAAATATATATAAGACAGGTTTGACACTACACACTGTATACAGTAGGGAAATATCATATTTTGACGATTTTTTTTATACCTTTAGCATTCCTCCCAGCACATAATCTTATAATTGTGAAATATTCTATTTATAAATGGGGGAAAATCGACAGTTACATTGAAAACTTGGAAAACGTTTTGGGGGGATCAGTGGATTTGCGACAGTTTACTCTTGGATTCACGTTATGAAAGACTGATGTCTTTGATTCATAATTACGCTCTGATCGTTTTGTATCATAAGATACATAATCATGAGAAACTGTCTATTCACATTTCCTTGAGTTTGGTATCGAATCAAGTCATGGCTGCTATTAGCAGCCCTGACTTGATTTGATACGAAACTCAAGAAAATGTGAAGCATGTGGTAAACCATGTGTGGAAACTTATTTCGTGATCTCTCCAGCAACATTCAGCTGGCGTTTGCAGAATTTCATGTTTTGGCCTATATGGATTCGCGCGAATATATTTCGCGAGAATCTAGTTAAGATTCTCGCGATATCGGACGAACTTTAAGCCCTGACTAGTCACATATTTGGAAAAATAAGGATTATAGAAATATCGCAAGCTTTTTATTGAGCCGTCATCACCTTTCAACGGCAGCTGATTCAACAATCTGTGCAATAAAAACAAACCCAAACGTATCTTCTCTTATTCATTTTCATGTGAAAATCACTGCCGGACGGTCACGGAGTGAACAGTGAGTACAATCAAATTTATTTTTTGGAAAAAAATGTTAAAAATAAGTAGAAAAATATTGGAAAAAAACTTATCAAAAGTGAGTCAACTCGCCACAAAAAGTGGGTCAAGTCGCCGCTAACATGTGGCGACTTGACCCGGAAAAAGTACTGGTGGCGAGTTGACCCAGTGGCGAGTTGACCCCGACCTCATTTATTGAGAACACACAAGAAACGAGCTTTCGAATGATTGATACCAGAAGCTGGTATTATCAGTACAGGGAAATATAATAATTATTATTCCTGTGCACACAACCCACTGGACGAATGTACTGCTTTGTGTTAATGCGCAGGTGAATGAAAAATGGATACAAATTAAAAAATGTTGTCTGTATTTTTTTAGAGGTGTGGGGGGGGGATATTTTTGGGTGGGGGCTCTTGCTCATTCCCCCTATGGCTGCAGGCCGCCCTCACCTTTTTTTCTCATTTTGTCCTTTTAGTGCCAATAGTCCCGGGTCTCAGGGCAATTCCAATTTAATGGTTGTGTTGCCCCCTTCTACTTATAGTTAAAGGTATGTCCGGGTGGAGGGGGGGGGGGGGGGTATATTATTAGTTACATGTAGGAATTGCTTTCATTTCAACAAAATTATCACAATAATAAAGAGCAAAAACTTACCTGCAATCTCATTTTGGCGAGATCGCGCGTTAAATTTTGCTATTTATTTTTGGCGATAATTCTGTGAAAAGATAAACGACATGTCGTATAATCAAATAGCTTGTTCACGTATTTTACAAATGACAAGCCCCACATAACCTAAACCAGGGCCGATACTGGTGGGAGCGCTCAGAGCCTTGAATTGTAAAAACAAATCGGGAAGGGGAGAACCCCCAGCACCCCACTACACCACCACCCCCGTCGGGGCTAGGCAATTCGGAAATGGCCTTCGCCTTCGCACCAGGATGCTATCCGACATGCAGAGGTGGGTGAGGTGGCAGGGGAGGGGCGCCCCACACTCTCCATGTCGGAGTTTTATTTACTGCTGGCTTCGGGCCTGACCTAAGCGGAGGTTCAGTAGTTATTTCCAGGCCTACCATGATCGACATTAACTCTCGCCGAACCTGTCGGATATTTTTCAGTTCCTTGTTTTGGGCATACATGTAAGTAAAGGGTTAAAAATAAAACACGTACCTTTCCAACAGCAACCTCGTGCACTCTTCTCCACTGAATGAGGTAAGATTCTCCTATCTTTATTGGGTCTGTCAGTTCTTTAAAAAAAACCGAGCTTCTCACTTGTATTGCATTGTCTTCAATATACCTCACCAAATGGTGACTCGGCGTTGAAGACATTTTCCGTCGGTTCATTTTGATTCAGAAAAGTCGAGTGATAAATTCAAGTCAAGTAATCACCTTTTTAAAAGGGAAATTTGTTCTGTTTATACTGTCTTGACCAATGACTGCATGTACAAATGTAGGTGTGTCCTAGTGCCTTTAATGTTAAGAACAACATCTTGTTATTTTTATTTTTACAAAAAACTGTTTTTAGACCCATTGTTTTAGATACAAACAGAAAAGGTTCTCAGTGCTTGGTATCAAAGGTTCGTACCGCAGTAAATTTTAATTACAATAACAACCAAACTTAAAATGACAAATCTGAATGGTATTCTTAGAAGAAATATGGGATGCCAGCTTTTATGTGGCTTGGCCGCTTGGGGTCGACAACAATCAAATAGAAAGGGAAATGATACAATGTACATGTATGAATACAAAGTCGAGACAATTTTTAAAACAATGTTTTTTCTGCAAAAATGCAACACCATTACTTTTCCAGAAAACACTTTTCAGAAGCCCTTCAACTTTCAGTTTCGGTTTGAAAATTAACTTGGTATTGATATTGAAACCTAAAAATTCACAAATGGAATTAAAACGCCAGATTTCACGTCCCATTCCAGTCATCCGTTATACGCCTATCTTAAAAGCAAAAACGTACCATTTTAAAAATCTTCCCCATTAATTTGTAACCGTGCTTCGATAAAAGTGAACGCAATAAAATGAATTGTTCCGATATTGCGGAAATGATCAGTCTGTTTGCAAACCGTTTATATGTCGTTCGGTAAGTGTACATATAAATGGACTATCGTTTGTCTTCCGTTCAGCTAAACGAAAAAACGTTTAGCTTTCGTTTAGCTAAACGAAAAATCGTTTACCTTTCGTTTAGCCTTCGTTTAAATCATCGAAATACGGATCGTTTATAAACGTTTGGTAAGCGGAAAATAAACCCGTTTTTCGTTTAAATGCTATTTGTGAACGCGTTTACAAACGAAGAATAACGGCGTTTAATGTACAAGTTATTTCCGTTGGTACTGTACGCCTATCAAAAGAGGAAAATCGATCCTAAAAATCATTGTGAGAACACTGCAAGGAAAGTAAATCATATTTGCACAGAAACGGAACAAATAGCGTTTTAAAATTGAACAGCTGACTGTTGCCGGGTTACGAGTGACTTGCACAGGACCAAGCTGTACCGCCTCGCCTGAGTTCTCAGGCACACGCCCACTACCATTCAAATAAGTGCATATCTTAGGAAATAATTAAATATTCTGCTTTTTTTTTCTTCAATAAACTGCTAAACCCAAATGTATCGTGACCTTTATTTTAACAAAGTTTTGGTTCTGTTACTTCACAATGCCCGTAAACACATGCACAAACAAATGAGGGTGGCCGTAACAGAGTTTCTCCTGAAAGAAGGCCATGGCTGACAATTTTCGTCACTGGAAGGGGTTTATGGAAAAGTTACCTCCCATTAATTTCCGAAAGTTGTCAGTAAATTGAACACCAAGGGTATGAGAATTTCATTTAAAAATTGAAATTTCGAGATGTTAGCGAATTTGAAGGCCTATCATCGATAAGCGCATCGTTTTTACATCATTTTTACAAACTTAAGGCATTTTCCCGAAGAGTAGTAAAAAGCAGAGAAGCTGGCTTTTTTTAATATTTGAACGCTTTGTTTAGCCCTTTAGCTAACAGGAAAGGCAGACGACACTTGCAAACAAATTTCTTGAAGAACTAAAAATTTCCATTTTTTGTCTCAAAAACATAGGTTATGACCACTCATTGTTTTTGAGTCAAAAATGAAAAAAATAATGAAAATTGTATGGTATTTTTTTGTAAATAGATATGTTTGTCTTGTTGCATTTAATGGGAGAGTGTCTGTAGGCACTCTCCCATAAATTGTAACGAGTCAAATCCCCATTATTTATTTATTTATTAGTGTTTAAGGTCACATATTTATGCACAATGGCTAATCGTAACCGTTTTACGGGTGGAGGAAGCCGGAGTACCCGGAGAGAACCACCGAGCATCGACCAGCAACTGTCACCCCCTAACATTCTAACTCTGTTCCATCTCCGCTCAAGCAGGGGGGTTGCGCCACATGCACAGATTCCCCCCCACCCCCACAATTTGCCAGCAGCCACCCTCACACGCTGTGCATCTATTTTAACAATATCTTACCAAGCGTTTGCTTTATACTGCAGTGGAATATACAGCATGACAGTAGTATGTCTCGTATGTTTGAGTCACTATTTGGATGACCCCGGACGTGACGTCATGTCACGTGACCCAGTGGCGCCATGTTGTGTTGTCACGGTAACCAGTGTGAGTGGCCATGTAGTTACGTCATCCCCCATAGTGTTACGTGGTGTCAAAAGCACATTTGCTCGATGAGATTCGAGTCGTTCGAGCAGTATGTGAGAGTCACTCGAGGTAAGACAGAATCCCACTTGAGAAATCGGTTTGTTGTTTTTTTTAATCCCTTTTTTGGAAAACGTCTGGCCTTCTGCATCCATTTTTCCGAAATGAGGCTAAGTGTCGTATGTGCGAGTCACTCGAAGGAGCAATTGCTCTAAAGCACATTTGCTCGATGGGATTCGAGTCGTTCGAGCAGTGTGTGCGAGTCACTCGAGGTAAGACGGAATCCCACTTATGGAATCCCTTTTTGGAAAACGTCTGGCCTTTGGCACCTCTTTTTTCTGAAATGAGCCTAAGAGTCGTATGTGCTTGTCACTCGAGCCAGCAATTGCTCTAAAGCACATTTGCTCGATGGAATTCGAGTCGTTCGAGCAATATGTGGAGTCACTCGATTGAGCTTTTGCTCTAAAGCTCATTTGACCGATGGGCTTCGAGTCGTTTGAACAATGGCATTTCAGTAACCACTCGATAGCTTATTGGCTTTGGGAACGATATAGGCTTTGGGAATGATATACAGGCTATTGTTATACAGAGGGGAGATAACTACATACAGATTATGGGAAATCAAGCAATTCGATTGATTGGTTAGTTACCTGCAGTAAAGTGAACTGATTCGATTATCTGGAAAACAAGAACAAGAGTACTTGGAATGGGTTTAGAACTAGCCTGAACAGACCAGAAAATCTAATTATAGTAACAACACTGTTCCAATCGATAGGCTCTTCTACTCTTCTGGTGTATACTCTGATTCAATCGAACGCGCCTTATAGCACTATGTGCTACTAGTAAAATCTACGGTATGGGGGTCCTAAAAAGGATTCTGGGGGAAATCCGTACAAAATAAAGTCAATTTCGGTAGTTTGGGGTGGATTTTGGTGATTTGGATGGATTGTCGGGTTTATTTGTGTAATTTTACGAAACTGGAAATTACTCGTGTACAAAGGAACATACCCTCCGAACATACTCCTGTCCTATTGTAGGCTTTTGGGTAACAAAGCAACCACGTGCTACCACAGAAACCAAGATGGCGGCCTCCAGTATACAAAATGGCCGACGGAAACGCGTATCACCCTAACAGCACGCGCTGCGCACTGACACCACGTATCACTATGTGGATGACGTCACAATATGGCCGCTTACGCGGGTTACCGTGACAGCACAACATGGCGCCACTGGGTCACGTGACATGACGTCCTTCCGGGGTCATCCAAATAGTGACTCAAACATACGAGAAATACTACTCATGACGACCATATGTATGCGCCATTGGTAGGGGTCCTATCACTCATTGGAATGGCGCTCACGATCGCAATACCATATACGAGAGGACGACTTAACAGCTAGAGAAATATCTCTAAAGCCGGAGCATTAACCAGTTATCCAATATGCAGTGCTACAAATTTATAAATCGAGAACAAATGTCTATTGCTGTAAGGGAAATTCCCCCAGACTACTGAGCCAAGTTGGATCTCTGCTGTACCCCATACCTTCAGACAAATCTTCAGATGAAAGTTGTGAGATAGTACTTGCATTTCTTTATTTTTTACGTCCAAAATGAAAAGAGGTGGAGGGCTACCCCCCAAAAAAAACACCAGAAGGTTTCATTTGAAAGTACAATTCACTATTCTTTTTCTGGGAGAAGACTTCCCTCAGAACTCCCTCGAATAAACCCATCATTGCTCATTACATTCAGATACCGTAGTCATCTGCACGGGCTCCTCACACACACAGATGTCTACGGTATGTGACTGCAATGCTACGATGCCATGATCCTAAAACGCCACTCCCCCACCCCCTTTGAGGGGGACTCAGTCTGCTATTTTCTCGCCCGTGAAACATTTTCTGGTGCCGCCACTGTCTACAGTGAATACGCAGAACCTCCAGCGTGGAGTGGGAGAGGCGGCCAGCAGCTCGGAACCCTGAACGATTTTGGACACCCTGCTAATCGTACTTCCAGATTCCCCTATGAATTATCGCTTTCAACAACTAGGTGCATTTAGTGTCGAACAGTTTAACGAATGGAACAAGTCTAAAGCGACTCCCCCATCGGCTAGGAAATGCCAAACTCTTGAACTTAGTAACACATTAAAGGCGAAGATTTAGCTGAATTCGCATTGGTCGAAGGCGTGTGCGCCATACGCCCCCACAAACCACGTCATCCTTCTCGTACACGAGTATACGTGGAAATGTGTCTTGCTCAAATGCACAGTGCTGTCCTTCTGCAGTCCCTCTGTTTGGATTTGAGCTCACGGTCTTTCCATCGAATAATCGATGCGCAATATCTTTATACGAACTTTATTCGACATTCGTTATCAACCGATTTTATTGGTTGATATTGAATGTCGAATGAGGAAGTGGAAATAAGAAACGGTTGTCACGTCTCCATACGAATCTTATTTTACAATACTTTCTGTGACTGAACACATCTGCTCTCAGAGTATTTATTTGTATTTAAGATAACATATTTCTGCACAATGGCTAATCATGATCGAAACGTGGAGAAAAAGTCAAGTTTAGTCAATCGTCTATACCCATGTTGTCCATTTTAGATAACTTCCACCCCAAGCCAGTGGCGTAGGAACCGGGGGGGGGGGGGGGCATTTCCAAAACTTTGTAAATCATATCTAGTATATACACGAAAATAACCACATACATCATCTGCATATCCTACATCATACAGGCGCACATAAAACTGATCTACACCATTTGCAGTGCACAGAAAAGTTGGTAGCCGGTGTCACCGTCTAATCTGACGCTCAACAGGTCAACATCTTCCTCTCTGACATACATCCTCCTTTGACCATTTACCCAGCGCTATTCTCAAAAATCGCCAATTAATTTTCATGATTTTTTCATTTTTTGTCTCAAAACACAGGTTATGACCCTCATTGGAACGAGCTCGTTCCAATGAGGGGACATAACCTATGTTTTGGAGACAAAAAATGAAAAACAATAATTATTCAAGAAATTGTTTTGCAAGTGTCGTCTGCTTTTCATGTTAGGTAAAGGGAAAACACCAAAAATTAACAGCAACGATACCTTGATTTTTTCACTTGAGAAGCGAGGAAATGAGGTCTCAGAAGTTCATATTTCACAAATTTTCCTGGTATCTCCCTCCCGCACTCTCTCCCGGGTTCGGCTACGCAAAGCGGGTCGCCAAAGGCGGCCGTGCTGTCCCCTACAAGCTCCCGTTTACAATACCCTCCCAATATTATAAGCTTTCCACGCCACTGCTCCAAGCATTGGTGACTGGATACTATTTTTCCAGTAAAAGAGAGCTTGTTTACCACAGTATACAAACACAAATTCACTCCCCGAGGTTCCCACGGGTACTGCTCTCTGGGAAAGATCAACGTTTCACATTTTACCCAACATGACAAGAAAACACAAAATGCAGATTTTTCGCTCAACATTTAACAAATGTTTCGACCTCCTAGGATTTTTTTTGTTCAATATGGAGCCAAAAAGGAGGATTTTTCTCGTAAAGGCGAGAACTCCCATGCACGGCTTTGTGTATTGTATTTCTACCATATCACTAAAGCGCCAGAGCCACCAGTGGCACATATCAGTGAGTGGATACCCTAGTATGACGCCCCCCTCCCCCACACCCGCTCGAACTCGAATAGCTTCCAATATTTTTGTGAAGATACGTTAGATATATGGTTATCTCTTTACCCAACGTAACGGCAAAAACCGGACAGTGATATTAACAAAAATCATTATTCAATTTTCATTACTTTTTCATTTTTTGTCTCAAAAACGTTGCTTATGCCCTCTTTGGAACGAGCTCGTTGGGGTGAGGGGTTATAAGCATTGCTTTTGACGCAAATTGAAACAGATTAGTTATTCAATAATTTTTGTCTCCAAGTGTCTGTCTTTCGTGGTAGGTAACGGGTTAAGGGGGGGGGGGGGGGGTATAGTGGGACGGAGAGCGTATGTAGAGCAGATGAGGGCAAATTTAGTTTCTGAACATGAAGGGTTGTTTCACATAGAATAAGTTCACAGCATCACTCTCCGTTTATCAGCATGATCTCTCCAGATAACAATGTTGACACGTGTTGTCCGTTAATTACCTTCTTACCTGTGCTGATTACACAGGTGTGTGTACATTATGACATTTGATCACACACGTTGTCATAAGTATGCACGTTTTTCGAGATATGCAAGTAAATCGTTCTATATTAGTACTCGAAAATATCAATGAAGTATTGGTTCAGGCAAACAAAATAAAAAAGTTTCTCGCTTGGAAGTCTTCTAGGGGTTTTGTTGTCCAGTTTGTGTGGAACTTTGGCCGCAATGACTATAAACAAGGTTCTTCTGCAAAAGGATCCCGACACTTATAAAGTGGGTTATACAGGAACCTTTTTTTCTATATAATGTCTATATTCTGGAAAAAAAATAATCCATTTCAAATGTGTTGGATCTGGAAGACGCACGGGCCCAAAGTGAAGAACATTTTTCTTAAGTAAGGGAAATTGGGATTTTGTTCATTTGCAGACCATGTTGCTAACCTGAGCAATGTAGTTGGAATCCATCTCAAAGCAAAAAGCGAGCTCATGAAGTTTTTATTGGGGACTTGACAACCGTTACTTATTCCCATTTCCTTATTCGACATTCGTCATCAACCGACAGAATCGGTTGATAACGAATGTCGAATAAAGAACTGGAGATAAGTATTTCGTGAAAATGACCAAAAGGCGAAATGGATCCGATTGCATAGACTGCTGGTATATTGAAATGTTCGGGGCCGGGATAGTGACCCCGGAACTTTGGTGGTGGTGGGGGGGGGGGGGGGGGGGGTTTGGGCTGGTTTGACCCAGGAGTCAGAGATTCTTGGTTATGCCTGCCCACCCCACCCCCTAGTCCAAACATGGCCTAAAAGATTGCATTTTAATTTTTTCGTTTGGTACGTCCTTTCAAAGGACGTAGAGAACAAAAAAAAAAACATTAAAATACGGGTTTTTAGGCAATGTTTGGTCTGGTACCCTGTAACAACCAGTAGTGTAATAATCAACCGGTAGTGTAATAGTAATATTAACCAGTAGTGTAATAATGAAAGTGTCAATGACACTGTAGCTCAACTTGTCAAGACAAAGACATGTACATGTATAGTATTTGACACAGCAATGACAAATATCTAGGTAATGACCTGATAACAAAGGTACATATAAAGTATTGTAACTGTCTGTACGTAAATACTGGCCGTTGCCTGTAACAAATGTATAGGTAAAGTATTGTAAAGGTGGGTGACAGTCAGATGCTAAACTAGAAAAAAATCTTTAGTCCCAGAGTGGGTCTGACTGAACCCTAAAATATTTGTTCTCATAGCACAGTGATAACAAAGGCACCCCAAAACACACTCATTCCTGTCCCAAGGTGAAAACAAAGGTACCCAAGAAGTTTCGTGAAGATCAGTTCACAAATATGAGCTGTGTAGAAGTTGTGACAAAAAAAACAAACTGATTGGACCTAATTTCAGTACAAAATGGCCACTGACAGACATCTTGAATTTTGGACCGCACTCAGAAACACTCGTTCTCGTCCCAAGGTGATAACAAAGGTACCCAGGAAGTTTTGTGAAGATCGGTTCATAAATACAGCCTCTAGCCCAAGCCGTATTGACATGTGCACTTACAGTGTATAAGTAGCACTAAATAAATCAAAGCTCATCTAATTTGCATAATTTCTGCACGAGAAAAAAAAAGGACTATATGTGATGTATTCCATGTTACTAAACATTCATACAAAACTTTATTCAAATCAGAACTTTCATACAGAAGTTCTGTACAAAAGACTGATTGCACTAATTTTGGTACAAAATGGCTGCTGGTGGCCATCTTGAATTTTGGACCACACCCAAAAACACTCGTTCTCATCCCACGGTGATAACAAAGGTACCCAAGAAGTTTCGTAAAGATCGGTTCATAAATACAGCCTCTAGCCTGAGCCGTATAGAAGTTGTGTACAAAAAACTGATTAGACCTAATTTCGGTACAAAATGGCCACTGGCAGCCATCTTGAATTTTGGACCGCACCCAGAAACACTCGTTCTCGTTCCAAGGTGATAACAAAGGTACCCAAGACGTTTCGTGAAGATAGGTTCATAAATACAGACTCTAGCCCGAGCCGTATTGACATGTGTACTTACTGTGTGTAAGAAGCACTGAAAAAATCAAAGTTCATCTCATTTGCATAATTTCTGCACGAGAAAAAAACCCGTATTATATGTGATGTATCCCATGGTACTAAACATTCACACAACAAATTATTCAAATCAGCGCTTTCATATGGATGTTCTGTGCAAAAATCTGATTGCACCAAATTTTGTACAAAATGGCTGCCATCGGCCATCTTGAATTTCGGACCGGACCCAAAAACACTCGTTCTCGTCCCACGGTGATAACAAAGGTACCCAAGGAGTTTCGTAGAGATCGGTTCATAAATACGGTCTCTAGCCCCAGCCGTATTGGCATTTGCACTTACAGTGCTGAAAGTAACACCAAAAAACATCAAAGTTAGTCTAATTTGCATAATTTACGCACGAGAAAAAAACCCGTATTATATGTGATGTATCCCATGGTACTAAACATTCATACAAAAAATTATTCAAATCAGAGCTTTCATATGGAAGTTCTGTACAAAAAATAGATTTCTGCATCGTCGGTACAAAATGGTGGCTGGCAGCCATCTTGAATTTCGGACTGCACCCAAAAACACTCGTTCTCGTCCCACGGTCATAACAAAAACACCCAAGAAGTTTCGTAAAGATCGGTTCATAAATACGGCCTCTAGCCCGTGCCGTATCCAATTGTTGACGGACAGACGGACGGACGACGGGCCATGGCATAAGCTCAAATTTGGCTTCGCCAAAGTTGAGCTAAAAATTAACCAGTAGTGTAATAATCAACCAGTAGTGTTATAGTAATATTAACCAGTAGTGTAATAAAAATTAACCAGTAGTGAAAAATAATCAACCAGTAGTGTAATACAAATCAACCAGTACTGTAAAACAAATCAACCAGTAGTGTAATAACCAGTAGTGTAATAAACATCCATGAAAAGCAACAATTTTTCAACAAAATTTGAAAATCTTTTGGTATGGCTCAAATAATAGTTTGGGGTACATCTTATCGATTTTTAATCATTTTATCGTACGTTCCAAGGCATTTTGCAGGTCAAACATCATTTCGTGGGTTCAAGACGGCGAGGAAAGGTATTTTTATGATTTTTATGTGATGTGCGTATTTTCTGGTCTTTAATGTCACTTTCTGCATTTGTGGCTTTATGTAAATTCAAAGTTGGTGGTGCGCGCTGACTCAGTGGTAGACTGTTGGACATCTATGCTAGAGGTCCCGAGTTCGATCCCCGTCCGGGACGACCCGCGTTGTATCCTTGGGCAAGGCACTTTATCCCGGTTGCCTACATAGGGGCACGATGACGCCGTGTACTAAGCGTACTGCACGTCGACGGTGCACGTCTTCAACCGCTGTAACCCTGCTTGATAGGAGGCTGAACTGAGTTAGAATGTTGAGGAGCTGACAGTTGCTCGTCAATGCTCAGTGGTTCTCTCCGAGTACCCCGGGTTCTCTCCGAGTACCCCGGCTTCCTCCACCCGGAAAATTGTCATGGTCACGACTAGCCATTGTGCGTAAGTATGTGACATTAAACACCAATAAATAAATAAATAAATAAATTCAAAGTTGGCCAATTATTTATAGTAATTCTGTGCTTTTGAGAGACTGCTTACCCCAGGCATAAGTTGTCAGGTTCTATCATAGCAGAAAACCTATGGGTGATAAAGTGTGGTATTCAAGGGATAGAATAGTGTGATTTTCTGCGTTGTCTACAATTATATTTAATACGACCCCGGCGAATCTCTGAAGGTCTCTCTCAAATTCACCCATTTCAATCGCTGAATCATTATGCGTGGCTTTTTCAGTCTAGTTGACCGTTTTGAATTCTAAAATTCGTTTTACTTCTGGGAGTGGTGCTCATCATATTCCTTGAGCATACTATATTTTACGAATGTGCGGTGGGGGTAGGGTTGGTTTTCCTAAAATCTGCGGTCAGTTATGTTTTTCCATCTTGAAGGAGGAGGTCGGTAAGAGAGTAGAGGGTATCTAAGGCGAGGTGAATAGGGTGGGTGCTTTGGAGGTCCACTGCCATTTCCGTCTGCCATGTCAAGTGATTGTTCTCGATTACCAATGGTAGATAGCTATTTAGATCCTGTGATGATTTACATTTAATATAAAAAGCTTAAACTCATTCAACATGTAGAAAATATTGTTTCAGCAGAATTCCTTGATTGGTTAACACTACTCTTATACTACATTAGAAGTGTGTCATGTGGATAAATGACCCTCATTTGGGGGGAGATTGGGGGAGGCGCAAGGGGCATCATAGTCATAGTCACGGGACCCAGGGATGCCGTGTTGTGTTGCTATGGTAGCCCGCGTGATTGGTAATGTTGACGCCATTCCCATTGGGATATGTGATGTAAGTGCGCATGCGCAGTGCGCGTAATTGGGTGACACGTGTTTCCGCCGTCTATTCTGTACACTAGAGACCGCCATCTTGGTTTTTATGGTAGCACGTGGTTGCTATATGGCTCCAATGGCCTCTAATAGCACAAGGATATGTTTTGAGGGTAAGCTCGATTGGACGGGAGAAAAATGAATACCCAAATGAGACTGACAACTATTTATCTGGCTCGGATTCGCGAAGAAAGTTCGTTTTCTGTGTTCTTGGCCTTTCCATGGCACGGGTTCTCCCAGAATCCTCGTTTCTAACGGACACGGACCTGCTCAGAGTACCACGTAGTGCAATGTGACCTTAAAAAATGCGGTGTTCGATTGTACTAGAGTATTTTTACTAAGTGTGGCCTTGCAGGCAAATCCTCATTTCCACTCTACTTGAAACATATTTTTATTTGCCATAATTATTGAGCAACAAGAGCACCGCCTAGCAGGGCAACATACGCCCGTGGTGATCACGATGTGTGCAAAGTTTGAACAATATAGCATTAAAATGCTGAAGGAGTAGGCGACACAATACAGAAATGTTTTAAGTACTAACTCTGGACATACAAAACAGAGTTACTGCTCGTCACATGCACAATTTGCAATTGGTGATCAACATGTGTGCAAAGTTTGAACAATATAGCATGTAAAATGTTGAAGGAGAAGGTGACACAATACAGTAATGTTTTAAGTACTAAAATGGGGCATAACTCTGGAAATACAAAACAGAGTTACTTCTCGTCACATGCACAATGGCAATTGGTGATCAACATGTGTGCAAAGTTTGAACAATATAGCATGTAAAATGTTGAAGGAGAAGGTGACACAATACAGTAATGTTTTAAGTACTAAAATGGGGCATAACTCTGGAAATACAAAACAGAGTTACTTCTCCTCACATGCACAATGGCAATTGGTGATTAACCAATGTGTGCAAAGTTTGAACAATATTGCATGTAAAATGTTGAAGGAGTAGGCGACACAATACAGCAATGTTTAAGAACTAAAAGGGGGCATAGCTCTGGAAATACAAAACAGAGTTATGTGCTCTTGTCACATGCACAACGGCAATTACTGATCAACATGTGTGCAAAGTTTGAACAATGTAGCATGTAAAATGTTGAAGGACTAGGCGACACAATAGTGTAATGTTTCAAGTATTGAAAGAGGGCATAACTCTGGAAATACAAAATGGAGTTATCTGCCCTTGTCACATGCACAACGGCAATAGGTGATCAACATGTGTGCAAAGTTTGAACAATATAGCCTGTAAAATGTTGGAGTAGGCGACACAAAACTGTAATGTTTTAAGTTCTAAACGGAGGCATAACTCTGGAAATACAAAAGAGAGTTACTTGCTCATCACATGCACAACTGCAATTGGTGGTCAACATGTGTGCAAAGTTTGAACAATATAGCATGTAAAATGTTGAAGGAAAAGGTGACACAATACTGTAATGTTTGAGCACAAACAAGAAGTTGGACAAAATTCTCATAAATAAAGGGCCACAACTCTACTAAAAATGGGCCGCTAAAGACGGAAATCGAACCCAACCTGCCCATGTCACATGCACAACGGCAATTGGTGATCAACATGTGTACAAAGTTTGAACAATATAGCCTGTAAAATGTTGAAGGAGTAGGCGACACAAAACTGTAACGTTTTAAGTTCTAAACGGAGGCATAACTCTGGAAATACAAAAGATAGTTACTTGCTCTTGTCACATGCACAACAGCAATTGGTGGTCAACATGTGTGCAAAGTTTGAACAATATAGTATGTAAAATGTAGAAGGAGAAGGCGACACAATACTGTAATGTTTAAGTACAAACAAGAACTTGGACAAAATTCTCATAAACATTCTCTACTAAACATGGGCCATTAAAGACGGAAATCGAACCCAACCTGTATTTTGTTGTACTAAATCTATAAGCCAAATTTAACTCAGCTCAAACCGTTACAACTAAAGTTATCGTCCGGAAACGAAATGTATCCGCGGACGGACAGACAGACGGACGGCGAGACCATTTACATAATACGTCCCGTTTTTCAAACGGGCGTATAAAAAGGGATAGGAGGACAAGTGCTTTCCACTTAGTAAAAACCTCCGCTCCCATAACATAAATACAGAAAATGTTACAATGACGAAACAACAAGTTTTTGAAATTCATAAATGTAAAATAAACTAGAATTACTGTGAGCACTGCTCACTAAAGATACCACCCACTCCAACCAAGAAACATTTCACAACAGTAAAAAAGTATTTAATATACACAGCACATCTGTATGTTCTCCGAAAACATGAGAGCAATTTTCAATATGAGAAAGGGTAAATATTACAAAGAGCATGCAAGATGAAAAAATAAAAATACCTGAAAGCAGAATAGAAGGTGCACATCTATAATGTATATAAAAGAATGTCTGAGAGTTTCAATGAAATTCGCCCACTGGTATAAGAGGAGTAGCGGATAGCAGGAGTGTACCCCCCTAAAGCATCACAACAATTTGGCTAAGTTCATTTCGCCCTTTGGGAAAGAGTAAAAAATAAAAATACCTGAAAGCAAAATAGGAGGTGCACATCTATAATGTATAGAAAAGAATGCCTGTAAGTTTCAATGAAATCCACCCACTGGTTTAAGAGGAGTAGCGGATAGCAGATGTGTACCCCCAAAGCGTCACGGACGTACGAATGTACGGAAGTACGGAAGTACGGACACCATGAATGCTATATACCACCCACTTTTCAAGTGGGTGGTATAACTATTTGAATGGGTTTATATATATATGTGTGTATGTGTATACACTCTGTTACAGGATTTTATTATGTACGGATTCCTCCAGAATCCTCCTCTTTATGTGGCTTAAATTCTGTATAGAAACCTCTTTTTGATTGCTTAGACCATCTACTGCCCATTCTTAATATATTTAGGTACCTGGCTATGTCCTTATCACTAGCTCTAGTACTCTAGTACTAGCTAAGTATGACACTCTCCAGACTGACAGTTGGCGCCATTTTTCATCGCACGAGGCCATGAGGACCATTAGGAAATTCCTTATTAAGGCACAATCTGCCATTCATCACATCCTTATCTATGTATTTGAGGATCACAAGAGACAATCTATGGGGACTGGTAATGACCACTGGAGACAAGTCTTTGTGAACTAGTGGAGACCAGTCTTCGGGGACTACTACCTACCACTAACATCAACTACTACTAACTACTACTACAACTACTAACCACTACTTCTACTACTATCTACATCTCTTGCTAGTACTATCTACTACTACTACATCTCTCGCTACTACTACTACTGCAACTCTTGCTACTACTATTACTACTACTAATAACCACTTCTACTACTACATCTTTTGCTACTACCACTATTAACCACTTCTATTACTAACTACTACTACTAACTACTACTAACCACTACTTCTACTAGTACTACTAACCACTTCTACTACCACTACCTACTACTACTACTACTAACTACTACTTCTACATCTCTTACTACTACTACATCTCTTGCTACTACTATTAATACCACTACTACTTCTATTACTACTATTATTATTATTACTACTACTACATCTCTTGCTACTACTACTATACTATTACTAACCACTTCTACTGCTACTTCTACTACATCTCTTGCTACTATTACTACTTCTACCACTACTACTACTACCTCTGCTATCTTCTACTACTACTACTCACTATCTTCTGTCTTTATCCAGTATCTACTATGTACTACTATCTACTAAAATATACTACTACTACTTCTACTACAATCTACTACTCTACTATAATCCACCAGTACTATCCACTAGTCACCAGCGCTGTCGCTATTTCTATCCTCTAGTACTATCTACAAGAACTATTCACTAGTATTATACATTAGTACTATTGACGAGTACTATCCAAGCAGTACTATCTACTAGTACTATGTACAACTACCACTTCTAGTATTACTACTACGTGCAACTACTACTACTACTACTGCAGAAACTAGTACTAGTACAACTAGCACTACCAGAACTAACAGCAGTAGTACTAGTTACACTACCAGTGCTAGTAGCAGTGTTGATACCACTACCACTAACAGTAGTACTAGTACACCTATCACCACTAGTACTAGTACCACTACGACTACTAGTGCTAGCACTAGTACCACTGTTGGTACTAGTACAACTACCAGTACCAGTACACTTGCACTACTCATACAAGTATCATTAACAGTACTAGTACAACTACTACCAACTACCACTATTACTACTACTTAGTACACCCACCACTACTACTAGTAGTTCAACTACCACTACTAGTGCTAGTACCACTACCAGTACTTTTACTAGTACCAGTGCCACTACCAGTACTAGTACCACTCAATACTTGCTCTAGTGCAACAATTACTACTACTGGTACAAGTACAACTACTACTACTGGTACAAGTACTGGTACAAGTACTACTACTAGTACTACTACTGGTACAGCTACTACTGCTAGTACAACTAGCATTACTAGTAGTAGTATCACAACGGCTACCAGTGCTAGTACCACTGTCAATACTAGTACAACTACAACTACTGGTACTACTAGTACCAATACATCTACCACTAATACCATTACTTCTGAACCAGTCCATGGCCGTTGAGCGGGGGAGGACTGGTGTAGTGACACCAGAACTCGTTGTTATTGGGTTCGGCCAGTTTTCCCCAATTGACTAAGAGCAGGATTCTGTTACGTGCGAGGCCTTCACTGCACATCAAAGTAAGCGAACCCTGCAATCTCGATTTATTGCTAGCGCACGAAGTTACAAACTTTCACTTTCAGTTTTAGAAGCTTTGCGGATAAATAACTACCACAGGATTGAAATTTGTCACATAGAAAGTTAAAAACAATGTCTCACCCAGAACTAATAGAATTAACACTTCTTTAGCAGCCAATGAGATCGATGTTCCTTTACACCAGGTAAAAGTTAACTAAAAATCGTATAATGTCAACAATAAGATACCCCCCATAAAGGTAGACGCGTAAAGTGGGAGATAGGGGTGTGGGAGACCTTTAGTGATTTGTCAGGGCCGTATTAAATATTGTAATTGAAGACAACACGCAGGAGACACGTCCTTGAATATGGTACTTCAGCACCTGCAAGTTACCTTGTCAATTTATTCTGCTATCATGGAACCTGACAACTTATACCTGGGATAAGAAGTCTCTCAAAAACACAACATTATCATAAATAATTGGCCAACTTTGAATTTACATAAAGCCACAAATGCAGAAATGACATTAAACACCAGAAAATACGCACATCACATAAAAATCATAAAAATACCTTTCCTCGCCGTACTGAACCCACAAAATGATGTTTCACCTGCAAAATGCCTTTAAACGTACGATAAAATGATTAAAAATTGATAAGATGTACCCAAACTAATTTGAGCCACCCCAAAAAATTTTCAAAATTTGCTGAAAAATTGTTTTTCATGGATGTTTATTACACTACTGGTTAACTTTATTACACTACTGGTTGATTTGTATTACACTACTGGTTGATTTGATTATTACACTACTGGTTATTTCTTTATTACACTACTGGTTGATTATTACACTACTGGCTGTTACATACCCCCCTTCCCAAGGTTCTGACTCCTATGCCAACAGTTAAGAAGGGGCTGAAAAGTGAATGAAGTTGTGCACTTGACCAATGGGTGTAATTTTGGACTGCATGATTTTTGAAGTAATAACTTTATTAAATCAAAGTAATAAAGTTATCACTTCAAGAATTTTGCAGCCCAACAGAAATATATACGGTTTAGAAATTGCAATAAATGCCCGTCTCAATTTATCAGTAGAATTCCACATTTTTTATGGGGTGACATGAGAAACTAATTCAGTTTCCTTCACCAATTGCAATGTCCATCTCACAGCAATGGTTAATTGATGGTTTTGACTTTACGGGTTGGAACAGTCTGATCTCATATAATTTATCTCCTTTTGCAATACCCTTCACTACAGCAAAAAATTCACTGCTGGAATTTCACCAGAGAACATTACACTTCTTGACCCCAGGACGCGCATTGACAACAAATGCATTGTTACCAATTTGTATTGCAAACCTGTACTCACACAAGTACTTGCTCCCATCCAGTTGCCACCCTAAACACATGTAAGGAAATTCCATACAGTTTCGCAATGGGAATCAAAGGGATTTGCACTTATCTGCCCTGGTTGATAAAGAAACTGCTTTCAGGAATCTGAGGTATCAACTTGTGAGCTGAAATTACAAGCTGGCACCAGTTGACAGTGCTTTCACCAACATGATAGCCTGCCACGTGACGAATTATTTATTTATTCGTATTTAAGGTCGTATGTTTCTGCACGATGGATAATCATGATAACGACAGTTTTAAGGCTGTAGGAAGCCAGAGTACCTGTAGAGAACCACCGACCAACTATCAGCTCCCCTACATACTAACTCCACACAAGCAGGATTAACATTGGTTGAAGACAGGTGTACCATCGACGTGCAATACGCCTTAGTACACAACGTCACCATGCCCCCATGTGGGCAATGGGGGTGAAGTGTCTTGCCCAAGTTCACAACGTGGGCCACGTGACAAATTAATGCATTATTGCCCCAAGGTTCAAAATGTGTGCATACCATTTGTTACCACATTTCTTCTAGATCTTTCAATCCTGTCCAGCATTCTTCGAAAATACTGGAGGTCCAACGAGAATGATCCAGCTTCAGCTAAGATTTTCTTCAAGCCACCTGTCGATGTTTTAAAACTACCAAAACATATTCGCGATATTCTTGTTCGTACTATTCTTGAGCCAGTCAACTCTGAATTTGGAGTTGGCAAAGAAAAGGCGGGTTGTAAAACTTGTGTGATTTGACTGCCAATTCCATAAGTAACATGAGTACTGGAGAAAAGTTTAGAATTTTTTGCTGAGTGGATTGCAAAACTTCCAATTTGCTTTACCTACTCCAATGTGGTGTTTGTGAAATTCAGTATATTGCCAAAACATATACTCCATTTCATAAACATGTGAACAACCACATGCTATTCAAGACTTGAAGATGGAACGTGACTGTTCCATCACACGACATTGCATGTCTACGGGCCACCCATTCACTTAACCCTTTACCTAACATGAAAAGCAGATGACACTTGCAAACAAAATTCTTGAATAACTAAATTTTTTTCATTTTTTGTCTCAAAAACATAGGTTATGACCCCTCTTTGGAATGGGCTTGACAAGCTCATTCCAAAGAGGGGTCATAGCCTATGTTTTTGAGACAAAAATGAAAAAAATAATGAAAATTAATTGGAGATTTTTGTGAATAGCACTGGCCAGATTTGGCCGTTACATTGGGTAGAGAGTTAATTCAAGGCAGTTGTTATTTACTCTGAACCAGACTGGACTAAAATTTTGCGGGTTTCTAGAGAAACGTTTTGGACAGCTTTGTACATAATACCCCTCGGTTTCAATAAGCATTCCAATACTTCTTGATTCCCAAGAGTTTTCGAAGGATATGTAAACTCGCGTAAGAATGGGAGTTAGGGAAATTAGGGTTTTGTTTATTTTATCTCCGGAAGCACTTTCTGTCTATTACTTTACATTTTGCAACGGTTTTCATTTTCTTCAAACTCCAGATTGTTGAAGCTTGAACGTATTTTCCTCCAGTTTACCTCCGTGTTCTTATTAACTGAAGTTTGTTTGTTCTTTTTTACTGCCTACGTGTTCCCTGATGAAGGTCTTTGGAAGACCGAAAGCTTGGTACGGATGTTTTATGTTGTTTTGGATGGCTTAGTTTAGATGCAGCTTAAAGAACGCATTTGTGTGGGGTTTGCTTGGTTTTCTAGTATCGTAATATAGTATGGGTATAGTGGTAGGGACCTTCGGAGACTTATTCCCGCTATTTCCTAGACCTGTTCCACCTATGTTATGACTCATATTTGCCCTGGTCTACCGATTCTGACTTCCTTATACATTGTTGTTTGCAAGTGCACAATGTGTAACAATGTATACACATCACAGTACATGGAGAGTGGATTGTAACTAAATCACCCATGGAGTAGAGTTATCACCCAAGCTATAACTTTCAAATTTTGTACACATCGACAAAAAAACACAAGCAGTGTTTCAGTCAATGGACCTCTGGGTTTAACCCGGAGGTCCATTGGCTGAAACTTTGCTTGTGCTGGTTAGGCTTTGCAACAAATTTGCTATTATTACTTGGGTGGAATCTCCACTCTGCGGGTGATTTAGTGATAATACACTCTCCACGTACTGTCACATGTATCACAGTCACATGCTAGATGTGCCGATATGTGACAGTGCACAGTGTGCTCACAAAATATGCAGCACATGGCCACATACGGATATTAGTGGATACCTATTGAAGGATACCTTTAGAAGGATAGCTATCAACCCTAGCATGGCTCAGGGTTTCTAGACCAACCCATGGCCTTCAAAGTTCCACTGCAGACTCGTCCATTGTAACCCCATCTGTCCTATGATCAGCTGCAAATGTATTCACCCAATACTATAGTCTTCCATCACCCAACTATCAGTCGAGGCAATTGATTTGAAATGGATTCCGTAGCATTATTCAAGTCGGGTTTTAAAATGTGCCTTTTACCATAAGGCATTTTGCAACTCTGTACATCAATAGAGCACCGTGTGTGAATTTAATGCAATAAAAATATGTTTACCATGTATGATTTATGATTTATGATGCGTTAAAAATATTGATGGGTGCTGTTCGTGACTTGATTAAGCCCCGACCGACTCATGAGAATCACACTACACCACGTGATCAGACACGGGGTAACAAATTTATCTATTGACTTTCCGTTTTAGAAGTACAATCTATTTCATGTGTGAACACACACAGCATGAGATCTTTTATCTTCCATTGTTGAGCCATACAGGTTTTTGTGGAATTTTTGTGCAAAAGAGTTTTTGTGAAAATATGCCGATATGACTAGTATAAAAAAATTATTGAATTTCTTTTTTTCTTTTTTGTCTCAAAAACATAGCTTATGAACCCCACATTGGAGGGTACTCGACAAGCTCATTCCAATAAGGGGTCATGAGCTATATTTTGGAGATAAAAAATTAAACTATAATACATGTACACTGTAAAACTGGAATGACGATTTTACTTCCGCCTTCCAGTCATCAGTAAATTGATTTCGATGAACGCGTCTTCTACGGGGTATGGACAATTTGTAGATTTCGGAACGAGGCTTCCACTGGGTATAGGAAATTTGTCAGTGGCTGGGTGGACGTATCATGGGTTTCAATGAATATGGTCTCATACCACGTATCTATCAACCAATCAAATCAAAAAATTCACTTTAGTCAATAGATAAATATTGCTCTTGATCAACCTCGAAAATTTGGACTGGCTACATGTTGAGTGCCTTCATGGTGAACACTTTGTGATGTAGACAACTGAAATGTTAGTGCATGTTTACACATAGACTGGAGATGTGCTAATTGCAGGAAACAAAAACATTTCACAAATTTAATGCCCTTTACCAACTAAAAAATCCTTCAAATTTGTCTCCCTTTCTAGCCGGATTTTATCAACAAGCTTTCATTCTCCAAATTCATAACATTTTTATTTTTTATCATTCATTTCAAATATAATAATGTTCATCACTTAATGATCTTGAATAACACAACACAGAAATTTTGGGATATTACAATTTTTAACGCAGCAGGATTATGTTCACTGGCCTTTTAAGGCAGCCAAATGTTTGGGGATTATAAAGATTAACAATACAAAAATGTGTAATTAACAAAAATCATTCTATAAAGGCAGCCAAAATGTGAGGAGGTTATAAAGATTAACAGCACAAAACTGTATAATTATCAAAAATCATTATGTATAAAAATACATTTATCCAATAATAACATAATTATAGGTAATGAAAAGTAAAAAATCATTGTACCTTGATTATACAACTATCAAATATCATTTTATGTCAAATATTAAAGATGAAGGCTGCCACCAGAAATATAAATAAAAGTGTTGGAAGTAATTTTATGAATACTCTGTGACACTCGTCACAATTCAGCAAGCCCCACATTAATTGTATAATAGTTAACTGGCAGAATGCTAAATTATTTTTCAATGGTAATTTGTAACATGAGTATTTTTATTCAAAGTTACTATACTTCCAGTAAGAGGAACCTTAGTTTAGCAAGATTTTGTTCATCAATACATGTTTTGTTACTATTTATTGGAGAGTGCCTGTTGGCACTCTCCAATAAATTGTAACAATACAATTTAATATGAACATTTCTTTGTCTACCGCAACAGAAACGACAAGCTAATGCACACAGTGTAAAGCCACTAAAGTGGCTTTCTGCACTTTTTAGAAAGGCCCTGATAGTGGCTTCTAGCACTCTTCCAGTTGGGCATTTGTATATAATAGTCAAAGACAAAACAATTTACTAAACCTTCAACACAAATTTGACTGATTCATTGATTTCAGTTAAGAGAGTAAATCACTTTCACTACAAACTAAAAAAATATTGTGAATCATCAAGAATTTACGTAGACAATCTTAAAAGTTTTATCCATTACTGGCCACAAGTGTACTAATTAAAGTACTTAACTCCTAGCATGCTGCTAGCAGGTATTCCTACCGTGGCAGGATTTCCTTTGTCACTGAAATAAGTAAAATTTGGACATATTTAATCAAATTCCCCCCACCCCTTGTAAAATAAATGCATTTTTTCACCAAAGAATCCAAGAGTTAAATTTATTTGAATTTTTCAGCAAATCTAGTCATGGCTGCTTAACCGTTTACCCAATGCGCAGGATATCAAAATTCATTATTTTAATTATTGTTTTTTTTTAATTTTTCAAAAAAATTCAACAAAACCATATCATGTGACCCTTCATTGGAACAAGCTAGGCAAGCTTGTTCCAATGAGGGGATACATGATATGGTTTTGCTGAAATGTTTTGAAAAATATAATTTTTTCAACGACTCAATTTGAAAATTATGTGGTCGGATGTGGCCGATTTGTTGGGTAAAGGATTAACAGCCGCCATTACTAGATCTGATGAAAATTATCTTGAAAATACTCAGCAGGTTAAGAGTTAAACAGGGCTTCCGCAAGGGACACAGGAGATCCTTGCAATGGATCGATTTCTCAATCCAACTTTTTCTCAATCAAGATGTACCTTGTATTAATATTAAAATAACATGACCACGAGGTTGCTCAGTCTTCATCCACTAACATGTAGCTTTGATGGTGCAACATGTGACAATATTCGACTGGGCTCATTGTCTCAAGGTGGAGGTTAATTCAAGGATTTTCAAGACATTTTCAAGGATCTTTTAGACCATTTTTTAGTCTTTTCCATACTAGTTTCATACAGCTTTGAGAAAACTTACAATTCACAATTTAGATATCAGTTAACCCTTTACCTAACGAATCGGCTGCAGCCGCCTGCATTTTTCACACAATTAAGTAATTAAAAAAAAAAAATTTCAACGAAACCATATCATGTGACCCCCTCTTTGGAACGAGCTCTTTGAGCTCGTTCCAATGAGGGGTCACATGATATGGTTTGGTTGAAATTATTTGAAAAATTTGAAAAAACAAATATTAAAATAATAAACTGTGATATCGTCTGCGTTGGGTAAAGGGTTAAAAAAGGACTATTTTCAGTGATACAATAAAAATTAGATATAAAAGTTTGCTACAATATAAGTTATTTTAATGAATTCATGGTAACGTGGTCTGAGGTTTGTGGTTCTGAGTTTATGTTCAACCGAGGTTCAGAGCATCAAGGCTGAACATACATGCTCCAGACTGTAAACATCAGACCATTTTACTCTTAATTCATCACAATAACATACATGTTCAAATAAGACCCATCCCATCACCCAAAACCCACATTCTGAAATGAACCTGGCAACTTTTATTAACAAGTTTAGTAAATTAATCTCTCAGGTACCCCATGAATTAACTGGACAAAAGATCATTAAAGGTCAAGGTTACTCCATCTTAGTTCAATCATAAACTGATTTGTTAATTGAAGAACACTTCATTCGGAACATTGTCTGCTGAATGTGTTAAAAATCGAGAAAAATGAAGAAGTTTGCAAGTCACTCTGTTCATGAAACAACTTCGAAACCTTCACCCTCATTCCAAACATTTTGCATGGTGATGTCAAATTGTAACATACACTACTGGAGACATTAACATAGAAAAAACTATATGAGCTCTTGTTCAATCAGAGGGCAAGAATTTAGTCTTATGGGAATGTAAAAGCATATTAACCAGTCAAGTAAAGTATCTCAAAGAACACAGAAACAGATTTTATTAGGCAAAATCCTTGATTTTTAGGAATGCTTCACAGTTTTCATTTCTGTTGCACAGCACCACGGAGTATAGAATCAACCGGAGAATCTACTCGAGTCAAAACCTGAAATTAGCACAGTTTCTGTCCCCCTGGCGGTTGGCGTCAGTTTGAAGCAAAATGTCGTCTTGCAAATGCGCTGCTAACAACTGCGATAATACTTAAAAAATACTGTGGGTGGGGGTGTCGTTTTATTGCATTCCGAAAGATAATTAAAAGTTAGTTGACAGAATAATTACAGACCCAATTTAATACAGTAGCACACCGTGTTTGCCAGACTATCAAGTTTTATGCATAAAAATGCCGACTGGAGCAGGCTAGAGAGAAGAGTGAAAATCTTGAATGAAATGGTTCGTTTGACCTTCAAGTTCAAATTATTTGCAGTACAACTCGAAAATAACACGACATGTGCGGTGTATATGTATGTATATGTTTGTTGCTTTGTTTGTGGTCTACTATGAATGTGTGAATTTCAGACTCCATTGTTTTTCTCCCTTGCACGTTTCGGCCCAATAATTTTCGTGTACTATTCGGCCTCCCATTGGAGGTATATTTTTAGTATTTAAAAAGGAGGGAGTGAAAATGTCTGCTCCCACTCCTACCGAAGGCAGCATCTAATATATGAAGTATATAATTAAATATCACAAATTATCCCATTTATTTATCTAATTATTCATTTGGGTTTTATTACACTTTCCACATCCAGGGAAGTTTTACATCTGGAAGAAACTGGTGTACCACTACCAGTAGCAGAGAGCCATGGAAAATCATTGAGTAAAGTTCTACCAGACTCAAAAGTTCTAGATGCTTTGTGAAAACAGCATTTTCAGTTTCTTCCCCTGTAATTTGGTTCCCTCTTGAAAACTTATGACAGCAATTCAGCCCTAATAAGTTATTTATCAGTTGTTACTTTCTGTAGGTAAGGCTATTTCACAACCATAATAAATGTATAAAGTTATCAGTGAAGTTCAATAACCATAATTTATAGAATAATACAGAGTGCTACATACAGTAGCATGTGATCTCTTCCCAATATTACAGGTGCAAAATTGTAAATTAACAAATTTGATTGGAAGTCCATCTGAAAAATTACAGAATCTGCTCAGAACATTTTGAGAACATAATGTTCTGTTCATGAATCCTAATGATTGGAAAAAAAAAACCTGGTTGGGAATGCAGTCCCAATTCTGTTTTATGTTCCCAATCCATCTACTAAACTCTTGACTGAAAAAGAATATTATCAAAGAGAAAGACCGAAGGTCTCCAGCTCAAAACACAATGTATTGAAGGTAACAATACACTCCAAGAAGGAAACAGATGAGAGCTCTTATACAATATCAAAGAGTAAATATCAGTAGGGTTAAAAAAGTGACTGAAAACTTTTAAAAGGTAAATTTGGAAAAAATAACATTGATCAAATTTTGAAGCAAGTCTCTGTTTCTACCAGAAAAATCTGCAAACACTCGTCATTTCTCAGGTAAAAATGTCAAAATGACACAAGAAGGGTTACCGGTGGAGAGATGAAGACAAAATTAATAGCTCTGCAGATATATTATTATGTTGATACGTGGGAAGACAAGTCATCAAATATATCGTTCAGCTCTTTGTCATTATCTGCATACATGGAAATGTCAAATTCCAAAATTTTTACCTATAAAAACCTAAAACAAGTCCAAAAAAAATCTAAACACAATAGGACAATTATCAAAGTCATGTATCTTTGAAAAAAAATGTTTTAACAGTAGATTAAAATGTTTATTTTAGTATTTGCAATTTATATTTAGTAAGATAATAATTTGTGTTACAATTTATTTATTATTTTCCAATCAAATGTCATGTAAGTTACAAGAATAAAACATTCCGGTAACGGCACATGAAACAGTGGTAGGAACACAAAGCTCTGAGAAGTGTCTTTCAACATTTCTGATTAAAATTCATGTAATTTTTACTGGTTTGAAATTAAGGCTGAATGACATCCTCATGTATCAATTTCAGTATGGAGGGTGGGGGCTGTTTTCGGGTATGTAGCAGCAGCAGCAGCAAACGTTTTAGTGTAGGAGAGACATGATGTGACTACAAGTATCTAGGGGTAAATATAAACATTACGGGAAGAGGCATCTACCAAAACCACACAAATAAATTCATTCTGAAGGGGAAGCGAATCCTTAACCAAATGAAACTTATCGGGAGAAACAGTTTCAATTAGGTTTTTGTGGAGAAACAGCTACAGTTACTAAACTGAATTCATGTTTCATTGTTTGTACATTTCCTGGGTGACTAGGTGATTTGTAGATATTACTATTTTATTTGAGAAACTCTTATCTAATTTGACTGGGTTATTTTTTGTTTGAACTTCAAAATCATTTTTCAGGACCGGAGAGCGATATATAACAGAAATGTGGTCTACTGTGAAGTTTGAGAAAGTTAAAACCCCTATACTTTATCATGTTCACCTTTTACCAAACAGGAGCAGTAGATAACAGTATAATTATTTTTCTGAAAAATCTCCTCAAAGTCTTTTTGGGGGGTACCACAGCTTATGACCTCTCTCTCGTCTATCATCGCAAAAAAACATGTAAAGCTTGTTCCATTTAGGGGGCATAAGGTTTGTTTTTTTTGTTTTTTGAGAAAAAAAGTAATAAAATTTGAATGGAGATTTCTTTATATAATAACACAGGAAGATTTGACTTATTCATGAGATAAAGGATTGCAAAAGGAATTCTAGGAACACAAATCTACAATATATGATATGAAATGATGAAAGAATGAAGTTAAAAAATGTGTGGTTCAGGACAAATGAAGACACTGGAACAGTTTCTTGGAAGGGGCTCTCATTTTCCATAAAATGAACAATACAATTCTTGGGAGGAAATAGAGACTTGAGACAGGAGGCTTAGTTGGATGAGGGGATGAACAGTCATTACTGTAAATGAAAGACTCGGAGGGAAAGTGCAAAAATTTTAGACAAAATTAGTGTCTGAATTGTTGAGGATCATGAGGGAGAATCATGGATGAATGAGTCAGGTGCTGTAGGTTTTGCTCATCTGAGAATCATTATGGATCAACAATTGGCCAAAACATATTCATCTGTGTGGTATTAGGTTTCTTTCTGTCAAAATCTTCAGCATAGGCCATTCACAGCACAGGAAGGTGGTGTGTGCTCTTTTGAGTTCATTTCACATGAACATGACTTATCCACCATGTTAATGGCATGTTATAGTGCGAGATACTGAAAATATTGCAAAATCTCAAAGAGATAATCTCAGGAAAGTTTATGCAAACAAAGTTTTTATTACTTTTGATTGTACTAACCCAAGTTATTCACAGGTGGTATTCAGCTCTTGGGAATCAATATTTTAATTTCTCTAATCAGGTTTGTCCTATGAGATTGAAACTAATTTCTGAGTAGTAGAACCTATTTGATTCATATCCTTTTTCTTAAACAGCTGCAGAGCTTTTCAGATGAAAGAGGATGTTTTTTTTTTCCATAAATTGTCCCAGCATAACAACATGGGATGAGCAGCTGATAGTTTGTGAAATCAATATCTATAAAAAAATTATTATTAAATATTTTACAAGAATTAAAATTTATAAGCCATTTTTCAATAAATATTGTTTAAACAAAAAAAACTCTGATAATTTTGCAATTATTCATTGAAAGGTGCCACTGGCACTTAACAATGAATAATTGCAAAAATATTAGCAAATATATTACAAGAATTAAAATTTATAAGAAATAATTGTATTAAGAAACGAATCAAAACTTGTGATATATTATATTCCATTAAAATCCTTTAATTTTGCAATAATTCATTGTCCGGCACCACAGGCACATAACAATGAATAATTATTAGCAAATAGATTACAGAATTAATTATATTAAGAAACGCACCAAAACTTATAGAATATTAATTAAATTTGATAAAAAATCTTATAATTTTGCCAGTATTCATTGAAACACACAACCTTGCTTAACCATAAGCAATTGCAAAATTATAAAAAAAAAATTAAGAGAAATTTTTATAATTGACAAAGTATAAAATTAGTGCAAATACATAAGAATTTATGCCAAGAAACGTGTTTGGAAAATGTGCTATGTTGGATATTTAAAAAATGCCATGCTAACCAGTATTTCATACGGCATAAATATTATTAGAGTTATTTTCAATCACATGTTTTGCGATTTCAAACACTGGCGGACGATTTGGGTAAAAATGCAAGCGGACGATTCGGCTGGCAAAAATATCCGTTTCCCGTTTTGAATTACCTGTTTCAAAGTTAACAAGAAAATGTATATTTTACAAATAACATTATTTGTTTTACTGCTAGGGTCTGTCCATTTTTATTTTATTGGTGTATCTTCCAATAAAACGGGAAGACTTGCTTATTCGGGCTCAGCCCTGTGTTTATTCTGAATGCGATGTGTAACGAATGTGTTTGTGTCTGAGAGAGAGCGAATGAGCCATATAGCGTACGGCCAAACAGCGTATAGCAAGAGAAATCCTTTTTTCTACAGCATACTTGCAGCTGTATATTAGATGTTTGAATGCGTTTGACGGTAAAAAAAAACAAGACCGACTTACGAAATAAAACTATCGTGCTCAGTGTGGTAAAGTACGAGAAATATACACGAATTTAGGGAATATGTATCATTTTCATCCATGGTTATTAGTTTAAAAATACGAACTAAAGAAGGTAATTTCGACTCCAGTACTTACATTATGTGCGATTTATCGCATACTGGGTGTGATTTTTATTTTTTGTACCGAATCTTTGTAAAAACGTCTGTTTTCTATGAAAAAGTCGAATTTTCCCCATAGCCTCAGTGTTATTTTGGAGCGATTCTGACGCCAACCGCTAGAGGGCCAGATAAGTTCCGATAACAATAGAGAGTATCGGGAGTGAACGCTCCCCCGAACCTCCCTGACAGCACTGAATGTTACAGTATGGCTGCCATGAACTGCTCACTTTCCATAGGAGGGCAATATATCCACAGATGCAATAAGATAAGATTCCAAACACTAATGATAGGTATACTCATCAATTTAATTAATGAAGTACCGGGTATAACCTGGTACTTCATTAAAATTTTGCTGATGATGATTTTTATTACCTGGTAAATGCATGCATGGATTGCACTGCCCACGTGGATTATGACCAGCCCACAAGGGCTGTACTGTATGCATCCAAAATTAAAACTTTGCAGCATTATTAAAACTTTAAGAACTTTTAAGGCTAATACATGAATTTGAAGTACTTTCAACGTCTTAAAAACACATTTTTCAATCCAAGGACTTTTACACCCTTCAAGGACAATTATTTCTAATTTGAGCCACTGAATTAGAAAAAATTATAGTTTAAAACTGGAAGTATAATGACAGAGCCATCCTTTTTGTGATTGCATTGAACAATCACCATTTAGTTTCCAATGTTCATTTATTCAAGTTTGTGAGATCAGAAAGTTTAAAAAAGGCTGACCATATAACATCAGACAGTTTGTTGACATTGTATGTCAGCAATCAACCTCATCAAAAAATTAAGATTTTGTTGACTTGGGTGTTAGGGTATAGCATTCAGAGTACCATCACAATTTTAGGAGCCAAATTCAAGGACCATTTGAGTTTTAAATCAAGGATTTTCAAGAATCACACCTCACCAAATTCAAGGAGTTTCAACAATCATTGATATATAGGTATAAACAAGAGCTATTGCTGAAGGCAATTATACCCCACTCCAGTGCTGGACCGATGAAGCATATATGAATTATAAACAAAGTGCGGATCAAAGAAATTATGAAAAATTGACAAAGTAAGGACTGTAACTCTGAGGAGAAATTTGTGGGCAACATTTTTATAACATGTCGCAAGGATCCCTCATACCAATTTCATTGAAATTCATCAACTCAACTGCTGAGATATCACTGCAGATGGATGGATGCATGAGCAAATGGATGCATGGACGGATGGATGGACAGACAGATGCATGTAATCCAGTATACCCCCCATTCTCTTCGAGAGGGGAGGTATAAAAATTATGGTATACATACAGCACCTGTTGAAATAAGTGTCAATATAACCACTAGAATATTCGTCTATCCATTGAGTGGAACAAGGCATCTTGGCTCACTCAAGGGATGATTCATTCTTTGTTGGTGCTACTAAAGTTGTTCCTAGAAAGGTTTTAGGGTATCGGCTAACCACAAACGTTTCCAAGTAATTTCAAGGACCTTGGGGATTTCAGGCCCACTTTCAAGTATTTTCAACCCTTGAAAATAAATTTGGAATTCAAGGACCTGCAAGAACTTTCAACGACCTGCACCTACCCTGGCATTTCTGACTGACAGAACATAAAATCTTCTTTGCATGGTAATCGCTAAGAGCGTTTTTTATTATGTTCAATCCACTTTACCCCATGGAATTACTTCACACTTTTCCTTATGGAAACCCAATTGAAACCAGTATATCTGGTTTTCTAAAAAAAAATATATAATGGATTTAACCAAACACTGATTAATTAAATATTCACATTAAATGCATATATTTTCTGCCGGAAAAGTGGTAAATGCATATATTTTCTGCCGGAAAGGTGGTGATTCACTTAATAGTGTTTCACTGTATTTATAACTGTTTAAATATTTCAGTTCCAAAGCCCATTTAAACAGACCCCAAATATGAGACCCAGTTTTTTTCTCTAGCTGAATAAATGGTGCTATGTGACACACTTTTAAAAAGATCACGGACAAAACTTTCCAAAAGTGTATCAAATTAATTGCATCTCATCATCAGATAGAAAAATAACCTTTGACCTAATTCTTAATTACGTCTCGGTACTGAAACAGCTGATGTTTATTTTTAAGTTGATAGCTGATTAGCAATAGCTCTCAGCCATATGGTAACGGCTACAGCTCCAGGATCGGGTTGTGTAAGGTTTTCTGGATTAACATAACTGGCTCTACCAGCCTGAGCCTTCATTCCAGTCGTAGCCTGAGCAGCTTCCTCAGCGGCCTACAAATGAAAATGAAAGAAGCAATGGTAACTGCTCAGTCAAGAAGCATTTTACATAATTTATTTTATTTATGTTACTTATTGTCTTTGACGAAACAAAAGTTTCTCAACACACCAGCAAACAAGTTAACACTTTACCTAAGGAATCGGCAACACCTGTCCTGAATGATATGCACAAGAATAAAAAAAAAAAAAATTAAACAAAACCATATCATGTGACCCCTTATCAGAATGAGCTCGATGAGCTCATTCTGATGAGGGGTCACATGATATAGTTTGTTGAAATTTTTTGAAAAATATGAAAAAATAATATTTCAAGTAATAAATTTTTATATCGTCTGTGTTGGGTAAAGGGTTAAGTTGAGAAGTACCATCTAACCACATGATAAAAATTACCTCAATATACCTTGCACTACAAGTCAGTAGAGAAGTACTATTTACGGTCACACAAAATATATTATCTGATTTACAGGCAATATCATTTTTTCAAATCGGTGAGGGAAGGAGTTTTATTTTTAATTTTACTTTTTTTCTTGCATGTAATGAGCCTGGCATGAATTGAGAGACCTTCCCAGGCCAGAAAATAAGCAGCCTGACATTTGCAGAATGAGGTCCCCAGAGGGTGAATTTGATGATGCTATCCCATACAGTTTGCCAATTTATCCTCTGGGTACCTCCTCCTGTTTAGTTTTGAGACCCTGATTCAGATTGAGGTTCACAGAGGGTAAATTTAGTGATGCTACCCTGCTGTGCAGGACCTCATTTTGCAGATGTCAGTCTGCTTATATTCTGGCTTGGACCTTCCACAGTCTTTTTTTTATAGAAAATACATTTAAGTCCATAATTATACAAATAAACTCATTTAATTTTAAAAATAAAACTGTTTTGCATCTATAGTTAAATGCAAATGCTCTTTACATTTCGGTTTCAGAGTCCCTTCTTTGCAAATATTAAAGTTCAGTCTCTGAATCTAAGTCTCTGGTCTAACTACTTGATCTGAATTACCTCAATATACCCAGCAAAAGGAGCCATAAACTACAGCAAAACAAGAGCACCGCCTAGCAGGGCAACATACGCCCGTGGTGATCACCATGTGTGCAAAGTTTGAACAATATAGCATTAAAAACTAGATGGTGTCACTTGTGAGCAAAGCACACTATAGTGTATCCCCGCATTTGCATCCTTGACTTTGTATGAATGCTTGATACAAAGATGAAATGTATTATATGACACACTAAAATCATATTGAGTGGCACAGGTGACACAGCTTCGTGCGCACCTACAGACTCCACTGCAACATTTGAGCATGGCTTTAGCGTTTCGAATTACATACATGTACCCTGGGAGCCTTTCGCCGGAAACGGTCTAAGAAAACATGAAAGTGGCAACGTTGGCATAGCCACGTGGCACCACAAAAATCCGAAACCTTCGTGCACATCTACAGACCCTACTGCAACATTTGAGCATAGTTTTAGCATTTCCAAATTACATACTCTAGGAGCTTTTTGCCAGAAACGGTGTAAGAAGACATGAAAGCAAAACAGTGGCACCACCATGTGGCACCTGAAAAATCTGAAACCTTTGTATGCATCTACAGACCCTACTGCAACATTTGAGCATGGGTTTAGCATTTAGAATTACATACCCTAGGAGCCTTTCGACGGAAACGGTCTAAGAAAAAACAAAAGTGGCAACGGTGACACAGCCACGTAGCACACAAAAAATCCAAAACCTTCCTGTGCATTTACAGATTCTACTGCAACATCTCAGCATGGTTTTAGCATTTCGAATTACATACTCTAGGAGCCTTTCGCCAGAAACGGTCTAAGAAAACACGAAAGTGGCAATAGTGGCACAGCCACGTGGCACCCAAAAAATCCGAAACCTTCCAGTGCATCTACAGACCCCATTGCAACATTTAAGCATGGTTTTAGCTTTTCGAATTACATACCCTAGGAGCCTTTTGCCGGAAACAGTCTAAGAAAACGCAAAAGTGGCAATGGCACAGCCACTTGGCAGCTGAAAAATCCAAAATCTTCATGCACATCTACAGACCCCACTGCAACATTTGAGCATGGTTTTAGCGTTTCGAATTACATACCCTAGGAGCATTTCACCGGAAAGTGACAACGGTGCCACAGCCACATGGCAGCTGAAAAATCTGGAACCTTCGTGCACATCTGCAGACCCCACTGCAACATTTGAGCATGGTTTTAGCGTTTTGAATTACATAATCTAGGAGCCTTTCGCTGGAAACGGTTTAAGAAAACATAAAAGTGGCAACAGTAGCACAGCCACGTGGCACCCAAAAAATCTGAAACCTTTGTGCGCATCTACAGACCCTACTGCAACATCTGAGCATGTTTTTAGCATTTCGAATTACATACTCTAGGAGCCTTTCATCGGAAACGGTCTAAGAAAACACGAAAGTGGGAACGGTGGCACAGCCACGTGGCACCCCAAAAATCCGAAACCTTCGTGTGCATCTACAGACCCTACTGCAACATTTGAGCATGGTTTTAGGATTTCGAATTACATACCCTAGGAGCCTTTCGCCGGAAACTGTCTAAGAAAACATGAAAGTGGCAACGGCACAGCCACTTGGCAGCTGAAAAATCTGAAACCTTTGTGCGCATCTACAGACCCCACGTAAACATTTGAGCATGGTTTTAGCTTTTCGTATTATATACCCTAGGAGTCTTTCATCAGAAAGGGTCTCAGAAAACACGAAAGTGGCAACGGTGGCACAGCCACGTGGAAGCTGAAAAATCCGAAACCTTCGTGCGCATCTACAGACCCCACTGCCATATTTGAGCATGGTTTTAGCATTTCGAATTACATACCCTAGGAGCCTTTCGCTGGAAACGGTCTAAGAAAACACGAAAGTGGCAACAGTGGTACAGTCACATGGCACCCCAAATATCTGAAACCTTTGTGCGCATCTACAGACCCTACTGCAACATCTGTGCATGCTTTTAGCATTTCGAATTACATACTCTAGGAGCCTTTCGTCAGAAACGGTCTAAGAAAACATGAATGTGGCAACAGTAGCACAGACACATGGCAACTGAAAAATCCGAAACCTTTGTGTGCATCTACAGACCCTACTGCAACATTTGAGCATGGTTTTAGTGTTTCGAATTACATACCCTAGGAGCTTTTCGCTGGAAACGGTCTAAGAAAACACGAAAGTGGCAACGGTGGCACAGCCACGTGGCACCCCAAAAATCCGAAACCTTCGTGCGCATCTACAGACCCTACTGCAACATCTGAGCATGCTTTTAGCATTTCAAATTACATACCCTAGGAGCCTTTCGTCAGAAACGGTCTAAGAAAACATGAAAGTGGCAACAGTGGCACAGCCACATGGCCGCTGAAAAATCCGAAACCTTTGTGCGCATCTACAGACCCTACTGCAACATTTGAGCATGGTTTTAGCATTTCAAATTACACACCCTAGGAGCCTTTCGCCGGAGACGGTCTAAGAAAACGTGAAAGTGGCAACGGCACAGCCACTTGGCAGCTGAAAAATCTGAAACCTTTGTGCGCATCTACAGACCCCACGTAAACATTTGAGCATGGTTTTAGCTTTTCGTATTATATACCCTAGGAGTCTTTCATCAGAAAGGGTCTCAGAAAACACGAAAGTGGCAACGCTGGCACAGCCACGTGGAAGCTGAAAAATCCGAAACCTCCGTGCGCATCTACAGACCCCACTGCCATATTTGAGCATGGTTTTAGCATTTCGAATTACATACCCTAGGAGCCTTTCGCTGGAAACGGTCTAAGAAAACACGAAAGTGGCAACAGTGGTACAGTCACATGGCACCCCAAATATCTGAAACCTTTGTGCGCATCTACAGACCCTACTGCAACATCTGTGCATGCTTTTAGCATTTCGAATTACATACTCTAGGAGCCTTTCGTCAGAAACGGTCTAAGAAAACATGAATGTGGCAACAGTAGCACAGACACATGGCACCTGAAAAATCCGAAACCTTTGTGTGCATCTACAGACCCTACTGCAACATTTGAGCATGGTTTTAGTGTTTCGAATTACATACCCTAGGAGCTTTTCGCTGGAAACGGTCTAAGAAAACATGAAAGTGGCAACGGTGGCACAGCCACGTGGCACCCCAAAAATCCGAAACCTTCGTGCGCATCTACAGACCCTACTGCAACATCTGAGCATGCTTTTAGCATTTCAAATTACATACCCTAGGAGCCTTTCGTCAGAAACGGTCTAAGAAAACATGAAAGTGGCAACAGTGGCACAGCCACATGGCCGCTGAAAAATCCGAAACCTTCGTGCGCATCTACAGACCCTACTGCAACATTTGAGCATGGTTTTAGCATTTCAAATTGCACACCCTAGGAGCCTTTCACCGGAGACGGTCTAAGAAAACACGAAAGTGGTAACGGTGGTGCAGCCACGTGGCAGCTGAAAAATCTGAAACCTTTGTGCGCATCTACAGACCCCACTGCAACATTTGAGCATGGTTTTAGCATTTCGAATTACATACCCTAGGAGCCTTTCATTGGAAGCGGTCTAAAAAACACGGAAGTGGCAACGGTGACACAGCCACGAGGCACCCAAAAAATCCGAAACCTTCATGCGCATCTATAGACCCTACTGCAACATCTGAGCATGCTTTTAGCGTTTCGAATTACATAATCTAGGAGCCTTTCGCTGGAAACGGTTTAAGAAAACACGAAAGTGGCAACAGTAGCACAGCCACGTGGCACCCAAAAAATCTGAAACCTTTGTGTGCATCTACAGACCCTACTGCAACATCTGAGCATGCTTCTAGCATTTCGAATTACATACTCTAGGAGCCTTTCATCGGAAATGGTCTAAGAAAACACAAAAGTGAGAACGGTAGCACAGCCACGTGGCACCCCAAAAATCCGAAACCTTCGTGCACATCTACAGACCCCACTGCCACATTTGAGCATGGTTTTAGCATTTCGAATTACATACCCTAGGAGCCTTTCACCGGAAACGGTCTAAGAAAACACGAAAGTGGCAATAGTGGCACAGCCATGTGGCACCTGAAAAATCTGAAACCTTTGTGCGCATCTACAGGCCCTACTGCAACATTTGAGCATTGTTTTAGCATTTCGAATTACATACCCTAGGAGCCTTTCACCGGAAACGGTCTAAGAAAACACGAAAGTGGCAATGGTGGCACAGCCACATGGCAGCTGAAAAATCTGAAACCTTCGTGCGCATCTACAGACCCCACTGCAACATTTGAGCATGGTTTTAGCGTTTTGAATTACATACCCTAGGAGCCTTTCGCCGGAAACGGTCTAAGAAAACACGAATGTGGCAACGGTGGCACAGCCACATGGCACCCAAAAAATCTGAAATCTTCATGCGCATCTACAGACCCTACTGCAACATCTGAGCATGCTTTTAGCATTTCGAATTACATACCCTAGGAGCCTTTCACTGGAAACGGTCTAAGAAAACACGAAAGTGGCAACGGTGGCACAGCCACGTGGCACCCAAAAAATCCGAAACCTTCGTGCACATTTACATACCCTACTGCAACATTTGAGCATGGTTTTAGGATTTCGAATTACATACCCTAGGAGCCTTTCACCGGAAACGGTCTAAGAAAACATGAAAGTGGCAATGGTGGCGCAGCCACATGGCAGCTGAAAAATCTGAAACCTTCGTGCGCATCTACAGACCCCACTGCAACATTTGAGCATGGTTTTAGCATTTCGAATTACATACCCTAGGAGCCTTTCGCCGGAAACGGTCTAAGAAAACATGAAAGTGGCAACGGTGGTGCAGCCATGTGGCAGCTGAAAAATCAGAAACCTTCGTGCACCTCTACAGATCCCACTGCAACATTTGAGCATGGTTTTAGCGTTTCGAATTACATACCCTACGAGCCTTTCGCCGGAAACGGTATAAGAAAACACGAAAGTGGCAATGGTGGCACAGCCACATGGCACCCCAAAAATCTGAAACCTTCGTGTGCATCTACAGACCCTACTGCAACATCTGAGCATACTTTTAGCATTTCGAATTACATACTCTAGGAGCATTTCGCCAGAAACACTCTAAGAAAACATGAAAGTGGCAACAGTGGCACAGCCACATGGCCGCTGAAAAATCCGAAACCTTTGTGCGCATCTACAGACCCTACTGCAACATTTGAGCATGGTTTTAGCATTTCGAATTACATACTCTAGGAGCCTTTCGCCAGAAACGGTCTAAGAAAACATGAAAGTGGCAATGGTGGTGGAGCCACGCGGCAGCTGAAAAATCTGAAACTTTCGTGCGCATTTATAGATCCCACTGCAACATTTGAGCATAGTTTTAGCGTTTCGAATTACATACCCTAGGAGCCTTTTGCCAGAAACGGTCTAAGAAAACACAAAAGTGGCTACGGTGGCACAGCCACATGGCACCTGAAAAATCTGAAACCTTCGTGCACATCTACAGATCATTTAGCAACACCCTAGTGCAGTTATAGAACTCTGAATTACATAGGTTGGGATTATTTGAAAAAAAAGTGAAAAATTAGCGCATTTTTCAAGTGGCTCCACAGAAGCCACCTGGTGGCGCAAAACTTTAAAAGTGGTATTTTTGGATTGCACAGACCCTATTGAACAACTGTAGAAAGTTGCGGTGTTTCGAATTACAAAACCGGACGTATGGACGGAGAACACGACAATATCCCCGCATTTTTTAAAATGCGGGGATAATAAAGGGCCAAAACTCTACTAAAAATAAGAACTTGTGCGAGCTATTATGGCCATGAAGCTGCGTATTAAATTTGAAAAGAATCTGATTAAGTTGATGGTTTGTAGAGCACGGAAAGCATAATTTGCTTGATTTCTAAGTATTAAAGGGGGAATAACTACTAGGAAAACTGTTGAACATGACCCAAATTTGAACCTGTGCGAGATCTTATTGTGGTTGTGCAGTATATCAAATATTTTTTAAATCCGATGGAAATCACGCTCTGTAGAGCACGGAATACAACTGTTCCCGGATGGACAGATGGACAGACGGACAGCGCCATAACATAATACGTCCATTTTTCAAATGGACATATAAAAATTAAAATTTATAAGTTCTTCATGTTTTACAGTTTCATTTCAGTTTCATTTTCTTAGGAGGGAAGAGACTGCTGTTTCAGTCAATTTGGCTTTTCCAACAAGATGTTTTAGTGTTGCAGGAAATTCAACCTGTAAATGAGCCGCAGAGTACACATGATCCCCTAATAGGGTAATAAATTGATTTGCTCACATATAAATGCTTTAGACAAATGGACATGCAGATGGATAAGCAGCAGCAATGAAAGTTCATTTCTCTTCTCATGTTTCTGATAAGGGATAGATATAGCAGTGATGGATTTAAACCTAGGACCCTGCGACTCACATAGATTTGAATCAAACCTCGAATCGAATACAGGCACTTTGAAGTCCCAATAAAATATTCCAACTACATAATCAAGGCATGCCTTCGTCGACAGCATGCCTTGATGATGTAGTTGGAATATTACCCAGTAAGGATTTTAGTTCAAAAACATAAATGTGTGCAAGAATTCTGTACTGGGCACTTCATGGGGCTTGCTGCAAGCAACAGAGCTCATTGTCAATATTGCTTGGGAACTTCAAATTTGCTTTCAGTAGTGGTAGTGACTAGTGAAACTGGAATTAGCATGGATGGTGGCATGGGTACAGATGCCTTTTATGTTAATATAGTGGAAATTATAGTCAGTCTTTATTTTCAACATTATTTATGTACAATTTCTATCTCATCTTTTCATTTTGTGAGACGACTAACATAGCTGATACCAGGTGAAATTCAAGTGAAAAGATTTGAAGGAAAATGAATCGGACAGCCAATTTCAAATTGAACTGAATACAGTGGAACCCCGTTAATTGAATAGCCACTTTGCCAATGAAGATTATTCAATTAACAAGAGTATTCAATTAACAGGGTTTGTGTCACTTTCCTGTATTCTAGAGATACACTTGGCATTTAATCTTTTATATCTTGTTTGACAGAGCTCTCTGAGCTCTGTCAAACAAGATATAATAGATTAAATGCTTGTATTGCATGTTCTGAGGCCAAATAGGCCTATAAACAAAGGAAAACTGGGGAGAGTCAGATCAATTTCTCGACAGGTTACAAGATTTTTTATTCAATTAACAGGAGTTTACTCTATAACCTATATTCAATTAACAGGTCAAATTTGTACTGGAGGTATGGTAAATAGTTTTGTGTTGGGAAATTATATTCAATTAACAGGGTTATTCTGTAAAGAGATATCCATTTAAGTGGGCTCCACTGTACCAACTTAAGATTCAAAATCGATCGAATCTCAAAGTTTCACAGGGCCCTATTTAAACCATTATATGCAAGTACAGTGGAACCCTGTTAATTGAATAGCCACTTTGCCAATGAAAATTCTTCAATTAACAGGAGTATTCAGTTGACAGGGAGGTTGTCACTTTCCTGTATCCTAGAGATAAACTAAGCAAGTATACTATTATATCTTGTTTGACAGAGCTCCATGAGCTCTGTCAAACAAGATATAATAGATTAAATGCCTATATGGGATGTACTGAGGCCACATAGGTCTATAAACAAAGGAAAACTGGGGAGAGTCAGGGTAATTTCTCGACGAGTTACAAGATTTTTTATTCAATTAACAGGAGTTTACTCTATAACCTATATTCAATTAACAGGTCAAATTTGTACTGGTGGTATGGTAAATGGTTTTGTGTTGGGAAATTATATTCAATTAACAGGGTTATTCTGTAAAGAGATATCCATTTAAGTGGGCTCCACTGTACCAAGATTCAAAATCGATCGAATCTCAAAGTTTCACAGGGCCCTATTTAAACCATTACAAAATAAAACTGATAAATCTACACAGTATTTTAAGTAGAGAGCACTCAACAATTAATCATTTCAATATTGTTTTTTCTCCTTCCAGAATATTGCTGATATAGAGGATCTCTAATGAGTTGCGATTTCTAATGAAATTTATGTTCCGAGTTCACTAAAACTGAAGTTTACCAAGGCTCAGATCAATTTTAGTTGATTTATTGATTGATTTAGTGGAGTTTAATGACACTTTCGACACACAGGGTCACCACATGTCGGACAGTTTTACAGGTGGAGGAAGCTGGAGTACCCGGCGCGAACCACTAAGTAATGGCGAGCAAATGTTAGACTCCCAAACATACTAACTCCACACAAGCAGGGTTAGCATTGGTTGATGACAGGTGCACCATCGACAAGCATTATGCCTTAGTACACAGCATCACCGCGCCCTCCCCCCCCCCCCCTCCCCCAAGTGGACAATCAGGATTAAGTGCCTTGCATAATGACACAAAGCAGTTACCCCTTGTGGGGATCACACCCTGGTTCTCTCAATTTGAACTTCAAAGCCATAACCAGTGAGCCACCACGCTCCCATCAATTTTAGTTAACAAGATTCAGAAGTTTCATGTCAAATCGTGATGAATTTGAGATTCTTTTTATTATATAATGTGTAATTTAATTTTTTTAATAATATTATTATAAAAGTTGGCCATCGCTGTTCACAAAAATCACCAGGCAAAGTTTATTATTTTTTTCAGTTTTTGATTCTAAAACATAGCTTATGACCCCCTCGATCATAAGCTATGTTTTAGAATCAAAAACTGAAAAAATTTTTATTCTAAATTCTACTTCTGAAACCAGCATTATGATGTCAACGTTTATTTCTGATGTGATTCACGTATCAGATGTGTTGTGAACAATATTTTCCATAATGAGCTATTTAATGATAATTGTGATAAAATTCTTTATTGAAAAATGAGTTCATAGGAATCAAATATTAAAGAGTAAGGCCATAAAAAGTAGATGTTCTGTTTCTCAGGTCCATTTGTTTTTAAATGCATGCAGACAAGAAGATGTTTATTTCATGTTTAGTTTTTTTTAGTTGGTTATTCTTTTCCCTCAGTGGTTCATACACTTGGTTTGTTTTACGTTTTAGGCTTCATAATCAACAAAATAACATGGGAAGAGGTGTATTTTAAAATTTTAATAACTTGAGGAATTTATCTTGACATAAACCAGTTTATTTAAGTTTGTTGAGGTAATAAAAAGAGAGCATGGAGCAGCCAAAAAGTGAAACCTGACTTGGCAACACAGAAACTTTTGAACTTAGGCTAACCTCCATCATATATTATATTTTATTTAGCAGCCAAAATGACCATGGACAAGGGCCTGATAACCTGATTGGGAAGGGGGTGGGGGGGGGGGGGGGGGTTACTAAAAGTATTTAGGAACATATATCCTTATGTTCATCCTTCAATTCTTTAACTAACGAATAGACCACATCCCCCTGCATAATTTACAAAATGAGCCATTGAAAAACAATTTTTCAAAAACTTTCAGAAAAAACATATCAAGTGAACCCCTTATTAGAATGAGCTCTTTGAGGTCGTTTCAATGAGGAATCACATGATATAGTTTTGTTGGAAGTTTTTTTAAAAATGAAAAACAAGAAAAGCATTGCAAAGTGATTCCAATTCCCCCACAATCATATTCGAACCCAATCACACAATCAGGCCCCATAAAAATTTACCTGGATGATGTTTTATCACAAAAAATTGGACATATCAGTACAGGCACTGAAGATTGGATTACTTCTAATTAACCCTTAACCCAACTCATACAATATCCAAATTTCTTATGTTACTTCACAGTTTTCCAAATTTGTTCCGAAAATTTCAGCAAAACTATGATGAGGTCATTTACAAGTTTTACAGGATATTTTTATAACAAAAGGCCATAACTCCAATAATTTTTAAGAGCTATTGGTGGCCATCGAACTTGACATAGACATTATTGCTGTAGAGAGATATACTAAAAGAAATGAAATCTATTAACTATTGTTCAAGTTATGCCATAAACAATGGTCGGACAGACAGACAGATGAAAGGACGGATGGACAGATTGATGGACAGATGCACAGACAGAGCTCTTCGCTACATCCCTCCCTTGCAAGGGGATAATAATATTTAAAATAATAATAAATTTTGAATTTGTGTGCATTTGGTGAAAGGTTAAATGTATCAAGTAATGATTCAAGCTATAAATATAAAATCTATATCTACCTTGACAGCTTTCAAAAACATGTCAACTGCAGAACCAGATCCATCATACTGCTTCAGTACACAATTAGCAGCATGCAGAGCATCTACCTGCAAAGATATCACACAATTACTTCAAGAAGTAAATTGAAAAGTTATGCAATATGAATTGATTATAAGTCAAATCTATTGATCTTGCTACTCACTTGCAAGTCTTGTGAATGTGTTTTCAATTAAAAAACTTTTTTTCCATTTATCCTGTTGTAAATAATAATATAACAAGAGGCCCCAAGGAACCTTAATCGCTCACAGGCCAAAGAGGTTCAAAGAAGTATTTGGGGCCACATTCAGGTAGACATGGTTCATAACACTACAAAGGAATGAAGTCATGAGGGGTAAATTTTATGGAACTAGGGACATGGCTTGAACAAACTTGAATCTTACCCCCCTAAGGATGCTGCATACCAAATATCAAAAGCATTCATCTGCTGGATTAGAAGAAAAAGATTTTTAAAGAAAATTCCTCATTTTGAACTAAGTTATCAATCGGGCTCCAACAGTGAGCCCAAATATGAACCCAGGGACTTGGCTTCAACAAACTTGAATCTCACCCCCTAAGGATGCTGCATGCCAAATATCAAAACATTTCGACTGCTAAATCTGAAGAAGATTTTTAAAGAAAAATTCCTCAAACTGACTAAGTTATAATTCGGGCTCCCACAGGGAGCCCAAATATGGACCCAGGGACTTGGCTTTAACAAACTTGAATCTCACCCCCCTAAGGATGCTACACACCACATACCAAAACATTCCGACTGCTGGATCTGAAGAAGAAGATTTTTAAAGAAAATTCCTCATTTCGAACTAAGTTACAATTCAAGCTCCCACAGTGAGCCCAAATATGGACCTGGGGACATGGCTTGAACAAACTTGAATCTCACCCCCCTAAGGATGCTGCATACCAAATATTAAAACATTCTGACTGCAAGATCTGAAGAAGAAGATTTTTAAAGAAAAGTCCTCATTTTGAACTAAGTTATCATTTGGGCTCCCATAGTGAGCCCAAATATGGACCTAGGGACATGGCTTGAACAAACTTGAATCTCACCCCCCTAAGGATGCTCCATACCAAATATCAAAACATTCCATCTGCTGGATCTGAAAAAGCAGATTTTTAAAGAAAATTCCTCATTTTGAACTAAGTTATAATTCGGGCTACCACAGTGAGCCCAAATATGAACCCAGGGACTTGGCTTGAACAAACTAGAATCTCACCCGCCTAAGCATGCTGCATACCCAATATCAAAAGATTCTGCCTGCTGGATCTTGAGAAGAAGATTTTTAAAGAAATTTACCTGAAATGCACTAAGTTCAAATTTGGGCTCCTATACTGAGCCCAAATATAAACTCAGGGGGCTGATTTGAACAAACTTGAATCCGATACACTGCACAATGTTGCATACCAAATATCAAAAGATTCTGCCTGCTGGATCTGGAGAAAAAGATTTTTTAACAAATTTGCCTGAAATGCACTAAGTTCGAATTCGAGCTTCTATAGTGAGCCCAAATATGAATCCAGGGGGCCGATTTGAACAAACTTGAATCAGATCCACCCCACAATGTTGCATACCAAATATCAAAAGATTCTGCCTGCTGGATCTGGAGATGAAGATTTTTTAAAAATTTGCCTGAAATGCACTAAGTTCGAATTCAGCTTCTATAGTGAGCCCAAATATGAATCCAGGGGGCCGATTTGAACAAACTTGAATCAGATCCACCCCCACAATGTTGCATACCAAATATCAAAAGATTCTGCCTGCTGGATCTGGAGAAGAAGATTTTTTAAAAAATTTGCCTGAAATGCACTAAGTTCGAATTCAAACTTCTATAGTGAGCCCAAATATGAATCCAGGGGTCTGAATTGAACAAACTTGAATCAGATCCACCCCACAATGTTGCATACCAAATATCAAAAGATTCTGCCTGCTGGATCTGGAGAAGAAGATTTTTTAAGAAATTTGCCTGAAATGCACTAAGTTCAAATTCGGGCTTCTATACTGAGCCCAAATGTGAATCCAGGGGGCCGCTGTGAATAGACTTGAAACAGATCCACCCCACAATGTTGCATACCAAATATCAAAAGATTCTGCCTGTGGATCTTGAGAAGAAGATTTTTAAAGAAATTTGCCTGAAATGCACTAAGTTCAAATTCGGGCTTCTATACTGAGCCAGAGTATGAGCCCAGGGGGCTGATTTGTACAAACTTGAATCAGATCCACCCACAATGTTGCATTCCAAATATCAAAAGATTCTGCCTGCAGGATCTGGAGAAGAAGATTTTTTAAGAAATTTGCCTGAAATGCAGTTCTTGAAACAGATCCACCCCACAATGTTGCATACCAAATATCAAAAGATTCTGCCTGCTGGATCTGGAGAAGAAGATTTTTTAAGAAATTTGCCTGAAATGCACTAAGTTCAAATTCGGGCTTCTATACTGAGCCCAAATGTGAATCCAGGGGGCCGCTGTGAATAGACTTGAAACAGATCCACCCCACAATGTTGCATACCAAATATCAAAAGATTCTGCCTGTGGATCTTGAGAAGAAGATTTTTAAAGAAATTTGCCTGAAATGCACTAAGTTCAAATTCAGGCTTCTATACTGAGCCCAAATATGAACCCAGGGGGCCGATTTGTACAAACTTGAATCAGATCCACCCCACAATGTTGCATACCAAATATCAAAAGTGGTCATAGAAGTAAAAATAAAATTACCACATGTGTGGAGGATAGGTAGGGGAAATAACTCACGACAATTTTCATTGGAGAATGATGGTCATCAAACTTGAGGTAGACATTGTTCCCAAAGAGTTATATACCAAAAGAAATTGATAGTTGTTAAAAATGTTTAAGTTATTCCATAAACAAGCATTACACAATATTTTTTAACAAAGGGCAATAACTCTCATAATTTTCATTGAATATCGCTGATCATCGATCTGGACGAAGACATTGTTGTTATAGAGACATATACCAAACAGAATTGCAATCTGTTAAATATTGTTCAAGTTTTGTCGTAAGCAAGATTTACAGAATATTTTTATAACAAAGGGCAATAACTCACATAATTTGTAATAGATATATCACTATTTTATGTACTATAAGGGTAAATAATTGTACAGTTGTGCAGGTGTCCGGAGATATTTTGGACAAGGCAAAGCCGAGTCCAAATATTGCAGGACACCTGCACAACTGTACAATTATTTACCCATTTAGTACACAAAATAGTGATATATGTGATTTAATCCACAGCCCCTCAATGCTAACAAAAGTCAAAAAAATTATATTTTCGAAAGTTTGACACGAGTAAAACCACATTTTAAAACACTTTTTGCTTGCTCTACCCCCAAAAAACAAAATGGGCATAACCCATTGTTTCCTTGCTAGAAAGTCTATTGAAGTTATGACACGCATCAGGAGTTCAGATATTGTGAACAGATCTGTGGCTTCGAAGTGAACTCACATCATGACGTAATTTGTTCTCCCGCTAATATATTGTCTCAGCTCAAGGGTGGAACACTTATTCAATCCCTCATCGAAAGTGCGGCAGATAAATTTAATAATCATTCATTTTTAAAGCATTTGGAAGAATAATTCTTTTTTTTATCTGAAGAAGAGGTTCGCTTTCCTCTCAGGGGTGGCGGGAAGTGGTGCCTGATTGCCATCTTAATATTTGAAAAAGGGCATTTTTGGGGGGTTATTTATTTATTTACTGGTGTTTAAGGTCACTTTTCTGCAGCTATGGCTAATTGTGACCGCAAAAAAGGTGTAAAGTCAAGGTTAGCCAATCGTTTACACCCATGCTGCCCATTTTAGGAGACTTCTACCCCGGGCACTGGTGACCAGGTCCAATTTTGCCAGTAAAACTGAACTTGTTTACCACAGTAAACAAGCACTGCTTCACTTCCGAGGTTTCCACAGGAGTCCTTTTTAGGTTACCAGGGCTGTTGGTTATTAAAAGCAACAAAGTACATTATAATTTGGACACGATGCACACCCAATTCAGTAGCTCTGTCGAGAAAAGCTTGTCGATAATTCATGTGTTAGAAAGTTTTTCACACCTCCTTTACAGCATCTTTACTTTTGAATGGTTATGATTACAGTACAGTGACAATCGTACAAATATCTAGTTATTGGGACTGTTTCAAAACCGTCCCAGTATCCAGATATTGGTACTGTTTTACTCAGCTGTTCTCATCAAAACCGTACTTGGTGTGATTTTATAGGGCTTGTTTTCATGACAGAGAACAAAAGAAATATTAGGTAGCTGTGGATTAATCAAGAGATATTGCTGGTCATTGAACTTGATGTAGACATTGTTGCTATGGAGACATATACCAAAAAGAATTGAAATCTGTTAACTATTGTTCAAGTTATGCCATAAACAAAGTTCAGACAGATGGTCCCTCGAATGGACGGACAGATGGACACACAGCCAGACAGATGAACAGAGCTCTATGCTATATCTCACCCTTGTGAGGGGGATAATAATGCAATGTTAGCATCTAAATCCACTGTAGTACTCTCCTACTTACATTATTAACCCATATTATCGGTTTGCACACCCTTTGTTCATATCACGACATTCTCAGCTCAACTCTACAGAGCATATTGCTGGCGTTCCACAGATGGGCATGCAAGACAAGCACCTCAACAGGTCCCTATTTTACACCTAGGTACAGTGAGGATTACATAGTACTGGTGAAAATTCCGAATGTTCACAGCAGGCAATACATTCAACACCGCAGAATCATACACTCAAACTTTGCTGAGTGCACACCAGCCACTCACTATGACAGGAAGCACCTGAATCAATCGCTCAGTGGTCACCCATCCAACGATTATCAAGGCTCAATGTTACTTAATTTCGGGGATCTAACGACAACCAGTCTTGCTTTGCCAGTGCTCCCAACAATAAATTCCAGTTAACCCTTTACACTACAAAGAGCATATCAAAATTTATTATTCTAATAATTGTTTTTTTCAACAAAATCCATATTAGGTAATCCCTCATTTGAAGGAGCTCAATGAGCTCATTCCAAGGAGGCATCACATGGCATGGTTTTGTTGAAAGCTTTTGGAAAAAAAAATTAAAATTTCTCAACAGATTAATTTGCAAATTATGTGGGCGGATGCTGACAATTTGTTAGGTAAAGTGTTAGGCCATCACTTTTTTATTATTTTCCTGTTCCAAAGAGTTTTCTACTCTCTTCCACGTTTGATAGAGAATGAATCTTGTGGACATGACCTCTGCAATTTTTTAATCACTGAAAAATATCTCTCATTACGTGTACAGTCCCTGTAAAAGTAGTCTTCCAAATTACCCCAGTTGTTACATATTATAACATAATGCAGTCACTGTTAATCTGGTTCAATTAAGATCTCTGTGTCTATTTATAGAGGAACTTTTTATGAGTGGGCAGAGCTAATTAATGGGGTTTTCTAGCACTGGTCTGATAAAGCATAACACTTTTGAGATGTTGTTTATAAACTTTCTGACAACTTTTATTTACCAAATGTTATTAAATATCTTTTTGAAATTTAATCTGTATTTTGTTCCAATTTATTGGTAATGCATATATATCAATATATTCAATTAATTGTAAATTGTAACAAAAACAAAAAATCAAATTAAAATAATCTTGGCATATAAAGTTCAAATGGAGAAATATTCAAGTCTAATTACTGTGTAATATACATTTTTAGCTTAACTTGACATAGTCAAGATAAGCTATTGCCATCACGTGTGCAGAAGTCTGTTAGTCTGTGAGTCTGTGACGTCTGTTCACATTTTCCTTTAGCATGGGCTACACCCCGCAGTTCTTGTCTGATCGTCACGAAATTTCATATGCAGGTTTGGGGTCATGTCTAGATGAGAACATCCCCTTTTGATCGCGATCAGGCAACCGGTATGGCTGCCCGAGCCCAAAACCCGAAAACCATTAGCACAGTCTACAGGTTGTATTTATGAAGGGATTTCAGTGAAACTTGGTAGGATGCCTCTGTATAATGCCTAGATGAGAACGTCCCCTTTTGGGCATGATCTATCAACCGTGATGGCTGCCCAAGCCCGAAAACCAAAAACTTTTAGCACAGTCGGCAGGTCATGTTTAATGTGGAGGGATTTCATTGCAACTTGGTAGGATGACTCTTTATGATGTCTAGATGAGAATTTCCCCATTTGGGCATGATCTGCCAACCGTGATGACTGCCCGAGCCCAAAACCTGAAAACCTTTAACACAGTCTACAGGTCATATTTATTGAGGAATTTCATTGTAACTTGGTGGGTTGACTTCATACAATGTCTAGATGAGAAAGTCCCCTTTTGGATGTGATTGGACAACTGTGACGGCTACATGGGCCCGAAGCCCGAAGCCCAAAAACCTTTAGCACAGTCTAGAGGTCATATTTATGAAGGGATTTCATTGTAACTTGGTAGGATGACTCCAAATAATGTCTAGATGAGAACGTCCTTTTTTGATTGTGATCATGCAGCCTTGATGGGTGCCCGAGCCCAAAAACCTTTAGCACAGGCAAAAGGTCATATTTATGGAAGGATTTCATTGTAACCTGTTAGGTTGACTCCATATAATGCCTAGATGATGACATCCCCTTTTGGTCGTGATTGGTCAGTTGTGATGGCTCAAGTGCCCGAAGCCCGAAAACCTTGAGCACAGTCTACAGGTCATATTTATGAAGGGATTTCATTGTAACTTCGCAGGATCACTCCAGATGATGCCCAGATGAGATTGTCCCCTTTGGTTGTGATCATTCAACCATGATGGCTGCCCGAGCCCTACAGGTCATATTTATGAAGGGATTTCATTGTAACTTGGTAGGTTGACTTCATATAATGTCTAGATGAGAACGTCCCCTTTTGGTCGTGGTTGGTCAACTGTGATGGCTACAGGTGCCTGAAGCCCGAAAATCTTGAGCACAGTCTACAGGTCATATTGATGAAGGAATTTCATTGTAACTTCATAGGATCACTTCAGATGATGACCAGATGAGAATGCCCCCTTTTGGTTGTGATCATTCAACCATGATGGGTGCCCAAGCATAAAGCCCGAAAACCTTTAGCACAGTCTTCAGATCATATTTATGAAGGGATTTCATTGTAACTTGGTAGGTTGACTTCATGTAATGTCTAGATGAGAACAGCCCCTTTTGGACACCATTAGGCAACTATGTTGGCTATAGGGGCCCAAAGCCCAAAAATCTTTAGCACAGTCTACAGATGATATTTATGAAGGGATTTCATTATACCTTCGTAGGATGACTCTAAATAATGTCTATATGAGGACGTCCCCTTTTGGTCGCGATCATTCAGCCTTGATGGCTGCCCGAACCCAAAACCCCAAAACCTTTAGCATAGTCTATTGGTCATATTTATGGAAGGACTTCATTGTAACCTGTAAGTTTGACTCCATATAATGCCTAGATGATGACATTCCCTTTTGGTCGTGGTTGGTCAACTGTGACGGCTTCAGGGGCCCGAAGCCCAAAAACCTTGAGCACAGTCTACAGGTCATATTTATGAAGGGATTTCATTGTAACTTTGTAGGATCACTCCAGATGATGCCCAGATGAGAATGTCCCCTTTTGGTTGCGATCATTCAACCATGATGGCTGCCAGAGCCCAAAAACCTTTAGCACAGTCAACAGGTCATATTTATTAAGGGATTTCATTGTAACTTGGTAGGTTGACTTCATATAATGTCTAGATGAGAACGTCCCCTTTGGATGCAATTGGGAAACTGACGACTACAGGGGCCCGAAGCCCGAAAACCTTTACCACAGTCTCCAGGCCATATTTATGAAGGGATTTTAATGTAACTTGATAGGATGACTCGTTTTGGAATAATTTCACTGTAACTTGGTAACTTTTGTTGATATACGTTAACTGTGAGGGCCACATACATTAACTGTGAGGTCATATTAACCCACCCCTCAGCTCTTTAGTACAGTGTACACCTCATATTATTTTTATCATAAACATAGCATACAGGTAACAGAGATGAACATATTCCCAATTATCACAATTCTTGTCTTATTTCATAATCCTTTCATAAACATTGAACATTATCCTTTTCATCAAACACAACACACAAGTTAAGTTACAGTGTCATTGACACTTTCATTGCATTTATGATGGGTTAATGTAATAATGCATAAAGAAAATAAATTCATTTTTATGATTTATTTCAAGGTATCGACTAAAAATATTCAACACATATTTACATCATCAACACAAAAAAAGACTGACAACAAATCGAGATGCAATTGATCGCCTTCTATTTCAGTTATGACCGCTTATAATCTGCCCATATTAATACTGTCGAAAATAATTTTAATGATTTTATTTGCAATGTATGGTTTCCGTTTTTGAATGCACTCAAATTAAATTGCGTTCCGGCAACAACATAATTATGCCAAAAAATAACTTTTAACTTTCTGTGGAACTAGAGGTGGTGTCAGTAGGCCTATCTCTGCGATAGGCGACATGTGATCCCCGACATGTGGTGGTGGTGGTGGTGGTGGGGGGGGGGGGGGAGGGAGGGGGCGTACATCTGTTATTTATGGGGGGAGGACATTAAAGTATAAGGGTGTCAAAGCTTGCTCTTACTGGACGTCGACTCGGCACATGTACATACGGCGATCTTAGGTGGAAAAGACAGCTATCCAGTATTAAGAAAACAACACTCGAACACATGGTCTCTCAGTGTGCTGCAAGACACAAGGCTGTAGAATTTTTTTCTCTTCTCATTTTTTGCAACTATCTATTTAAAACACCGCTGGATGTTTTCCAATAAATTGTCGCAAAAAAAAATTTGTTGTTGTGGTATAAAGTCTACAAAGAGTTAAATAGTGGGAAGTCGCCCCCAAATGAAGTCGCCAATGGGAGAAGTCGGCTAAAAATAAAGTCAGCAATTGAGGTATGCCCCTAAGTCGGTCCACGGATTAAATCGGCCCAGGGCTTTTCGTAGTGCTAATATACATGTGCACGGTTAACTTGAGTGACAGGCCGAATGTTAGAAATTGAATTTTTTCTCATTGTGTTGCAACTATTTGTTGGAAAACACCACATGAGCGCTGTCTTTTCCTATAAATAGATTCAAAATAATTTCAATATTTGTCGTAGTGCTAATAAAATTGTTAAATGGTAGGTCGAATGTTAGAAACAAAATTTTCTTTACAAGTCGCAGTGCAAATATAAAAGTATATAGATATACATAATTGTAATTCAATTTAACCAGTTTCTGATGTTGGAAATCTCAAAAGAATAAATTTCATAGGAGTAATTTATGCATTATCTATTGTCACCAGTCAATGTTTTCATTGTGATCAGAGGCTGATTCAGAAACAATCAGTAGCTATTGTCGGCTCTTGTTTTACATCTTTGGAAGGGTAATTAAAGGATTTCTACCAAATTTTATTGCTGCCTCGAGAACTCAATAATTGATCATGTTAAATGTTGTGTTATATTCAGTTATATTACAACAGCCTGGGTCTACTTTTCGCAGTGGTCCAAAGCAACAAACCTCAAGCTATACGCATCGTTTTTTAACGAAATATAAAATATATGTACGTTTCTTCTAATTTTGCTGAGTTCAGACGGGAAACTTGAAAACTCTCCCAAATTCTGCCAATTTATAATTTTTAACTGATCTCAGATACATTCAGACACATCGCATCCCATCTCGCCACATAAAGAAGGGTCTCTGCTAAAACACTCGAAGAGTGAGGTTTTCACTCACAAAATATGCTCTCAGCTTCGGTGGAAAAGGGACACCGAACACAACATATTTCTGCAGATGGACCGTAGGTTGTCGTTCAAAGGACACTCAGTTCTATGAAATGCTTCTTTCACATGGGTTAAGACGATATATGTGTGAAAATTCCACTCTGTTAGAGTTTCTGTTTAGAATTTCTCTCCATGTACCGTTAATAGGTTCCAGGATATCCACAATTGCAGTCTTGGTCATCCACAGTGTTTCAAAGGCCCTACATGGTTCAATGTAAAAGAATATTCTGTTCACCTGAACAATGGGTTGAACCGCATGCTGGTCGAAACTGTGTTGGAGAGGATTTGACTCCGATTTCTCACCCCATGTGTTATTCAATCATAATAGATGATTTCAGCAAAGTGCCATCTTACATCCGGGAACTGATGTGTAGGTGCACGTGTGGTTTGTTTATCAAATTTGGTTCCACATCTGAAATCAGTCTGGAAATTATTTTGGTCTGTCAGGAAATTTTGTTCCGCCCCATACAGCGAGGAGCAATACCTATATCGCACTTGCATATCCCACTTGATGCTGTGTAAGATTCCCACCCCACCCAAGTTCACCGGGATTTTTTTTAATAGGCTTTTTAATAGTAGGCTTACAGCAACACTGAACATTAGGAGACAGAAACACAGACATTAAAGGTTGTGGGGTTGCCCTACGCAACTGCACCCTCTGATGGCAAGTTGGTAGGCCTATAACAGTTGGCTCTCTGCCTCCATTGAATTTGTACTTAGCCCCCCCCCCCCCCCCCTCACCCAACCAACCAACCAACCAGTCAGATGGTAATATCTATACCCGACTGGTCTTCCAATGAATTTGGTTTTACCAAGAACATTTTTTTTTTTGGGGGGGGGGGGGGGGGGGTGGCAGATTAACATTCTGCACCCGTCTTTTGGGTATTCTTTTTATATTTTTGCTCTGCCAAGTTGAGTGGGAATATCGCCTTATAAAACATGGATGCTTTGCCGCGTCACTGGGGCGAGTTTGCAATGGTCCGGCTCATTCTCTGCACACCTTGAATTCCAACATTACCCATTGAACGCCCATCGTCATTCGGAGTTGCTGTGCATCCCGTCCCCAGGTCCCACTGCCTAGTCTAACCACAGACATCTGGAGACCTGATTAATATCACATCACCCCCAATGTCACACCTCCCTCTTATATATGCCCCCCTCCCTCCCCCCCCCCCCCCACACACACACACTTCCAAAATAAATAGCACACAGATCTGTGTATTATATATTTCAGGGGGGTGGGGTGGGGAGTGTATATAAGAATGAGGTGTTTTGAGGTAGGGGTGATTTAGATCAGGTTTCCAGACGTCTGTGGTCTAATAACAATGGCAATTTGGCCCGTTTAGTGGGTAACGAAACTACGTTGTTCTCAACCTGTTAAGTCGACGTCAGCTGTCCTTCATGTGAATACCTGGAAACGCAACCAAATTGTGTAAAGTTCTTTTTCGTTGCCTGGAATATGTCTACCACTGCAGAATAAAAAAGGTGTGTATTTCTTTTTCATTGCCCAGAATATGTCTACCACTGCAGAATAAAAAAGGTGTGTATTTGAATGACTCTTTTTGAAAGGTTCTTCAACCTGCTACAAATGAAATTTTTTTATTATTTCCATTTTTGGATTAACTTCGCTAATAATAGTCGGATTGTAAAAATTCTAGGAGGAAATCGCACTGATTTTTACTTAATATATTCGAAATGAAAGGCGTTTTTAAAATTTCCCTACGATATTAAAAATAGTATTTGCGCGACTGGTTGGAAAAATGTGCTAATTGGTATCCAAAAATTACGGGATCAAAGAAACACAAAGTAACGAGGTCTTCACAAATATTCATGCGACATCGAAACTGCCCTGAAAAGTCATTTTGTGCGATATTTCGAAATAAATTTTAACGATTTTATTTTTATTTGTGTAGTTTGGGAGCGATGCGCTTTTTTCCCTAATTATCAATGGTCGTTTTGCAGAGAAATGATGTTCGGAGGTCCTATTTTGGGTCGGAAGCATAACCTTGTCACAACACTGGGAAACACTTCGTGCTAATTATAACCGATTGTACGTCTCATTGAAGTCATGTGGTTGGGTTTTGATACCCCACCTCATAGAGTTGTTAGTGGGGAGTCGACTGGCAGTGTTTTACAGGGAGCATACACGTAATGTGGAGAGCCTGAATACTGTAAGTAGGAAAATACAGATACAAATACTGCAGTTATCTATGTTAATAATAATTAGCTACAGATTTAACACTAACCCTTTGAACTCTAGTGGTATCTTCCATGCCATTGCAATGGCAGCAATTAGAAGAGTCCATATTCATTATTTGGGGTAGACCAATCAATATTTTCATTGTGCAGCCACGGGGCTGCACGCTGAAAATATTGATTGGCCTATTCCACACATTTACTGAACAGCCACCTTATATAATGACGTTATGACGTATCATGTTCCTGGCCGGAAAAACAGCCGCTAGGATTCAAAGAGTTAATCTTGAATGGTTTATTTGATTAACAAGCTTTTATAATGTCTAGAAAATTAACAATAAAATCCAGGTCTTTAAAATTTAAGTAATAATACAAACTTCAGAGTTTTCAGTTTTTTGTGATTACAATAAACTCTGTTTCCATGAACCCAAACTATCTGATACAGATGTACACAGCTTAGTTCATGAATATTCCAACTAGGCCATAATCAGAAAATTATAACCGCCTTGTATCTGAAATACATAGAATTACAAATTTAGGTGTTTGCACACAGAACTTGAGGTGTTACTGTCACAGATAGGCCTGACCATACCCCCCGCAGCCATGATTTTTTTAAAATGAAAAGGACATAACACTGGCAAAAAAGTCTGATCGAAACTATAATTGCAGGTGCACAGGTTGTGAACATCCATACCAAGTTTCAAAGAAATCAACCCATAAACATCTGAGAAAATCTCCGGACAAAATTCAGGCCTATACGGCTTCTATTTCAAGTCAAAAAGGGGCATAATTTGGCAAAAATACTCCGACCAGAACTTTAATCACAGGTGCACAGGTTCCCATGGTGGTGAACATTCAAACCTAGTTTTGAGCAGATTGGTCCACAAAGATCTGAGAAAATCTCTGAACTACAGACGAACAGCTGGACAAGATGATTCCAGTATACCCCCCAACAACTTGTTGCAGGGGGTATAATAATTACGCAATCTACATGATTCATATATAATATACAACTAGTGTTCAACCGATTACCAAAAATGGTCGCTGACCGATTACCAGTTATTTGAGCTCACAATTGGCTGATTCTGATGCTGATTGTAATACTGTGCACTACTAGACAAGTCGAGGCATGCAAAGAACTACATTAAACTGAAAATTTTTCAGTGGTGAACTCCGTTGACTGAGGTTGCAGTAAAATTACCAGTTGCGCACACTTGGGCGGTAAACATGGCTCTCAGAGTCACGTTTACCGTCTATGTGCGTGTGATAGCTAATTTTACTGTGACCTTCACTTTTCCGGTATGAACTGGTAATTGCCGCAAGTACGCTCAGGTGTAAGCTTTACATGTCGTATAACTTGTATATCTGTAAAGGGGCGTCTAGAGAAATTAAGCATACACATTGTGGTTGTTTCTCAACTTTATCGAAAGGTATCATTGACATCATTTCACATTAACAATTGAATAATTGCAGAAGAAAATAAAATGTGGTTTATAAATCATCACAAAATGCTTGGCAACAATCGGCTGAACCGATGTTCCAGGAGCTGTTGCCATTGTCATCCGATTGCCCACAAACGGGCAATTGGGGTAGCCAATTCCAATCATCGGTTGAACACTATATACAACTCTTTTATCTCCTGCAAGCTCACAATGTCTGCCTTGCTATAAAGTAAAGACACAATGAATATAACATATCAGCCAGCAGCATGTAAGGAGGTAATCTGGTGTCTTATTTGAAAGAACTCCATGAGCTCTTGTCAAATAAGATATAATAGAATAAATGCTCATTTTATCACTAGAATACAGTAAAATGATCAAATCATTGTTAACCCTTTACCCAACGTAACGGCCAAAACCGGCCAGCGCTATTCTCAAAAATCGCCAATTAATTTTCAAAATATTTTCATTTTTTTGTCTCAAAAACATAGGTTATGACCCCTCGTTGGAACGAGCTCGTCGAGCTCGTTCCAACGAGGGGTCATAACCTATGTTTTTGAGACAAAAAATGAAAAAATTTAGTTATTCAAGAATTTTTTTTGCAAGTGTCGTCTGCTTTTCATGTTAGGTAAAGGGTTAAATGAATACTCTGTTAAATGAATAGTTTTCGTTGGCCACTTTGTTATTGAATTAATAGGGTTTTACTGTACTAATTTTTACTGTAAACCAATTTTCACATCTTGTGTTGAATGCATGCTTACCATAGTTCTATCTCCAGGCTCAGCACCACCAAATCTGTAAAAAAAAATTCTATATGTATCTCAACTGCAGTACAGAGAGTTGTGCTGAATTTCATATTGGTTAAAAGAATAATGTCATTACAGTGGAGCCCACTTAATTGGATATCTCTTAACTGAATAATCCTGTTAATTGAATGTAATTTCCCAACACAAATTCATTTACCATACCTTCAGTACAAATTTGACCTGTTAACTGAATATAGGTTATAGAGTAAACTCCTGTTAATTAAATGAAAAATCTTGTAACTCGTCGAGAAATTACCCTGACTCTCCCCAGTTTTCCTTTGTTTATAGACCTAAATGGCCTCAGTACATCCCATATAGGCATTTAATCTATTATATCTTGTTTGACAGAGCTCATGGAGCTCTGTCAAACAAGATATAATAGTATACTTGCTTAGTTTATCTCTGGAATACAGGAAAGTGACAACCTCCCTGTCAACTGAATACTCTTGTTAATTGAAGAATTTTCATTGGCAAAGTGGCTATTCAATTAACAGGGTTCCACTGTACTTGCATATAAATATCATATACCAAGCCTGTAACATATTTCTAGTACAAACTTTACCTGCTTGTTTGCATTCCCTTTATAAAGAAATGTATACAGATGACAAAATCTCTTTGATTTACTTTGAGCTATTTTATGCCTAAATACAGTGGGGCCTACTCAATTGTATATCTCTTAATTAAATCACCCTGTTAATTGAATATAACTTCCAAACACCAAACCATTTACCATACTTTCAGTACAAATTTGACCTAAATTGCATATAGGTCATCAAGTAAACTCCTGTTAATTGAATAAAAATCTTGTAAAATATCATAGAATAACTTTGACCACTACTAAATGTCCTAAGTTTAGGCCCCACAAAGTAGATCTTGTTTCTCAGGCCATTTTTTGTAAAACTGCATGTGGGCAGGCAGTTTAGTTTATTTTTGTAATTATTTCTTTGCCATCAAAAGATCATGTTCTTGGTTTGTTTTATGTTTTAGCCCTTAAAATCTACATAATAGCTTGTGCGGTGGTGTATTTCGTCCCTTGAGTGCCAGAAGGCTTTGCAATGCTTTGTTGCACTCAAGGGACAAATTTATCAATTTTATTAACTTGGGTAAAATATCAGCCGGCCAGTGATAAGTTAAGCTCCCTTCGGTGAGCTAATGATCCTGGGCCGGAAAAGCGGTCTTTCAGATTGAAAGGGTTAAAGGTATTGAGGGAAAGCAAAATTTTCTAAGTCAAAAGAGTGAAAAAGGGCCATAACTCTGGGAAAAATGATTGGACGGAACCCATTACTTGTGCATATCCTTTCCCCCATGAGGGTCTATCAGCATACCAAAGGAGATCCACATCTGACTGATGGCTTTGAAATTACAATCCAAAATGTTTGTATGGACAGATGGACGAACAAAGGAATGGATGGATGAACGTTTCCTTTGGAGGTTGGGGGCATAATAACTCAGCAGTAAATTAAAAGTTTTTGTTAATATTTGAGGAGAAACATAAATACAGGCACCATCTTTGAAAAAAATTCAAAAGAACAAATTGACTAAGTAGGTGGTTATAATTTATTTATTTATTTATTTATTTATTTATTTATTTATTTATTTATTTATTAGGGTTTAACGACATATTAACAGCCAGGGTCATATCATGTCGGTGACAGTTTTATGGGGGAGGAAGCCGGAGTACCCAAAGAGAACCACCGAGCAACAATGAGCAGCTGTCAGCTCTCCAACATCGTAACTCTGAACTGTGCACCGCGACACAGGCAGGGTTAGATTGGTTGAAGACATGCACACCATCGACGTACAGTATGCCTTAGTACACAGCATCATCGTGCCCCCATGTAGGCAATCAGGGTTAAGTGCCTTGCCCAAGGACACAACGTGGGAGAGCTGGTTATAAAGTGGAGCGTGGGATTCTTGTGCTTCACTTTATAAGTACTGTTGTTACAATTAACTTGTAAGGCAGACAAGCATGCCAATAAGCTGATTGGACCAAAATGTATTGGCAACTATTCTTTCATTTCTGTGGCATTATTCTACCAATAGAAGACATATATTTGCCATCTTCTCTTTTATGAAAAATCACAAGTTTCCCCATTCGAAAATATACAAATCAGAAAGCTGATATAACACTTTACCTAACATGAAAAGCAGATGACAATTAAAAAAAAATTCATGAATAACTAATTTTTTTCATTTTTTGTCTCAGAAACATTATAAATTTACAGTAATTTGTATATTTTTATACTTACCAATGGCTCAGTCTAGCTGGTGCTTAACTCAAAGTTATCAAGGGCCAAACACAAATTTTGACCCCCGCAATCCTCAAAATTTGCTTGCAAAACCAAAAATTAAAAGTCCAATCTGGCCCTCCATACATTTACTCTCCATGCATGCACGGAAGTCAGGAAGTGACCGGGATTGGCACCAACATCATTCTTTGTAGAAGAGAGTACTACATAAAAATTCAGCAGGGAGGTATGAGTGCCCACTCATGGGAGGGCAATCTCCGTCTAGGCCATTGGTAAGTATGAAAATATACAAATTACTGTAAATTTATAATATTTTTACACTGTAAACCAATGGCCCAGACAAGCTGAATCGTAAAAAAGTGGAGGGCCTTGGACTTCAGAATTAGTATATCAACATGGTTCCAATCCTGTAATCCAAGGTGAAAGGAAATTAAAATTATTAGGAATTACATGCATTTCTCTCTACACAGTAATAGAGAAGACATATACAAAAGGAGCCCAGTTCAAGTAATTCCGTATACTTAGCATGAAGACTATGCTAATTGGATGTAACGAGTTCCCAACTTTTAAGGTTAGCCCGGACTAAGCCCCAAAAATTAGGATGGCTTATTTGAGAATGAGATAATATCCCCCACAAACATACACCATATACATGTACCATAAAACTCCAGCTTTCTTTTGAAGAAATCTTCAAAAAGAAAGAGGGGAGCGCTCTAGAATCAGTAAAAGCGGGTACCAAAAACAATATAAATATTTGTCGAACAGGCTGAGGCACTCAGGTATTAATTATTATTAATAAATGGTACTTAATGCCACTTCAGAAGTTAAGGCTATAGCGATGAACCCGGTAATTAATATTGCCTGCTATTTAACGTACATTTGAGACCCAGCCGCCAAGCGAGAAGTGAAGAAATGCATGTATGTATTTAAACTCATACAAGGCTTGCGGGAAGAAAACTACCTCTTGCCCGACAATCGCCTCTAAACACATTGGCAGTGTGTGTGGGGATTCGAAATCATATCGAACCCTCCTCACCCGCATTACTTAATCGATCCTGTGTTAGACATAACATAATAAAGGAACCACAGTGGTTCCCTCACGTCTAACCGACTCCATTATGCCACTATGGGCGGAGAAGGATGTGAAGAAAAACTTCCCCTGATAAAGAAGGTCCTCTCATGGAGGAAGCTTCTGGGGAACGTCCCATAACAGACACTTGAGAAGACTGATCCAAGGTTTCTGTGATGACAGAGGTGCTACTAGTAGGATTCACAATGAGACTGTTTTATCTTAAACAAAATCTACTGAATCAACTGACTGGAGGATACACATATCCTATCATCCATCCCCATGAGATCAACAGAGCATCTACAGCATACGCTCAATGGCAGGGGAATGGTGACACGAACGACGGTAACTGATTGTTCCGGTGTTTCACAAACGGATCTATCATGGGGCGACCCCTCTGCTAGTAAATCTGTCCAAATACTCGCTTGTTGAGTGACCACTCCAATTGCAACAAGCGACTTCCCGAGAGAGCAAGTCTGCTAGTACGTTCAGATGACCTGGTATATGACAGATAGAAAGATGAGCATGATGATTCATGAAGTATTTGGAAAAGCTTCATTAGTCGGCAAAACAGAA